>CM066032.1:1446483412-1446796564 GCA_033557465.1 Ichthyophis bannanicus | reverse complement strand
CACCACAGAGCCTCTCTCCAGTCCTTTGGCACCACTCCCGACTCCAGCGAGGCATTGAAAAGGTCAGTCCACATGTTGAATCTAGGGTATATCCCATCCGGTCCCATCGCTTTGTCTACTTTAAGTTGAGCTAGTTTCTCACGGACATAGTCTTCTGAAAAATGTTCAAGATGTCCCTCGCTTCTGTTCCTGTTTATGGGTGTTTTCTGAGATCCTGCTCCTGGTTCTTCATCTGTGAACACAGAACAGAAATATTTGTTAAGCAATTCCGCTTTATCCTCATCAGCTTCTACATATTCCTCCCCTTCACCCTTGAGTCTGACAATACCACTTTTGCCCTTCCTCTTCTCACTAACATATCTGAAAAATGTCTTATCCCCCTATTTTATTGCATTGGCTATTTCCTCCTCTTTTTGAATCTTTGCTTTCCTGACTACTTTGCTAGCTTCTCTAAGTTTTTCCAAATATAGATGCCTGTCTTCCTCTCTCTGTGATCTCTGAAGGCCTCCCTCTTTTTCTTCACCTTTTCAGCTACTTCTTTTGAAAGCCATAGCGGTCTCCTATTCCTTTTACCTTTATTTACCATTTTAACAAAAAGGTTGGTTGCCCTTAAAATATCCCCTTTCAGTTTTGTCCACTGTTTTTCTACATCCTCCAGCTGTTCCCATCCCGCTAACAACTCCCTGAGGTATTGGCCCATCTTGGAAAAGTTAGTCTTCCTAAAGTCTAAGACCCTCACCTTTGAATGGATTCTAACAGCCCTAGTCCTAATACTGAACCACACCATTCTCAGTCCCTGCATGCAAAATGATCTCCCACTATAACATCAGAAACACTTTCACCATTGGTAAGCACCAAGTCCAGTATGTCCCCTTCACGTCTGAGGTCTGTTACCAATTGCCTGAATAGTTCTCCCTATAGAGAATCCAGGATCTCTTTACTTCTAGATGATACTGCAGCAGGAATGTGCCAATCAACATCTGGCATAGGGAAATCCCCTATCAGTAGCACTTCCCCTTTCCTAGCAATGCTGCGTATGTCTTCAATTAACTCTCTGTCCACATCTTCCTCTTGTGAGGGAGGTCTATATATCCCACCAATGCAAATAGATTTCTCTTTCCCTCTTTCTAGTTTAACCCACAATGCCGCCTCTCTCCCTTTTAAGCTCTGTAATTCCAAAGCTTTAATAGTATTTTTTACATATAGTGCCACTCCTCCTCCCCTTCTTCCTACTCAGTCCTTTCTGAATAAAGTATATCCAGGTATAGTTACATCTCAGTCATTGTTTTCTTTGAACCACATTGCTGTAACTGCCACTAAATCCGAATCCAACACTCCCACCAAAGCTTCAACATCAGGGATCTTATTTCCCATGGTACGGGCACTTATACACCCTGCTTTCCATATGTTACCCCTGTTACCCATTTCCATAAAGGTATTTAATGTATCACTTACCTGAGGGCTTTCATTTACCTGGGGGCTTTCTTCACCCATCCCCAACGAATCTAGGAGGAGGGCTGTCTCATCTAGGAGGACCATCCTGCAGAGCAGGTTGACATTTCATTTTCTCTGATGGGGCTTTGGCTTGTGGGGCACATCATTCCATCCTGTTTCCTGTTGCACATGGACCACAATACAGGTGGGCACGTATTCATATCCATACGTGGACTGGACACCCACCGGCACATGTACATTGTCAGAGAACATGGAATCGTTGGTGAGCATAGATACAATGCTGATGCAGCTTGAACGGACAGTGAATGCAGACATTCTAGGCATTTGTACGTGTAGGTCTGATATGTGCAGCAGGCAAACTTACACGTGTGGGCACAGAAGCATGCACCCCTATATTCCGAACATCAGGGTATGTCATTATATATGTGTTCGGAATGTGGTACAAGTTTGCCCATCCATGACCAAGATGTTTTTGTCTGGCATGCACATCTTTCTCAGAATGAGCCCCCAAGTGACTTCTCTGGGCCTTTTCAAATCCAAGCTCACGTTTTCGCTGCCACTTTTGGATCTTGACTCACTCGGTCTCCTTTGTGCTTCCTTACAATTCACTCTAGATGTATCCCATGTCTACAGCGACTGTGTTGTTTGTCTTGACTAGATTGTAAGCTCTGAAGAGCAGGGACCATCTTTTGCATGTGTCTGTGCAGAGCTGCGTATCTCTTGTAGCACCATACAAATGCTCAGTAGTGGTAGTAGGAGCCTCTGTGGTAGGTTAAAAATATAAAAAGTTTCCAAAGTTAAGTTGAAATTGATACAAAGTAAACCTCAACACAAACTAACCATCAGAGGCGGCCAAGAGAGCAAATAGAATGCTAGGTATCCTAAGGGAAGGAATGGAAAATAAAACAAATGATATTATAATGCCTCTGTATCATTCCATGGTGTGACTGCACCTTGAATATTGTGTGCAATTCTGGTCGCTGTATTTTAAAAAGTATATAGCATTATTAGAAAAGGTTCCAAGAAGAGCCACCAAAATGGTAAAGGGGATGGAAGGATACCCCTATGAAGAAAGGATAAAAAGGTTAGGGCTCTTTAACCTGGAAAAGAGACGGCTGAGGGGAGATATGATAGAAGTCTGTAAATTAATGAACAGAATGGAACGGGTAAACATAGATCGATTGTTTATGTCATCAGAATATAGAAAGACTAGGGACATGCAATGAAGCTACAGGGTAAACTATTCAAGACAAGAGAAGATAATTTTTTCATTCAATGTGTAATCAAACTCTGGAATTTGTTACGGGAGGATGTAGTAAAAGCTGTTAGTGTAGCTGGGTTTAAAAAAGGTTTGGACAAGTTCCTGGAGGAAAGGTCCATAAACCATTATTAAAAAGGACCCAGGATATCACTGCTTGACCCAATTCAAGCATTGTGGAGCCTGTGTCTTTTGGGGAAACTGCTAGGTACGTATGACCTAGATTGGTCACTGTTGGAAACAGGATACTGGGCTTGATGGACCTTGGTCTGACCCAGTATGGAATATCTTATGTTGTTATGTTCTAAAGAACAAAAAAATGTCTGAGGTTTTGAGACTGATTGGATATTTAATGTGAGAGAGAAAGTCACGTAAGTGTGTGATAGTTTTAAAGTTAAATGATTGGTAGCATTGCGTACTAGAGCTGCCTAGGCAGGGCTGGCCCGTCCACTAAGTAAGCTAGGCGGCTGCCTAAGAAGGCCAGCCCAGGTGGGTGCTGGAAGTGGCACACATGACCAGCCACACTGCTTCCTGTCCCCTAGCTGCCACTGATTCCGTTTGGGGGGAAGTCGGGCAGCGGCAGCAGCAGTATTTCCAAAAGTGGCTGCTTTTTGCCAATGCTTTCTTGTCTGCGGCAGGCCATGTCCTTTAGCACACATAAGGGGATCAGAAGCGGCAGGCCATGTGTGCTGAAGAACATGGTCTGCTGTGGGCAAGAAAGCATTGGCCAAAAGCAGCCACTTTTGGAAATACTGCTGCTGCCCACCTCCTCCTTCTAAGACAGAGTTGGCGGCAGCTTGGGGGGGGGGGGGGAGTGGCAGTGGTAGCTAGGGGGGTGGTAGTGGCAGCAACTGTGGGAAGGGCGGCAAGGTCTGGGCCTCTGCCCAAGGTTGCAGAAACCCTTGAGCCAACCTTGACCATAGATGCAATATGTAAAAGGTCTGAGAAAGAAATAGGAAGTCTGAGCTGACATTTGTAACTATTAGAGAACAAAAAAGTATTGCTTTCATCAGTTCAAACCCTGCTCAGAGTCAAGAGACTCACATATAGGGGTGTTGAAGGAGAAAAGTGAAGAACTATTAAAAAAAAAAGCTGATGCAAAATAAATTTGGATACAAAGAATTTGGCCAGTTTCACAGTCTGACCTCAAGCTGATTTAAAAAAAAATGTGATTGCATGACTAACTGAAAATTCACATAGAAGCTGGGACAGGAAAAATAAGTTCAAGAGATTTGCTGATTATTTGTGAGAGATGAGTTCCTGAATACAGTAACATCGTATATCATAGCAGATAAAGACCAGCATGGTCCATCTAGTCTGCCCAGCAGGTCACCCCTCCCCAGCAGGTCTGTGCAGGTCACCCCTCTCCATGCCTTTGTTTAGGGGTGTACCCACTGCTCCATGTAGGTCACTTTGACTTGTTAAGATATCAGAGACAGTTGTTTATTTTGATTTTATCCTATTTCTATAAAGGGATCCACTGTGTCTGCCCCATGCCATTTGGAATTCTGTCACTGTTTTTGTCCCCACCACTTCCATCGAGAGGGCATTCCAAGCATCCACCACCCTTTCAGTGAAAAAGTATTTCCTGACATCGACTTTCAGTTTACTTTGAAAAAAAAAAAAAAAAAAGAGAGCAAGAGGGAGTCAAACCCTGACCTAGTATGTATCACACCATAGCAATAACCATTAGGCTACATCTCCACACTGCATGAATGTACGAGTGTTAGTGAGACTGCTTAAAAAGGATTTGGTTAAAAGAAGCTATAGATAAAAAGACACTTTAGATAGGTGGGTATATTATTTAGATTTTATTTGGAAATTAGTTCAGCATACAGTAACCACTAAAGAAAACAGCTTACACCAAGGGAACATGCTATCTAGTTCATGCAGAAGACTAATATGAGAGGCAGGTAAGGTTTTTTTGATTGATTTATATAAATCAGGTAGTAGGTTCAAAGAAGAGGAAAGCAAAACCTGTTACAAGCAGAAGAGAGGTTGACTTTAAGCATCCAAAGAAAAAAGGTTCTGGCACACCCAATGCACCATAACTTCATGGTTAATTTGAGGTGAAACCATTATATTTAAAATGAACTTTCAACCATCACATCTACTATTTTATTAGTTCATGAAAGAGAGGGCAATGAACTTAAGAAAAGAGTGTTCTACTGTTGAACAATTTTAGCCTTTAGTATTTCATGACAGGAAAGAAAAGAAAAGAGAAAAACACAGCTGTGAAAATAATAATTTTCATTATGTTAATTATTACTTACATGTTATATAAGTTACATTTTTAACTGATTTAGCTTATTTCTTTTAAATAATAAATGCAAATTATTTGTAAATTGATTCTTTTTTAATTTTATCACAACTTTAATTTTAGAAATATATTCCCACAGTTGCCTCTCGACCGAACCTCCGGGGGAACCTTTTGTGTTGTTAATTATTACTACACAGGAAGGAACTATGCAAGGCTAGTTTTTTTGTATACCTCTGACCTGACTTGGAAATTGTCTGAGATAAAGGTTAAATTTTGGCCTACCGAGCGAATAGAAAAGGTTATAAGGGAAACCCAGTAAGATAATTTCTGGGTTTAGAGCTTGCAGGTAATTTACATTATGGTATTTAAGCTCAATAAATAAATAAAAGAAAACTCTGCAGGTATGTTAGAGTCCATCAAGAGAAAGTCTAGAAAACTGGCACAGTTTTTTACTATAAGCCCTGGAAAATGAGTCTTAAGGATCTATATACAGTATGTATGCTTGAGGTGAAAAAGGATAGGATAGAGACATTTAGGGGTATGTCTACTAAAGGGTGTTTGCTTCTACCACAGGGCTGATGCAGGATTAACACCCCGTGGTAACAGCTAAGCTGTGAAAAAATCAGATATCGGAAGTGAATTTCTGTAATATCAGATTTTCACATGGTACAGGATCCTAGGAGTGGGATCGGCGATGGATCAGGGTGGGGAGTGCAGCTGGCTATGGTTGGCAGCCATGGCACAAAAAAAGATTTGTGTGGTGGCTGCCGATACAGGGCTGATCGCGGTGGCAGGTAACTCCATCTCAAGAGGTGACGTTCTCTCTGGAGGCCCAATAACTCAGGGTCTACCCTGGAGGTGATTGGGCCTTCCAAAGCCCTAATAAAAATGCTAGAGGCTGAGGCTAGAGGTCAGTACATTGTGATGATGGCTATTTTATTTTGGCTGCATGAAGGGACAAGAGCCCAGAGAAGCACTCCACCACTAGACCACCAGGTTACAATGAGGTATGTGCTGGGGGGGGGGGGGGCTGGAGGATTTAGGAGGACTATGGGACCCCTTTTGCCGGCTGACTAGCCAGACATTTTTTTAATATCTGAGAGGTGGGAGGGGGAGAGAGGGGGCTTTTCTGCCCCATACCCTTCCAGTACTTGTTCAGTGGGGTGAAGGGAGGGGGCTTAGCCCTACTGGCTAGCTGGGATACCTTTTCATTTGGAAGGGTGGCACCAATCCCCCTGGGCAGTTTCTGATGGGATGGGGATCGGGAGCTGTCCAGGGGGATCAGTGCTGCAGGTGGGCTAGCACTATTTGACTTCAGATTGTGAGTGCTGTGGATCATAACCCTGCGTCACTGACAACAATACTGTAAAGGGGGGAGACCCATTTGTGGCAGTTGGGGAGCATGGTAGCAATCGGGGCACAGAACTGCTGGATTTACTGTGAGGACCTGTGGTACCTGCTTTGGCAGACACTGCAAAATCTGCTGAGGCAGGTAATATGGGTCTCCACAGGAAATCCAGTCCTTTGAGGTATCAGCAGGGCCTACCCCAGGTACATCCCCTGCAGATACCACAGAGACTTTCTGCTTACCGTGCAGTTATGGCTGCTAACACAAAACATTAGCAGTCAAAACTAATGTGGTTTAGTAAACATATCCCTTAGAGTCTCAGAATACACGTGAACCAAATATTTTTCAGTGGAAAGGATGTTCTAGGACAGAGAGGATAGACTCAGGAGTAATATTAGAAAATATTTCCTCATAGAAAAGGTGATGGATATATGAGTTCATCTCCAAGGAGAGACAATGGAGGCTGAAAGAGCAACATAATTCTTATATTTTAGAAAGACGGAGTAAAGCTGGAGATTGAGAAACCTCAGTGGTATTCTATCATGAATGATCCTTGTGGTCCTTGTCTGTTATTACTTTCTAAATTTCTCTATTTTTGTATTATGAATTGCATCTTTGCATGATCAAAGTAATTGAACTGTTAAAGGAGTTTATATATGCTAATACAGTATTTCTGTGTCTTAGAATAGAAAGCCTAAGGGGCCAATTTAGTGAAGTAGTGCAAGCCTCCACTTTTTTTTTACAGCAGACTTGCAATGGCATAAAACATCTCTTTTATGTATGATTCAGTTAAACAAGAAAAAGAGAGACTTTCAAATACTCAAGATCATTAAACCTCTTGATAACCACTCTTTGAAAATAGTTATAATTTTAATTAGAGACCATTTGTGGAATGGTTACGGAGACGTGTCCTTGATTTCGACAACAACATGGATGTCAGCAGATGTCCAAACCATGATTAAATGTTTTAAAATGACCCTCTTAGCTTCTACCTATTTTTGCTTTCTATTGTTGCCGCTTTACACTCATTCCAGATAATAATCACCTAGAATGTCCAAGTTTTTCCTGCTCTTTTCATTGCATGATTTTTGGGATACATATACAACCTTGCCCGTATTTCTTCAACAAGGTATTTGAGTATCTAGCACACATTGCCAGAGTGAAAATTCAATTAAAACTGAATGCCTGCATTCCTGTTACTACTACATTCAAATAAAAATTGTGAGATGGAAAAAGACCAGGTGATGAATTTTGAAGTAGTGGCCCCATCACTTCTGCAGGGGCCCAAGGCAGCATTTCCTCTTCAGCTCCTCCCTGCCCATCACTGATGCTTATCTCAAGGTCTGTATAAGTGGAATATGTTAAACACTAAGAGGCTGATTCTGATTGGAGCATGTCCATGTTGTCCAGACGTCCAAGAAATGGACGGGCCCAAATTGTACCCGATTCTGCAACCATGGGAGATAGACATTTCTGCAGTTGTGGAATTAGGCCCGACATGATCCCGATTCAGCAGTGCAAGATGTCCTCCTTCCTGCCCATGCCCTCCCTATGCTTCTGCTGGTGTGCTGGTGCCTTGGTGTTCTGTTGCCATGGCATAGGGACACCCAGCAGGAGTGCTGAAAGACTGACACAAATAAAACAATCTTTTTCTCGGCACTCCATCCTCGGTGGAGTCTGCCAGGGCTGGGATAAGGTGGAAGGGCCTCACCTGCTGCAGCCCCTTGGTTTTTGGGGGGCTACCGGGCCCGATCACCACCTTTGATGGGACTTACTCCACCTCTGAGGTGGAATAAGTCCCACGTCCATCTTTCCACAGCTGAATATACAGGGCCCTGATCAGTAAAAGCCCTGTACATATGGGTGCTGCAGCCCATCCCACTCTGCTTGCTCTCCGCCTCAATCCCGCCCCCATCCAGTGCTCCCTGCACAGCAACTCTCTGCGTGCGGGGAGCCCCGGCACCAGAATATAGTCCCTGTGAATAGTGGGTGCTGCATGTCCAACCCAGATGTCCATCCCCTCTATTCACAAATCAGAATGACCCCCTAAGTGCAAGTTCTTTGAGACTCTTTCATGCTTCCAAGTCCCTACTGGTTCTGTCACCCTCCAATGCATATGGTTTGCATCGAAGGGGCAGGATTGTCAGGACCCTGGACGCGCACAAGAGTTTCAGAGACCTTGTGCTTAGTGTTCAGCTTATTGTCGCTGCCATTGCAGACCTCAGGAAAAACTGTAGCAGTAGTGGTAGCATGGGGTATGATGGACATAGGGAGATGGGGATGCTAGAGACAGGGGAAGCAGAGGATATAGGTAGAGGGAGGGGAATGCGGGACAAGGGAGACATGGGGAGATGTGGGAAATGTTGGGCACAAGAAGGAGCCATAAGGAGATGGAGGGGGATGCTAGACACAGGAAGGGGCCATAGGGAGATAGAGAGGGCATGCTGGACATAGAAGGAGGTGATAGGGAAGGGGAGGGTCAGGGGACATATACAGATGGAAGGGTCTGGAGGACATGGGGTGGCATAGGGGGATGGGGGTTGCTGGATATGGGTGGGGGCCATAAGGAGATGCAGGGTGTATCCTGGACATGTGAGGGAGCCATAGGGAGATGTAAGGGGATACTGATTATGGGAGGGGTCCATAGAGAAACCAAAAAAGGATATTGGACATGGGGGACCATAGGGAGAGGGCAATGTTGGACATGGGGGGAAGAAGCAGGAGGATCGACAGATGGTGGAGGATACTGGTTGTATATGATCCCACATGCCAGCAAGTTTCTACCAAAGATTATTCAACAGAGACTACAACCATACCTGGAACAAGAACTATCTAAGAGCAAGCAGGTTTCAGGAAAGGACGAGGAACAAGAGACATTATTGCAGATGTGAGATGTATCCTTGAAAAGACTAAAGAATACCAAAAGGATATCTATATTTATGTATTTATTTATTTATTTATACGGATTTGTATACCACCTTATCCTACAATCAAAGTGGTCACATCACAATTGGAGGGTTATATTTAACATGAGGGTACTTAATCACATTATACATTGTACATTATAAAGACATTGTACATTATACACTGTACACCATACAGTACATTATACACTGTACACTATACACTGTATGTTATAAATTATACATGAGGGTACTTAATCATATTATTCATTGAACTTATAGATTTAGTTGGGGTGGGTATTGAGATGGTGGAGGTAGTTGTATTGAGGTAGTTGCATTACTGTACGTTGCATTACTGTTCGGGTAGAGTTTGTTGGTTGTCTGTTTGTTCATAGGTTTCTGTGAAGAGTAGGGTTTTGAGGGCCTTGCGGAAGTCTATGGAATCGTTCATGGCCCTCAGACCCATCGGTAGGGAGTTCCAGAGCGTGGACGCCAGTAGCGAAGGAGCTCTTCTTGAGGTTGCTTGTTTAGTCTTGTGATATCCTGCAGGTGTGCCGATCCTGTTGTCATTATTGGTTCTTCTTGGTCTATTGCTGATATCCTTTGTTATGATATTTTGGAGTGCATCTGCCGATTGATGGTGGAAGATTTTAAAGATGATCATGATTGTTTTGTATTTTGCCCTGTCCATCATTGGGAGCCAGTGCAGCTGCTGTAAGACTGGGGTGATGTGCTCAGTTCTTGCAGTGTCCGTAATGATGCGTGCTGTAGTGTTTTGTACCATTTGGAGTGGGTGTAGGGTCTTCTGGGGGAGGCCTTGATACAAGTTTCCATAATCAAACAGAGGTGTGATGAGTGCTTTGCACACTGTGAGGAAGTGGTCTTGGCGGAGTATTGGTTTGAGCTTTCTGATGGTCCTTAAACGTAGATAGGCTTTGTTTGTGGTTTTGGCTATGTGAGATTTCAAGTTCAGGGCTCTGTCCATTGTGATGCCCAGGTACTTAACTTCATTCTTGACCGCTATTTGTTTGTCTAGAATGTTGATGGTTTGTGGCGGAATGAAAGTGGAGTTCCTGGTGACGAACATTGCCTCTGTTTTATCATAGTTGACCGACAGGTTATTAGCTGCGAGCCAGGCACTCATGTCTTCAATGCATCTTGTTATTGTTGTGGTGTCAGGTACTTGTAGGTTGATTGGCGCATACACCATGATGTCATCAGCATAGAGGTGATAGTGAAGTTTGTGGTGTTTGATGATGTTGCTTAAGGGTTGGATGTATATATTAAATAGTATTGATGACAGATCTGATCCTTGTGGTATCCTTGCGTAACAGGGAACTGCAGAGATTTCTTTTGGGCATATTTGACTTGTTGCATTCAGTCTTTCAAGTATGAGGTAAACCAGTTCAGGGTATTCTTGCGTACTCCTATCTGCTGCAGGCATTGCAGTAACCTGGTGTGGGACACAGTGTCAAAGGCTGCCGTGATGTCCATGAGCACTAACAGGAATCCGTTCTTTATGTTATCTATGCCTCTTAGTAGATTGTCAAAGAGGGAGGTGAGCAGTGTTTCCACATTGTGCTGGGGTTTAAAGCCATGCTGGTGGATGTCCAGTGGGGCATTCATGTCAATGTGGTCTTGAAGTTGTCTTTGCACTGTTTTTTCAATGATCTTGGCAAGAAATGGTAGGCTGGAGATCTGACGGTATGATTTTGGTTCAGAGGGGCTTAGCGCACTGTTTTTAAGTATCGGTCATATCATGGCCTGCTTCAAGGATTGCGGCATATATCCTTGTTGGAGGGATTCCTTTGCGATTTTGTGAATGCGATGGGAGAGCTGGCTTCTGGTGGCTTTGAGCCAAGACACTGGGCATGGGTCCGATGGTGAAGTTGTTATGTTGAGTCCATTCATTATGTCCTCTACTTGATCTTTTGATGGTATGCTGAAGTCCTCCCAGGTCTGGTATGGCTCTTCCATTTCATATGTGTTTTATTGACTACAGCAAGGCTTTTGACTGTGTAAAACATAAGAAACTCTGGGCCACTTTAAAAAGCATGGGTATGCCAGAATATTTGATTGTTCTCTTGCACAACCTTTACATGGATCAAGAAACAACACTTTGAACAGAACAAGGAAAAACAGAATGGTTTAAAATCAGTACAGATATACAAGAAGTAGCAGATGGACTGAAGACCCTAGAAAGTGAGTTAATAGAAGACAAAGAAAATAAAAAACAGACTGGGATCAACACAATTAGAGAATAAAATGACCAGACACCATAGGAGCAAGATGGCATCAAGGGCATTTGCCTGAGCAGGTGCGCCATGGTTCTCCAGTTATCTGAGGCACTCATATGTTCTTAATGCTGAATTTTCTGGGCAAGAGGACGGGCAAGGTGATAGTGCTCACCTCCATGCTGGCACAGCCAAAAAGCATCAGGGCAGCAGACACTAGAGTGCTATGGGGTTTGCCTGCAAATTGGGAATCCCTCTCTGTCTCAGTGGTCTTGAGCTCAGAAGGCCCAGGAGCAGCAGAAATGGGGGTCTCTTTGAGCCCCAATTACTGAACAGCACTGTCAAGGCCAGGAGATGGATTCAGCCCCCAGGAGATCCGGGCACTGTCAGGGATGGTGCAAGAACTGCCTCTGCCCAATATGGAGGGCTCCTAGGAGGCAAGCTTCTCCTCAGTGGACATACGAGGAGCTACTCCCTCCTTATTGAGACTAGCTAATCCCTCCTTATTGAGACTATCTGTTATCATGTTGGATGTACACTGGGACGCAATTCAGAGGGTAGACACATCACTTCATACCTTGATGGTGAAGACACAGGCTGAAGTTGCACAACTGTTCTAGTTTTGCTAAATTGGATCAGAAATTATAACCACAGGCAGAAAATGGAATCCCTGGAAGCCTCCATGGCAGAACAATAGACTGTGAGTAATGCTCAGATTAAAGATAGAGATTACCTCTTTCCTAAGGTTGATTTTCTTGAAAATCACCTTGGAAAGAATAACCTGTGATTCCTGAACTTTCCTAAGTGCCCGGTGATCTCCAGGAACAAGCAGGAATAAGTCCTCACATATGGGTACGTCGGTACCGACGGAGCCCGTGCGGGAAAGCTCCCCAGCTTCTTAGAATAGAAGCTTTTGGGACCTCCCACTGCACATGCGCACTGCCTTCCCGCCTTCCTGAACAGCTCTCCTCAGTTTCTCTTTTTCCGCGGAGCCAGCAGGTCGTGTTCCTGTCACCGCTGAAGAAATTGTTATTTTATTTGTTTCTTTAGACCGCGTACCTGCCTTCCCCATACCGATACCGGTATCGCCGGTCTTTTCTTTCTTTCTTTAAAAAATTATAATTCTTTTTTCTTATTTTTTAGCTTTTTGGTCACTTCAGAGAGGCCTCTCGGCCTACTCAATTTCTCCTCATGGAGAAGCCAGCCCCTGGATTTAAGAAGTGTACCAAATGTAATGCTGTTATTTCAGTCACAGACACCCATGAATGGTGTCTGAAATGTTTGGGGCCTGACCATTCCATACCGGACTGCCCATCTTGCTCCCACATGTCTAAACGTGGGCTGCAGAACCGGGCCAACAAATTCCATGTGCTGTTTGCTTCAGAGAATACAGCATCACAGTCATCCAGGTCTTCTTCTCCGGATGGATCTCAGGTAACCAAACCTTCTGTGGGCAAGTCCTCAAAGAGCAAATCTCCTTCAAAGCATCGAGAGGCTCTTAGCTTAGAACTTGAGGACCCTGCCCCAGCCAAACAACCCCGGCGGGAAGTCCAACTTCCAAAAACGCCAATTCAGGGGTCTCAGGTTGATATCGATGCTACGGCCTCGACAGATCACCTGTTAGCCTGCTCTGGGGTACCGGGTCACTCCGGTACCGACATCCAGGCAGCTATGGCGTCCATGGGCGATACTGTACAGTCCATGCAGCAGGCCGTCATGGCTTTCATTAAAGCTGCAACGCCATCGGTTCCGCTTTCAGCGGTTCCGGGCCCGATACCGGTATCGTCCGCCATGCCGGTATCGAGGCCGTCCACCTCTAAACGCAAGTCGGTACCGTATGGGCTTTCGCTCCATACCGGTTCCATACCCGATACGCCCGATATCGATACCGATCGGTACGCGTATCGTGCGTTAGAGGAAAGCACCGATTCCTCTGAGGATTTTCACTCCTCTGATGATTCTGCTGAGTTTTCACTCAACTTACCTGAGGAGCCCTCTTCTCCTAAAAGGAGAATGTCCCCTCCAGAGGATTTGTCCTTCCAGGACTTTGTTTTAGATATGGCTACAGCCCTTTCTATTACCACATCCTCTGAAAAGGAACCCAGATCCAAAAAACTGGATATTTTGGGATACTCAAAGGCCCTAAGGAGGCAGTTACCCTGCCTATCCATGAAATCCTTCAAGAACAACTGATGGATTTCTGGGAAAATCCTTTGACTTTGTCTCCTTATTCCCGTAGGTTGGACACCATGTATAGGGTCCCTCCTTCTCCTGGTTTCCAAAAGACTCAATTGCCCCACCACTCTATTGTGGTGAAGTCTGCAATGAAGAAGATTAGGAGTACCAAAAGGCACTCTTCCACCCCTCCAGGACGGGAATGTAAGACTTTGGACTCTTTTGGTAGGAAAATTTTCCAGGCTAGTATGCTTATAGCCAGGATTAATTCCTACAGTCTCTATATGGGCATGTTCCTGGAGGAACTTGCCAAAAAGGTGCGGCATTTTGCCCCCTTTATCCCTGAGGATAAAAAGCAGGGATTCCTTTCCCTAGTGAAACAACTCTTAGAGGTTTCTAAGTTCTCTAATAGGGCAGCATATGATTCCTTTGAGGGAGCCAGTAGGGCTTCGGGCATTGCTATTGCAGCCCGACGTCTTGCTTGGCTCCAGGCCTCTGATCTGGAACCTTGGGTTCTAGATGGCTTACGGAATCTGCCCTGTACAGGTGAGAACTTATTTGGGGAAGAGTGGCAAATCAAAGCCACCCAGATGGATGCTGAAAATGCCACCTTGGAAAGACTTTCAAAGTCCACTTCAATTCCTACTAAGAAAAAGTCTTTTAAAAGGCCTTACTATAAGAAGGCCAGAGTTGCTTCAAATACTGGCCAGCAGTCTTCTCAACCTCGCTATACTGCTAAGCGTCAGCAATCCAAACAAGCACGAGCTAAGCCTGCAGCAGCTACTGTAGCTCAGCAGGCTCCAACCCCTCAGGGGTTTTGACTTGCTCCTAGGGAACTTGCCACTTCTGGTTCTAACACAACCAGAACCTCTCACCATACCCGGAAGGTTGGTTCACTTTGCTCCCAGATGGGAACAAATCACAACAGAACAATGGACCCTCTCTATCATTCGAGAGGGTTACAAACTTCATTTCTCCAGCCTTCCTCCCCATCATATGGTGAGACCATTCAATTCTCCCCCATCTCTCCTAACCCTGTTGGGTCAAGAGGTTTCCTCTCTTCTTGCCCAAGGGGCCATAGAAGAGGTTCCTCTTCCTCAACAAGGGTCCGGTTTCTACTCCCCTTATTTTCTCATTCCAAAGAAGACAGGGGGATTCAGACCAATCCTAGATCTGAGAGAATTGAACAAATTTCTCTTCAAGGAGAAATTCAAAATGCTGTCTCTCGGCATTCTCCTTCCTTACCTCCAGGGTCAGGACTGGCTTTGTTCTCTAGACCTACAGGATGCGTATACACATATACTCATCCATCCATCCCACAGAAAGTATCTTCGCTTTCTGTTTCAGGGAAAACATTTCCAATACAGAGTACTCCCCTTTGGTCTAGCCTCTGCTCCAAGAGTATTCACAAAATGCATGGCAGTCGTAGCCGCATTTCTAAGAGGCATGGGAATCTTTGTCTTCCCATATCTGGACGACTGGCTCATCCGAGCTCCAACTCAGTCACAGGCCCAGATTTCCCTGGACCACACAAGGAGCCTTTTGCAGTATCTGGGACTGGTAGTAAACCTTCCCAAGTCCCAACTCATCCCTACTCAATCTCTAGAATTCATAGGGGCCCAGTTGGACACCATCACTGCAAGGGCCTACCTTCCACATGTTCGAGGCCAGCGCCTCCTGAGTTTGGCCTCCCAAGCTCAGGCCAGCACTCACTTGACAGCCAGGGAAATGCTACGCCTACTGGGTCATATGGCCTCCACAGTGCATGTGGTGCCCTATGCTCGTCTTCATATGAGAGCAGCTCAATGGACCCTGGCCACTCAGTGGACTCAGGCGTCAGGAGCGCTCTCAGACCAAATACAAACCTCCGATCGTCTGTTTTGGTCCCTCCACTGGTGGACTTCCACCAAGAATCTGTTGTTGGGGGGCTCCATTTCAACCATTGCTACCCCAAGCAACCCTCACAACAGATGCCTCCCAAACAGGGTGGGGAGCCCATCTGCAAACTCTCTCCACTCAGGGCACTTGGTCTCTACAGGAGACCACCCTTCATATCAATCTTCTGGAACTGCGAGCAATTTACCTTGCCCTCAAGGTCTTCCACTCCCTCCTAGCCAACCTCACTGTCCTAGTTCAGACGGACAATCAGGTGGCCATGTTTTACATAAACAAACAAGGAGGGACGGGCTCTCTGTCGCTTTGCAACGAAGCTCTAAGACTATGGGCCTTCGCCAGAGAGCATCAGATTCACCTGCTAGCAGTGTATCTCCCAGGAGTTCAAAACTCTCGGGCAGACAGGCTCAGTCGAGTTCTGCTGCCACACGAATGGTCCCTACATTTGGACCAAATAAACCGAATCTTTCAGGAATGGGGGACCCCGGACATAGACCTCTTTGCAAGTCCGTGGAATGCCAAACTTCCCCGGTTCTGTTCCAGAACTCCGTGTCAGGGAGCTCAGGCTACGGACGCCTTTCTCCTGAATTGGAGTCAGGCATTCCTATATGCCTTTCCACCCATTCCTTTGATTCCCAAGACTCTGTTCAAACTCCAGAGGGATCATGGAACTATGATCCTCATAGCTCCACGCTGGCCACGCCAAGTGTGGTTCCCTCTACTTCTACAGCTCTCCCAGGGATCCTACTTGGATCTGGGAGCTGCGCCAGACCTCCTGTCTCAGGAGGAGGGGACTTTGTGGCACCCAAACCCCAAATCCCTTCACCTCAGTGCTTGGTTACTGAAGGCTTAAGCCTTCAAGACTTTCATCTTTCCCAACCAGTGAAAGATATCCTTTCTGCCTCTAGGAAACCCTCTACCAGGCGTTCCTATGCTTTCAAATGGAAACGTTTTTCCATTTGGTGTGCTCAGCAGGGTCTTGACCCTCTGGCACTTCCTTTGAATTCTCTTCTTGATTATCTCCTGCATCTATCCAATGCAGGCCTCAAGACGAATTCGGTAAGAGTCCATTTAAGTGCTATTGCAGCATCCTTGCAACATATAAATGGACAACCTATCTCCTCTCATCCTCTTGTTGCAAGATTCATGAGAGGCCTGACTCTCACTAAACCTCCCATCAGACCACCCCCGGTCGCATGGGATTTGAATCTAGTGCTCGGTCAACTTATGAAGCCACCTTTTGAGCCAATGTTTTCCACCTCCTTGAAATTTCTTTCCTGGAAGGTCATCTTCCTCATTGCAGTCACTTCGGCTCGCCGCATCAGTGAGCTGCAGGCTTTAGTGGCTAATCCACCTTACACAAGATTTCATCATGATAAGGTGGTCCTTAGGACGAATCCCCACTTTATGCCTAAAGTGGTCTCGCCTTTTCATCTTAATCAAGAGGTATATCTACCTGTCTTTTTTCCAGCTCCTCATGCATCCAATGCAGAGAGGAACCTTCATACTCTGGATTGTAAAAGAGCTCTCGCTTTTTACCTTAATAGGACTCAGCCACATCGAAAGTCTTCTCAACTTTTTGTGGCCTTTGATCCTTCCCATTTGGGACTTCCAGTCTCCAAGCGTACACTTTCCAATTGGATTGCTCAGTGTATTTCTTTGCTTACCAGAGCAAAAACATTTCTCTGGAAGGCCATGTCACTGCTCACAATGTGAGGGCCATGGCAACTTCTATGGCTCATCTGCACTCTGTTTCCATAGATCAGATCTGTCGAGCCGCTACCTGGGCCTCGGTTCATACCTTCACAGCCCATTACTGTTTGGACAAGGACTCCCGCCGGGATGCCTTGTTTGGCCAGGCTGTCCTCAAGCACCTGTTCCATTCCTAAACAACTCCTGCCCACCTTCCCAGAATGGATGCCTGAGATCCATACGAAGATGGCGAACCTTTACAGGGGATCCCATGCATCTAAGCTAGGGAGTCCCCATATGTGAGGACTTATTCCTGCTTGTTCCTGGAGATAGCACAGTTACTTACCTGTAACAGGTGATCTCTGGGAACAGCAGGAATTAGTCCTCACAACCCACCCACCTCCCCTAGGAGTTGTATCTTTTATCTATCTATCTTCCTGTCCTCTCTCTGTTGACTCAGCTATAAACTCGAAACTGAGGAGAGCTGTTCAGGAAGGCGGGAAGGCAGTGCGCATGTGCAGTGGGAGGTCCCAAAAGCTTCTATTCTAAGAAGCTGGGGAGCTTTCCCGCACGGGCTCCGTCGGTACCGACGTACCCATATGTGAGGACTAATTCCTGCTGTTCCCAGAGATCACCTGTTACAGGTAAGTAACTGTGCTTTATCTCCTACTGAAATGCTACAGAAATATTTTATTGAAATATTGAAAATGCCTCAACTCACTTTCACCTATGCTATGGACACAATATATCATATCTAAGTATCTTCAATTGGATGGACAAATAAGGGACAAGATTGTGGACCAAGCTGATTTGCATTTAACAAACTTCCTAGAAATTTCTCTGGAGGTTATTAAAGCTAGATCTATATTGGTTGCTTGTTTTGCATTTGAGTCTGCCAGAAATGCAGTGCTTCGCCTGTACTTCTGAAATATTTCTGAACTTTTTGTTGAACTCAAAAATTCAAATACTTCCTGATATTTCAAGGGACACACTGTGGAGGCATCAAGAGTTCTTGGCCCTTTAGCCAGGGTACAAACCATCGGCACTACTATAATTTTGAAGTTTTCTTGTAAATTTTTTATTTCAATGGCTGGTAAGAAATATGGGCACAATATTCCAAGAGACTAAAGAAACCTGCACATAAAAGGGCACCAATCATGGGATAGCCCCTGGACACATGAGCAAAAATGGACAATATGTGGATACGGGAGATCATCTGCCAGTGGCCATATCTGGGTATGTGGATGGGATTCAAGCGCCGATATTAGAGATACTCACACAAGGTGAAGGTGCATGAATGCATAAGAAGTGCAGGGTGCAGAGGAAGGCCACACAGTGATGGAAAGGCGGACAAGAGTGATATTCCATCATACCCGGGTAGTGGTGCGATAACAGTGCACTATAGAAAATGTGCTGCCAATAGATAGCCAGATGTACCAGTGGCCCCCACCATGGAGCCCATAACCGGTTGTAATATTGCATTCGTGATTGCATAGTGTATGTGGAGTACCTCCCTCTGGTTGGGCAGATACATAGCAGCAGCATGGTGGCAAGGAGAACAGTCAACTTGAGCCCTGCAGAGGCCGAGACCCTAGTAAGAATAGTGCTGAGGTGGGAGAGGGTACTATACCCCAGGAGTCACCGCAGGGTCAACATGCATCTGTCCACGGCCATCTGGAGAGGGATCCAGCTTCACTTACAGAGGTGAATAGCCAATGGGACGTCGAGCTCCAGGGAGGAGAGAGGGGGGATGAGCAGAACAGTAAGTCAAAAATAAGCCCCTGGTACAGGCCTGGCTGTGGGCGTGCACATGTAAACAGTGGGGATGCCTCATGGCAGTTGCTGTGGTCAGCAGTATGTGCTAGGTTACTGACTCTGCCAGGTTACACAGTTGAAACAGCACTTCTCTGCCATCCCAGGGTGCCTGAGAGCCCTATCCTAAAATAGTATGCAGTTGCAGATATCACACAAGAGGACCCAATAGCTCCCCTGGTAGAAGACCTCCTGCAAATGCATGGGTCACAAGTTCAAGATCATGTCATAAGAACATAAGATATGCCATACTGGGTTAGACCAAGGTCCATCAAGCCCAGTATCCTGTTTCCAACAGTGGCCAATCTAGGTCATACATACCTAGCAGTTTCCCCAAAAGACACAAGTTCCAGAATGCCTGTATTGGGTCAAGCAGTGATATCCTGGGTCCATTTTTAATAATGGTTTATGGACCTTTCCTCCAGGAACTTGTCCAAACCTTATCTGTTGCACCAGATATGGTGTTCCACTAAGGACTAGGTCCAATATGGCTTCTCCTCTGGTCGGTTCATGAACCAGCTGCTCCAAAAAGCAGTCATTTATTTCATCTAGGAACTTTATCTCCTATATGGGAGAAAGGTGAATGTCAGGGAAACTGTTGTGCAAAAGCAAAACCAAGAGCAGGAGAATCACATTTGAACAGATTATATTATCAATCCCCCACACTTTGTGTTACATAAGAACATAAGATATGCCATACTGGGTCAGACCAAGGTCCATCAAGCCCAGTATCCTGTTTCCAACAGTGGCCAATCTAGGTCATACGTACCCAGCAGTTTCCCCAAAAGACACAGGTTCCAGAATGCCTGTATTGGGTCAAGCAGTGATATCCTGGGTCCATTTTTAATAATGGTTTATGGACCTTTCCTCCAGGAACTTGTCCAAACCTTATCTGTTGCACCAGATCTGGTATTCCACTAAGGACTAGGTCCAAAACGGCTTCCCTTCTGGTCGGTTCATGAACCAGCTGCTCCAAGAAGCAGTCATTTATTTCATCTAGGAACTTTATCTCCTAGATGGGAGAAAGGTGAATGTCAGGGAAACTGTTGTGCAAAAGCAAACCCAAGAGCAGAAGAATCACATTTGAACAGATTATATTTTCAATCCCCCACACTTTGTGTTACATAAGAACATAAGATATGCCATACTGGGTCAGACCAAGGTCCATCAAGCCCCAGTATCCTGTTTCCAACAGTGGCCAATCTAGGTCATATGTACCTGGCAGTTTCCCCAAAAGACACAGATTCCGCAATGCTTGTACTGGGTCAAGCATTGATATCCTGGGTCCCTTCTTAATAATGGTTTATGGACCTTTCCTCCAGGAACTTGTCCAAACCTTTTTTAAACCCAGCTACACTAACAGCCTTTACTACATCCTCCGGTAACAAATTCCAGAGTTTGATTACACGTTGAGTGAAAAAATATTTTCTTTTATTAATCTTAAATAGTTTATCCTGTAGCTTCATTGCATGTCCCCTAGTCTTTCTATATTCTGATAACGTAAACAATCGATCTACGTTTACCCGTTCCACTCCGTTCATTAATTTATAGACTTCTATCATAACTCCCCTCAGCCCTCTCATCCCAGGTTAAAGAGCCCTAACCTTTTTAGCCTTTCTTCATAGGAGTATCCTTCCATCCCCTTTACTATTTTGGTGGCTCTTCTCTGTACCTTTTCTAATAAGGCTATATCCTTTTTAAGATACTGCGACCAGAATTGCACACAATATTCAAGGTGTGTTCGCACCATGGAATGATACAGAGGCATTATAATATCCATTGTTTTATTTTCCATTCCTTTCCTTATGATACCTAGCATTCTATTTGCTCTCTTGGCCGCTGCTGCACACTGGGCCGATGGTTTTAACATGTTATCCACAATGACGCCTAAATCTTTTTCCTGGGTGGTGGTTCCTAATGTGGAACCTTGCATCGTGTAACTATAGTTTGGGTTGTTCTTCCCTAGGTGCAAAACTTTGCACTTGTCCACATTAAATTTCATCTGCAATTTTGATGCCCAGTCTTCGAATTTATCAAGATCCTCTTGCAATTTTCCACAATCCTCATGGGTTTTAACAACTTTAAATAGTTTTGTGTCATCTGCAAATTTGATAACCTCGCTCGTTATTCCCCTTTCCAGGTCATTTATGAATATGTCAAAAAGCAGCGGATCCAGCACAGATCCCTGGGGTACACCACTATTCACCTTTCTCCATTGGGAAAATTGGCCATTTAGCCCTACAATCTGCTTTATATCTTTTAACCAGTTCCTGATCCACAATAGTGCACTGCCTCCTATCCCATGACTCTTTAGTTTTGCCAAAAGTTTCTGATGAGGGACCTTGTCAAAGGCTTTCTGAAAGTCCAGATACACTATATCAACAGACTCAGCCTTGCTAGCCAGATAACATCGGGGCACCTAGGGGACATAGATGGGGTATTTAACAGTACTACCCATGTATGTGCCATTGAATATCCCCATCTAAGGCATTTACTTAGTTTACTTGGCTGTAAACCGTGTAAATGCCCTTCGAATATCGGGACCGATGTTCTTGAGCCCTGAAAAACTGAAAGTGGACAAGGCCATGGGACCAGATGGGATACATCCCAGGATACTGAAAGAGCTCAGGGCCTTTAAAGGATGTTTTTAATAGATCCTTGGAAATGGGAGAGGTTCTGCAGGACTGGAGAAGGGCTGATATTGTACCTTGTCACAAAAGTGGTAATAGAGAAGAGGTGACAAACTATAAGCTGGTAAGTCTTACTCAGTGGCAGGAAAAGTAATGGAGGCGCTCCTGAAAGAGAGAATAGTTGACTTTCTAGAAACTTTGCACTTGTCCACATTAAATTTCATCTGACATTTTGATTCCCAGTCTTCCAATTTATCAAGATCCTCTTGCAATTTTCCACAATCCTCTTGGGTTTTAACAACTTTAAATATTTTTGTGTAATCTGCAAATTTGATAACCTCACTCGTTATTCCACTTTCTAGGTCATTTATGAATATGTCAAAAAGCAGCGGACCCAGCACAGATCCCTGGGGTACACCACTATTCACCTTTCTCCATTGGGAAAATTGACCATTTAGCCCAACCTTCTGCTTTCTATCTTTTAACCAGTTCCTGATCCACAATAGTACACTGCCTCCTATCCCATGACTCTTTAGTTTTGCCAAAAGTCTCTGATGAGGGACCTTGTCAAAGGCTTTCTGAAAGTCCAGATAAACTATATCATCCGACTCACCTTTATCCACCTGTTTATTCACACTTTCAAAAAAACATAACAGATTAGTAAGACAAGATCTTCCTTGTCTAAAGCCATGTTGGCTGTCTCCCATTAGGCCATGACTATCTACATGCTGAGTAATTTTATTCTTTATGATGGTTTCTACCATTTTTCCCAGTACTGACGTGAGGCTCACCAGTCTGTAGTTTCCCGGATCACCCCTGGAACCCTTTTTAAAAATTGCTTTTACATTGGCGATCCTCCAATCTTCAGGTATTAGAGATGATTTTAGTGATAGTTCACAGATTACTAATAGCAGGTCTGCAATCTCATATTTCAGTTCTTTCAACACCCTTGGATGTATACCATCTGGCCCAGGTGATTTGCTACTCTTCAGTTTATCTAATAGTTGTAATACATCTTCCCAATGTATCGATATTTCCTTCAATTCTTCCGCACCTTTAAATACTACTTCAGTCATGGGTAACATCCCTACATCTTCCTCAGTAAAGACCAAAGCAAAGAATTCATTCAGTCTCTTCGCTATCGCCTTGTCGCCTCTTAGTGCCCCTTTAACTCCTCTATCATCTAATGGTCCAACCGACTCTCTCACAGGTTTTTTGCTATGAATGTACTTGAAAAAATCTTTATTTCACGTTTTTGCTTCCACAGCAAGCTTCTTCTCAAATTCTCCCTTTGCCTTCTTTATCAATGCCTTGCATTTGACCTGCCAGTGCTTGTGCTGTTTCCAGGTTTCGTCGTTTGGCTCTTTTTTCCATTTCCTGAAAGATGATTTTTTTGGCAACAACAGCCTCCCTGACCTCACCTTTAAACTATGCTGGCAGTTTTTTGGACTTCCTTCCACTTTTCTTAAAGCGTGGAATACAGCTGGTCTGGGCTTCCAAGATAGTATTTTTCAACATTCTTCTCCATACACTTCTCCATACACATTCAACTCATTGCTGAAACCTACTGTTTCTTTCTCTATAACATCAACAAAATTCATCCCTTCCTTTCTGAGCCCACCATTAAGACACTTACCTACTCTTTAGTCACCTCCAATCTAGAATATTGCAACCTCCTCCTTGCTGGTCTCCCTCTAAATCATATCTCTCCTCTTTAGTCTGTTTAAAGCTCAGCTGCGCAGCCTATCTTCTGCCAGCCCCAATATGCTCATATAACCCCTCTTCTCAAGTCAATTCATTGGCTCCCTATCCATTTCTGTATCCATTTCAGACTTCTCCTACTTACTTATAAATGCACTTATTCTGCTGCTCCTCACTACCTTTTCTCTCTTATCTCTCCCTACACCCCTCCTCAGGAACTCTGTTCTTCTGGTAGATTACTTCTGTCTGTGATTTTTTCTTCCACTGCCAACTCCAGATTTCGATCCTCTCAACTTGCTGCCCCGTATGCCTAGAAAAAACTACCAAAGTCTATGGGGCATGTTTACAAAGCCATGGTAGCAGCTTCCGCTCGATATCGGAGCCGCGGCTCCATTGAATTCAAAGGGGCCACGGCTCCGATATTGGGCGGAAGCTGTTACCGCAGCTTTGTAAACAAGCCCCTATATATCAGGTTTCATCTATGGCCCTTTTCTGCTATGATTTTTTTTTCATTTTTATATATTGCTCTATCTTGGAGTTAGAGTAGTTTATACAGAACAATAACATGACACTGTATACATATAACTATAACTAAGTTTGAGGGTCACAGGGTTACATAGAATTATAAATTAGTGATGATAGGTGTCAAAATAGCAGGTACTTCTAAAATTTTAACTAGTGATATTCCATTTATTCCACTCATGTTTCTTATGACCTTAGGCAAGCCACTTTACCTTCTGTCTCCATAGGTATCTATTTAGGGCTAGATTTACTAATGTGTACCTAGTGCTAATGCTCATCAATATAGCACAAGTTATTTAATGCAAGCACCATTATTTGGCAATAGAACCTAATCTTAATAGATCATAAGATATGATTTGAAGAACACGAACTTCAAGTAAATCCCCAAAATAATTAGGAGCCAATCCATGAACAAATGTATAAACAAAAGACAATAGATTAAAATAAATCAGGGCCTTAATAGAAACAGAGAAAAATGGTGGCAAATAAAGGCCATAAAGGCCCATCCAGTGCTCCCATCCATACCAACTAATAAGCTCTACATTCCCTTTTTTTTCATTAGCTATCCCTTCTGATTTTCTCATGTTTTATTGAATTCAGATACAGTCCTTACTTCTACCATCTCTACTGGGAGGTTGTTCCACACTTCCACCACCCTTTCTGTAAAGAAATATTTACTCAGATTACTGACAAGTCTTTTCACTTTTATCTTCATCCTATGTCCCTTCATTCCAGAGCTTTTTTTCAATTGGAAGAGGCTGTCATCTTGTGCATTTGTGCCATTAAGATACTTAGATATCTCTATCATATCTCCCTTCTCCTGCTTTTCTTCCAAAGTATACATACTGGGCCTGATTCTGATGCAGATGTAGATCCCCTCTGTGCATCCGGTCTGAACTGGACGCAAAGAGGAGATCGCAATTCTGATCCTGTGGGGCACGTCTAGCCCCGTGGGATCAGAATCGTAAACAATCATGCACATGCAGATTGGGACAGCAATTCTGTCTGGCATGCATGTATAGGACTGCACCCAGCTAACTCATTCAGGGCATTTAAATGGAGCCGCGGCGCCATGGTGTTATGTTGCCATGGCACTGTGGCTCCATTTAAAAGCTCTGATGCTAGCCGCAGACCAAAACAGTACATTCTCTGCAGTCCGACCCCTGATCTGGCCTCCAAAGGCCAGGGTAGGGCTGCGGGGAATGTCCCCTGCCCCCCCCCCAACCCCTTCCATGCCCCAAATTAAAAAAAAAATGTCCAGGGGAATTATTCCACCTTGGAGGTGGAATAACTTTCCAAGCCATTTCGCCGGTCTTGGATGTACAGGTCCGACATTAGAATCAGCCCTGTATGTCCAGGGCCGGCGACCACACACTGCCCGCCCACTCTCCACCCCTGGGCCGCCTATTCCCCTCCCCCGACTATCTTCCCCATTGGGACATCCATCCTCACTATTCATGGTTCAGAATAGCCCCCATTAAGATCTTTAAGCATGTTCCCATATGCTTTATGAAATGACCACTGAAATAGAAAGAATCCCAAAAATTGAGTAGAGGAATACAATGGCTTCATTAATGTAAAACAGTCAACTATAAGAATATTTGCCCTTTTTGTGGTGCTAATGTGTATATGTAGCCTTGTACCATTGTGAAAAGAATTCAGATGTCATACAGTCCTGTACAATATCTTGAGAAATAATTGGAAATGTTCCAAATGTATGTCATCATAATATTTTAATAGCATGTTCAAAGGTATACAACAACAAAAAAATGTCTGTGCTACTTAGACATAGCAATTTCTGAGAAAGAAAACAAACAAAATATGACCTGGAAAAGATTAACAGCATCCTTCACTAATATTTGGTTGCACGACCCTTAGTAGTGATGATAGCCTCCAAGCATTTCTTTCAACCATTTATATGTTTGTACATTTGTCTGCTGGTAATTTCTCCCACTCTTTAACTGTGATTTGTTCCAGCTCATGAACGTTTCCAGTATTCCTTTAGAAATGACAGATTTCAGCTCTTTCCAAAGGTTCTCGATTGGATTGAGATCAGGACTTATTGCTGCTCAGTTTAAAACGGTTTATTATTTTTTTCCTTTTTAACCATTCTTTTGTACTTTTGCATGTATGTTTTGGGTCACTGTCCTGCTGGAGGACCCATGATCTTAGACCCAGACCTATCTTTCTGATACTAGGTAGCACATTTCACTCCAAAATCCCTTGGTATTCCTCTGACTTCATGATTCCTTTAATACATTCTAATCCTCCAGTTCCTGAGGCCGTAAAACAGCCCCACAACATTATGGAACCTCCACCATATTTAACTGTTGGGAGGGCATTTTTTTCTTTATAAGTTTCATTTCTTTTTACCTGCAAATGAATCACTGGTCTGCACTACCAAAGAGCTCAAGTTTGGTTTCATCTGTCCACAGAACATTTTCCCAGAAAGATTATGGTTTCTCAAGGTGGATTAGAGCAAAGGTCAGGTATGCCTTTTTATGTCTCTCTTTGAGCAGTGCGGTTCACCCATGAAGTCCTTCTTTGTTTAGTGCATGGTGTATGGTGCAGGTTGAAACCACCACTCCAGATTGTTCCAGGTCAGCCTTAAGCTCTTTGGATGTTGTACACTGTGTTTTCCCAACAGTTTGCACCATCCTTCAAGGACTTCTTGGATTAATTTTCCTCTTCCCACCTCATCCTGGGAAGTTCTTGACTGTTTAATGAGCAGAAAATTCTTAATAACATCATGAACAATAGACACAGGAATCCCAAGGTCTTTGGCGATGGTCTTGTGACCCTTTGAAGTTTGATGTTTGGTGATAATGACTTTTCTGATGGCCTCAGGCAGTTTGTTATCTTCACCATTGTAAAAATGGAACAGGAAGTAAATATGGCCTTTTTAAACATCAGAGCCATCATTCATTGGTTGATTCAAGTCATGTGAGTACTGAAAATTGATTACAGGTGCATATAATTTTATTGCAGTAGGTATGTGGTTCTTCTGTTCAAACTGATTCTAATTGTTTATAAGAATACCAATAATTATGTCCTGGCAATGTCCCAGTTTTTATACTATTGCCTACTATTTTCTTTTTTGATTGTTATTTGATTCCTTTATGTGCACATATACGTATAGTCAAAAGCCATTTCACTGACAATCTTTTTTAGGAGATATTGGACATTAAGGAGTTGGACTGCAAGGGTGCCAATAATGTTGACCACAACTGTAAGTCCTTGCCCATAAATCTTTTGATATAAGGATAGATTTACTTATGTGCATTAACATATTAATATGTATTAATGTGCATTAGCTTGCAATAATGTAAGTTATGCAAATGGAGGGTACTTTTATATGCAAGACATCTTTGTGCCTATATGGCAGTATATACACATAAAATATTGCTTATAAAGATATACATGATGAGAAGAACTCATGCACTTTTACGCAACTAGGGTGTAAGAAAGTATGGGCGTTGAGCATGGGTGAGGTCATATATATGCATACATTATGTGTTAATATTTACACCCTGGTGTCCTTTAGCTGTGATTTCTGCCAGTTTGGAGTGGTATTTTTTAAAGAATGAATAGGTGCATATTTGTCTTTATAAAATAGGCTTGAAATGGATGCCATTTTGGATATTTCACATACATACCCTGCTATAAAATTACCCCATGAAAGCATATTAAAACCTGCAGTAGTAAAAATATGTAAAGTAGATCTCTATGTGTAGTTTCAGAAAAAATATCATACCTAAAGCATGGCAGTAAAAGCATTCATTGACACAACCCCTGAAACTATAATTCTTAATTTCCACATCATGAGGTTATTTTATAAACTCCTGCAGAATTTGCATGCATAAGCACACATGTATCTAAGGTACATTCCTTATTGTCCCTCCAGTCTAGTCCAGTCCAGTTGCATGGGTTATGCCCAATCACCAGCAGATGGAGACTGAGAATCACAAGATCTTGATGATGTCTTACTATAAGGGTTCTGTTGTCCTCAGAGTCCAGTATTTCTCAGTCTCCAGAAGATGGTAATGAACTTCTGTGCAGTCTGGACTCCAGTGAGATAATATTGGAAAAAAAAAAGCTTTTCAGAACAGAAGGATTTGGAGCAAAGAGGTGCCTTTTGATGGAGAACCACAGCTGTTCATTCCGTTCCTTTGGTTAAGCTCCATAGAGTGCATGACTTGTCTTTACAAGTCCCACCCACTCAGAAAGGCTTGTCACCTATTCAATTTAGATATCTTAAATTTGAGGCGGTCCTCCGTTCCTTTTCCCCAACTATTGGGAGGGGGCCCAAAGCAGGGGCTATCATAAGGAAACTGCTTTTTTAAATTCTTAAAGGCAAAAAAAAAAATCATCAGAGGCCCTGACGGCAAGGCGGTAGCAACCACCTATAGTAAGCAGTATTAGTGCAGTGTTGCAGTCCCTGCTTGTTCTACTGATTAAAGAGGCGAGAAAGACTAATTTCCTTTCAGTTTTACCTCTGCAGGCACTCTTGAGATGTTTCCAGTATGCCGGCGGCATGCGTGTCCTTCACGGCCTGTGGAGTTCCTCTGAGAGACTTTGCAAAGCACATTTAGATGAGGGGAGGCTGCTAGAAAATGCTATGGGGAGTTATAAGGAGGACCTCTCATCAATGTGGTCAGCATTGCCCTTATCGCAGAAATCCCCTCAGCCACAGGTTGCCATGGCTTTGGTGGGAAGAGTGGCCATTTTGCCTTAGGAGGCAAGGGAACCACCAATACTGTCTGGGCCACATTTCAGCACCCTGGATGCTTTGGGAGCACAGATTTTGACTTTGGGGGGGGGGGGCAGAGGGATAGCTTGGTAGGCTCAGCCATGCCCTTTACCCCAGAATTTGTTGTTCTTCTGCACCAGGTCTACTGTTTAAAACAAAGCCAAGCACAGAGCCTTCTTCAAGCAACTTTGCAAAGAAACTCAAGCCTTGAATCTCCTTTGCCAATTACAGAGGGGCTTCAATTATCTGCTAAATGCCATAGAATTGATGTAGATGCGTGGGAAGACTAGGGGTCGGTCCTCTCAGGTGCCTCTGAGAATCCTTTAGAAGGCCCCTCGGGGATGTGGAGTGATTCCACTGGAAATGAGCTAGAAGATGAAATTCCTCCAAGGGAAGATCCCAATATCATTAGACTTTCTGTAGAGCAGAGCTAACAGTTTTAATTGTTCAGTCCTTGGCAGCACTTAATATTCCACACACCTGTCCAAAAAAAGATGAAAATCTAGAAGACCCTCTCTTGTAAAGCATACAAAAGTATCAAAGATCTTTTCCTGTGCATAATGCCATCAAATAAATTATTGAGCCAGAAGGGAAAATCCCAGAGGCTGGCTTAAAGGGTGGTAGGTCTAGGCTCATTTATACCCTATCCCCCCATAAAAAAGGATTTGATTAAGTTGCCTAAGGTGGCTGCTCCTTGTGGCCTTGGGCAAGCCACTTAACCCTCCATTGCCTCAGGTACACTTAGATTGTGAGCCCTGCAGGGACAAGGGAATAAAACATACCTTTTAGTATATACATGTAAACCACTCTGATGTGTAAGTAAAGGGCGGTATATCAAGTGCATAAACCATAACCAACAATAAACCATGACTATTCCTGTGGAAGGCCGTGCAGTCTTGAAAGATGCCCAAGATAGGAAACTGAAGACGATATTGAAACAGGCAGCTATTTGTGGCACTTATGTTGCTCAAGCTTTTTTAAGATGGACACAGAATTTTTCTGACTCTGGTCCTCAAGGGACTGTGTCAGGCAGCCAAGCTGGAATCAGGTTCAGCTTATCTCACAGATGATTTGCATGATAAGTAGCTAAACAGGTAGAAAAGCGACTGTGAAAGCCAGAAGGATGCTTGAGTATATAGGGAGAGGAATGGCCAGCAGAAAAAAAGAAAATGATAATGTCTCTGTATAAGCCTCTGGTATGACCTCATTTGGAGTATTGTATGCAATTCTGGTGACTGCGCCTTGAAAAGGATATAAGCAGGTTGGGGTCAATGCAGAAGGTGGTTACTAAAATGGTTAGTGATCTTCGTTATGTTGCATTTGAGGATGGACTTAAAGATCTTAATATGTATTTATTTATTTATTTTATTTTATTTATTTACATTCTCTTATATACCGCGCTATTCTGCATCAGTGCGGTTTACATTGAACAAACTGAAATTACATTGAACAGGGCATTATAACTTGGAGATAACTATTTTTTTACAGGGAGCATGGGCTATGGAGGGTTAAGTGGCTTGCCCAAGACACTTAACATGTATACTTTAGAGGAAGGGCAGGATAGGGGCAATATGATAGAGACATTTAAATACCTCCGTGGCATAAATGCACAGGAAGGTCTCTTTCAATTGATGGCAAGCTCTGCTACAAGAGGACATAGGATGAGAGTGAAAGGGGATAGACTCAGGAGTAATATGTGGAAATATTTCTTTACAGAAAGAGTGGTAGATGCGTGGAATACTCTCCCAGTGGAGGTGGTGGACACGAGAACAGTATCTGAATTCAAAAAAGCATGGGACAAACACAGAGATCTCTAAAGGTAAAAAGAGGACTATTGTAGTTGACATGGAAATGCAGAATAGATAGGCCATGTGGTCTTTTTCTGCCATCAACTTTCTATGTTTCTAGATAGGGCTTCAGCCAAGTCTATGGCTTCTATGGTTTCGACAAAAAGGCTACTGTGGCTACATAATTGCTCGGCAGATTAAACATCCAAAACAAGACTTAGTAATCTGCTTTTCAAGTGGAAGCTCCTCTTTGAGGAAACATTAGACACACTGATGAAAGACTTAGGTGAATTTAATGTACCCAGGCTTCTGGAAGATAAGTCTAAAGCCGGAGTAACACCTGCACCTACTCGAGATTTGAGATTTCGTTCTGCGTGTTTCACAGCCTTTCAAAGTGTCGGGGGCATTGCAGGGAGGACTGGAGGTGAGGGCGCGAGATAACCAGGAAACAGTGATATTGCATGCTGCTCAGTTGGTTCTCTGTGCTGAAAAGATAGGCGAGGAAGACCCTCGCCTATCTTTACAGCACAGGCACTGACCAGTCAGCATGCAATATTGCTGCTGCCCAGTTAGCTTTGATCCTGGCATTGAATATCCAGGTTTAAGGGCCAGTGGGCAGGGCTATATAGTGCATAGCCTGCCCTGAAGAATATCGGGCTCATCATCCATTCCCATTTATATATTTGTCAATCATATGTGGTCCTTCTCTAATATTTTCTTTAATGAATACAGAACAGAAGTATTTCTTTACCATTCTCATTTTTTCAATGTTACTTTCCACGAATTCAGCCTCGGCACTTTTGAGTCTTGTAATTCCATCTCTGATCTTCCTCTTCTCCTGAATAGACGTGAAAAAAACATGTTGTGTCCATGCTTCAGATCTTTAGCCATCATTTCTTTCACCTTTGCTTTTGCTATCCTTATTTCTATCTTTGTCTCTTTTAGCTTTATCCTGTATTCTTTTCTGTGTTCCTCTGTTTGCAATCTTCTGAACTTCGTGACAGCTGTGTTTTTTGCCTTTATTTGTGCAGCCACTTCTTTGGAGTGCCATATAGGTTTCCTTTTCCTCTTGTTTTTATTTACTTTCCTTATATATCTATTCATTGTACCTCGTATGCCTCTTTTAGTTTAGCTCACTACGATTCCATTTCCCTTATCTTCTCCCACCCTTCCAACTCCTCTTCCAGGTGTTTTTGAATCTAGAACTTTGAGTTTGCTGTGATTGGACTCTGCCTTGTCTTTTACCTCAAACCACACTGTGTAATTACTGCTACTCACATGGGCACCCACTTGGGCATTTGATCCACTATCTCTATTGTTGAGTACTAAATCCAGCATTGATCTTTCCCTTGTCAGTTCTATCACCATTTGTCTGAGCAATTTAGACCTGTACAGTTAGGAATTCTGTGCCCATGAGCAATATCTTCTGATTGTTCCATGTGGAAACATTTTTCTAAATGAAATAAAATATGACAGCATGAGAGAGATTCAGATTTTTACAGTAATTGATGCTCTGAGCCAATGTTGTATTATAAAAGAAACTGAAAATTGGTTTGTTGAAGAAAATGCTTGCATTGGCTTATGAATGAATTCCTTAAAATACCCCCTTGGGATTATTCTTTCAGATACTGCAATACACACAATCACTAAATTATTACAAATGTGTTAATCAACCAGCAGGGGATTAAGGTACCCCATAATCTCTTTGCGGAATAGGTATTTATCTACCTTGGAGAAATATAATGAAACAATACAGTTAATAAGGGAAGTCAGTAGTGTGGCATAAATTTTTCATATAAATAACGTTCTAAATCTTGAAACATTTCCAAAATTCATATACTGAAAGGATATGCACACACATACACACACAGAGATACTCACAGAGGATTTCAATTCAACTGAAACAGTCCCGTGTTCAGCTTTGGTAAATATTTTGAAACAATTCTGGCACTATAAGTGACCACATTTCAAGCCCGAATGCGCAGAGCAAATGATGTATTGGAATAGCATGTCTGCCACTCTGGTTTCGTAAAGGTTGCTCACAGAGTTGCATTGTGTAGATGAGAATAGGGGTAGACAGATGCAAGATAGTACCTAGGAGGAGGGGAGCCTGAGAAGCTTGGTTGTGAGTGATCCTTCTCATAGTGGGAAGATGGTACAGGAAACCCCCACCCCTCACTCTTCAAAATATGATTTTAGTGGAGGAAGGGGGATTCCATGAGTAATTTAGAGGAATTTAGCCATTACAGGGTAATTTTACAAGCAATTAATGCATGTTGAAAAGCATTTTATATACTCAAGTAAACACTTAAAACATTGCCCTGACATATCTGCATAAAAGTAGGCACCAGGAAAATATAACGACGTCCCATTTAAGTGATATGAGAGCAATTTTACAAACCAATTTCATGCATAAAACAGCATTTGGCAAATTAATAGGTTCATAAAATTAGGACATGCCTAAAGGACATGGGGTGAAAAAAGACAGCATCACGATTTATATGCATTTTTTATAAATTATGTGTATGTGCAGATAAAGCCTGTGTGGGTTATTTTGGAAGCCCTATTCAGTCTTTGAATGCCTGTGAGCAGGCATACAGATGTCCAAATCACAGAGACATCCCTGGAGCTGTGGCCGAGGCATGGCTGGGGCATTCCAAGAACTTGGATGTTCCCGTCTAATCTCAGAAACTTCCTGGATGTCTGGTGTCACCACTAAGGTTATACCTTCTCCAGGCATGAATAGGCATCTGAAAAGTGATTGTTTTGTTGGGCAAATGTCTGAAGGGTGTGGAAAAGGAGTTACACTAATACCTCCTTAATTTTATAATATGACAATGAACACTGACAGTGAAAAACTGGCTCATATTTCCATTTCACTAGACAAATGGACTTCTCCTTATACTAGTTTGCATGAGATGGACATCCCAGCCCCAGGCTTTCTGAAGGGGGATGTCTATGTAGCCACCTGGCATGCACATCCACATCAGGAAAGTCCATGTTATGAAAATTGACCAGTGACATAGAGGTCCCCAGCATTTTTCTGCATATTCTGCCTTGGACATCCTGGATTTGAATTGAATGTCTTCTATAAAATGTCACTTATAAAATGTCCTCTATAAAATGTCCTCTAGAGCTAGCATAATATCTGCACCTTGAATGTAGGTGCTATTGCTGCTGGATTTGCGCTAGTATTTTATAAAGTCATATAGGTGCCCTATGAGCCCAATTCTGTAAGATGAATAGCGGGGCTGAACATCTTGAAAGTACATGCAACCCCGCTATATGTATGGAGCGTATGCTGCCTCACACTCTCTCCGCGTGCACTGAGCCGCTGTGTGGGGAGAGCTGGACAGGAGTGGGAGGGGACGTGATGTGGGCGGAGCTGGGGTGGGCCATGACATCCAGATGTACAGGACCAATTAAGGTCACAGTCCTATACGTCTGGCAGATGGGGGAACAACGTGCTGCTTATTCCACCTTCGAAGTGGAATAAGCAGTGGCGATGGAGGAGATCAAGCCTGGAGCCCATCTAAAGGAAGGGAGCATCTGCATGGAGGCCTCCTCCACCTGATCCTGGCCCAGAGAAAGGAAAGGTTGGTAGGAAAGGAAATCTCAACAACAGTCCTTGATGGAGGAGTTGCTTGATGAATTGTCTCAGCATGTTGGTGCGCACAGTATTGAAGAGGTCAGACAGAGACTGGAAGCCGGTAACAACGTGGTGGCTCAGCTGCAGACGCTTGACAAAGAAGAAATATGACACTCTGAAACTTGAATCATTGAGGTTGTCCACCAACTTGACTCTGGTGAGCGTAGAAAGGAGTATCACAAAAATATTAAAAGACTGAAAAATAACTCTTTAAAAAATATGTGGGGTGCAAAAGGGGGCAAAGCAGTGGTCTCAGCTGTGCCCATTATACCAGTGACTGTTAAGAATCATACTGCTACATAGGCGAAGATGTTCTTCATGTTCCTCGAAAGATAAAAATGAAAACCTGGAAGAGGGCGTATATTGATATATGTTCTTTACTAGGCAAAGATCAAGATGGAGAGGAGACAGAAATATTTAAATCAATTAATAATTGGATATCAGCATTAACATAAGAACATAAGATATGCCATACTGGGTCAGACCGAGGTCCATCAAGCCCGGTATCCTGCTTCCAACAGTGGCCAATCTAGGTCATAAGTACCTAGCAGTTTCCCCAAAATACACAGGTTCCACAATGCTTGTACTGGGTCAAGCATTGATATCCTGGGTCCCTTCTTAATAATGGTTTATGGACCTTTCCTCCAGGAACTTGTCCAAACCTTTCTTAAACCCAGCTACACTAACAGCTTTTACTGCATCCTCCGGTAACAAATTCCAGAGTTTGATTACACATTGAGTGAAAAAATATTTTCACTTATTAGTCTTAAATATGTTACCCTGTAACTTAATTGCATGTCCCCTAGTCTTTTCATATTCTGATGATGTAAACAATCGATCTATGTTTACCCGTTCCACTCCGTTCACTAATTTATAGACCTCTATCATATCTCCCCTCAGCCGTCTCTTTTCCAGGTTGAAGAGCTCTAACCTTTTTATCCTCTCTTCATAGGAATATCCTTCCATCCCCTCTACCATTTTGGTGGCTCTCCTCTGTACCTTTTCTAATTACTGAACATTTAGGCATCATCGTGGATAACATGTTGAAGCCCTCTGCCCAGTGTGCAGCGGCGGCCAAGAGAGCAAATAGAATGCTAGGTATCATAAGGAAAGGAATGGAAAATAAAACAATGGATATTATAAAGCCTCTGTATCATTCCTTTTTAAGATACTGTGACCAGAATTGCACACAATATTCAAGGTGCGGTCGCACCATGGAATGATACAGAGGCATTATAATATCCATTGTTTTATTTTCCATTCCTTTCCTTATGATTCCTAGCATTCTATTTGCTCTCTTGGCCGCCGCTGCACACTGGGCAGAGGGCTTCAACATGTTATCCACGATGATGCCTAAATCTTTTTCCTGGGTGTTGGTTCCCAAAGGGAACCTTGCATCGTGTAGCCATAGTTTGGGTTGTTCTTTCCTAGGTGCATAACTTTGCACTTGTCCACATTAAATTTCATCTACCATTTGCATGCCCAGTTTTCCAGTTTATCAAGAACCTCTTGCAATTTTCCATAATCCTCTTGGGTTTTAACAACTTTAAATAGTTTTGTGTCATCTGCAAATTTGATAACCTCACTCGTTATTCCCTTTTCCAGGTCATTCATGAATATGTCAAAAGCCGCGGACCCAGCACAGATCCCTGGGGTACTCCACTTTTCACCTTTTTCCATTGGGAAAACTGGCCATTTAGCCCTACCCTCTGCTTTCTATCTTTTAACCAGTTCCTGATCCACAATAGTACATCACCTCCTATTCCATGACTTTTTAGTTTTGCCAAAAGTCTCTGATGAGGGACCTTGTCAAAGACTTTCTGAAAGTCCACATACACTATATCAACGGACTTACCTTTGTCTACCTGTTTATTCAGACCTTCAAAAAAATAGCAGATTAGTAAGACAAGATCTTCCTTGTCTAAAGCCATATTGGCTGTCTCCCATTAAGCCATGACTATCTACATGTTCAGTAATTTTGTTCTTTATTATGGTTTCTACCATTTTTCCCGTTACTGACGTCAGGCTCATCGGTCTGTAGTTTCCCAGATCACCCCTGGAACCCTTTTTAAAAATTGGCGTTACATTCACCATCCTCCAATATTCAGGTATTACAGATGATTTTAATGATAGTTCACAGATTACTAATAACAGGCCTGCAATCTCATATTTCAGTTCTTTCAACACTCTTGGATGTATATCATCCGGCCCAGGTGATTTGCTACTTTTCAGTTTATCTAATAGTTGTAATACATCTTCCCGATGTATCGATATTTCCTTCAATTCTTCCGCACCTTTAAATACCACTTCAGTCATGGGTAACATTCCTATATCTTCCCCAGTAAAGACTGAAGCAAAGAATTAATTCAGTCTCTCCGCTATCGCCTTGTCACCTCTTACTGCCCCTTTTACCCCTCTATCATCTGATGGACCAACTGACTCACTCACAGGTTTTTTGCTACGAATGTACTTGAAAAAGTCTTTATTACATGTTTTTGCTTCCACAGCAAGTTTCTTCTCAAATTCTCTCTTTGCCTGCCTTATCAATGTCTTGCATTTAGCTTGCCAGTGCTTGTGCTATTTCAAGTTTTCATCATTTGGCTGTTTTTTCCATTTTCTGAAAGATGCTTTTTTGGCAACAACAGCCTTTCTGACCTCACCTTTAAACCATGCTGGCAGTTTTTTGGACTTCCTTCCACTTTTCTTAAAGCATGAAATACAGCTGGTCTGGGCTTCCATGATAGTACTTTTAAACAACACCCACGCTTAATGTAAGTCTTTAACCTTTGTAACTGCTCCTTTTATTTTTTTCTTAACTATTTTCCTCATTTTATTGTAGTCTCCCTTTTGAAAGTTAAAAGGTAGTACTGTGGATTTCCTTACCATCCCTCCTCCATGAATTAAATCAAATGCGATCATGCTATAATCACTATTGACAAGTGGCCCCAACACCCTTATCTCTTACACCAGATCTGGTGTTCCACTAAGGACTAAGTCCAAAATGGCTTCCCCTCTGGTTGGTTCATGAATCAGCTGCTCCAAGAAGCAGTCATTTATTTCATCTTGAATCTTTATCTCCCTAGCATGTCCTGTCGTGAAACTGATCCAGTCAATGGATAGCCAGCTTGATTCTCCCTGACCCAAATTACATAGATCTAGGAACGTATGCACCAGTGTATATTAAATGTAGATAGTTTCCCCAGTTTATACCCAAGTTATTAAATGTAGATAGTTTCCCCAGTTTATACCCAAGTTATTACCCTGTTCATTGTAATTACAATTTGGCTTGCTGCATTTTAATAAGTTATGTTCGAATGTACACTACACTGATCTGAATAGCGCGGTATAGAAGAAAAGTTAAATAAATTAATTAATTAAATAAATACTGGGGTCATTAGAATCACCCATATTACCGTTCTGTAAGTTTTGTTAGCTTCCCTGATTTCTTTGAGCATTTCATCATCCATTTGTTCATTCTGGCCAGTACACCCTCACTGCCATCGCCTTCCCCTTTTTACATGGAATTTCAATCCATAGAGATTCTACAGCGAATTTTGTTTCCTGCAAAACTTTAATCCTTTGTGACTCAATGCCCTCTCTAACATACAGCGCAACCCATCCACCAATTTGATCAGCTCTATCATTACGATAGTTTGTACCCAGGTGTCACAATGTCCCACTGGTTGTCCTCCTTCTACCATGTCTCTGAGATACCAATCATATCTAACTTCTCATTTAGTGCTATATATTCTAACTCTCCCATCTTACTTTTTAGACTTCTAGCATTTGCATACAAGCATTTTAGAGGCTGTATTTTATTCATATTAATCTGGTTATAGGTAAACAGGTGTACTATGGAATCTTTAAGCTCTCTCTGCTCTGTACTGAAGAGCATTTGGGCTACTTTTGTCTTTATTGTAACATCTCTGCTGATGTGCCCTAACTTCATTTTTTTGATAGTATCCTTCAAGGATACATTGTTCCGAACAATGCACTCTTGGGCAATTGTCGGCTCTCCCCTATTATCTAGTTTAAAAGCTGCTCTATCTCCTTTTTAAAGTTTAATGCCAGCAGCCTAGTCCCAGTTAAGGTGAAGCTCAACCCTTCGGAAGAGCCCCTCATTTCCACAGAATGTTCCCCCGTTCTTAACAAATCCAAAACCCTCATCCTTGCACCATTGTCTTATCCACGCATTGAGACTCCAGAGCTCTGCCTGTCTTTTGGGTCCTGCACGTGGAACGGGAAGCATTTCAGAGAATGCAACCCTGGAAGTTTTGGATTTCAACTTCCTACCTAAAAGATTAAATTTAGCCTCCAGAACCTCATACCAAATTTTCCTACGTCATAGGTACTGAGAGGTACCAAGACAGCAGACTCCTCCCCAGCACTATCTAAGACCTTGTCTAGGTGGCGCGTGAGGTCTGCTACCTTTGCACCAGGCAGGCATGTTACCAGACGATCCTCATGTCAACCAGCCACCCAGCTATGTACATACCTAATGATCGAATCACCAACTATAACGGCTGCCTAACCCTTCCCTCATGGGCACATGGCCCTGGAGAAACCTCCTCAGTGTGAGAGAGTTTTACATAACCTGGAGGACAGGTCCTAGCAATAGGATCACTTCCTGCCACATCAGGGTGATGCTCTCCTCTCACTTGACCTCTTTCCTCCATGGCAACAGGGATGCTGCCAGTCTGGAGGTGGACTTCAGGACTATATCACTGTAGGTCTCATCTATGTACCTCTCTGTTTTCCTTATGTCTTCGAAGTCTGCTACTCTTGCCTCCAGAGATCGGACTTGTTCCTTGAGAGCAAAGAGCTCCTTGCAACTTCTGCACATGTAAGACCCCTCACCAACTAGGAGAAAATCATACATGTGACACTTAATGCAAAAGACTGAAAAGCCCCCATCTCTCTGCTGGACTGCTGTCTGCATCTTCATTTTAAGGTTGTGTTTAGATATTTAAGTTCTTTACTTACTAAGGGTTGCTGGGGATACTTATACTAATAAAGCTATACCTAATACGTTTAATGTACTTTGTTCACCTGGAGTTTAATTAATCTCGGGTCCTTAATGTATGCTGATGAGAATAAACAGCTGCACCTGAGAGTGAATATGGCACCTCCTTTCCTTTGTGAGGTTTAAGAACTATAAAGCTATGATTATCCCAGGGATGGGTGGGTGTCAGGGAGGGAGGGAGGGAAAAAAGGACTTATTGAAAGTTGGTTGCTACACAGTACCCTGTCCTGTGCTTCTAAGGTAATCTGTGACCAATCTCTATGGGGAGTCCCAAAGCCCTTGCTTGGATAGAGGGAGTCTTGGGTTCTAAATCTAACCAGAAAACTCTCTTCTGTGTTTTAAATTTAAACTGAAAACTCTTTAATGCTACTAGGCCCTGATTGATTTAACAAATACACTGGGTTCATAGATTAATCAGCTTTAATTTAAAGAATTCCTTTTCCCCAAGATTTAGACAAATTCACAGAAGTGCATACTTACAATTGCAGATCTCTCTCCAGAAGTAGCAGTCCCCTTTTGTAGTCCTTCAAGACTACATATTCATGAGCATTATAGTCAAAGGAGCACCTGAATAAAGCCGTTTTCTTATAAAAAGTTTAGACACAATCATTAGGAAAAATAAACACTATGGTGGTTAATTATGATATCACATTTAGAAAAAGCATGGCCGAAGAATGCACTATGACATGGAGACACAGAGTGGTAGACCTTTGGCTAGATGAACTAGCCACAGCCATTTAGCACTGACAGGCTCCCTAATTCATTTCAGGTTAGCACCTACTGTATAAGGGCTCATTTCAATGGAATAGGAGGTGAACCTGTAGGCAGTATAACAATGGTGCGTGCACATATACCAATTGTCAATTTCACTGTGGGGCTGAGCATCTAGTCACCCAATGTTGAGCAACTAGAGGCAAATGACTGCATGGGCAACATCAGGAATGTACCGTTGATGATGTTGACTCCAACGGCAAACAAACCTGAGGCTATGAAGTACTAGCTCAGGCGATATCCTTTGGTGAAACAGGCAACAGCATTAATATAGGACTTTGAGAAGGGTTTTTAGGTCCTTACATTGGCACCCCAAGTTGGGAAGAGACCTTTACACACAATACGCTTCTATTAAACAACATTGGTTGGAGGCAAAAGAAAAGATTAGTAAAGAAGTGGTTCTAGGGAGGATTGCTGACCCCTTCTTTAGCCTTCGGGGACAAATTTGATTCTTTTGCTATTGGATATCATAACTAAGAAGGAGGCAAGGAAATTTCATCTCAATTATAACTTACATAGAAACATAGAAACATGATGACAGAAAAAGACCACATGGCCTATCTAGTCTGTCCTTCCATAACAACAACTACAACAGTCCACTTTTTACCTTTAGAGATCCTCTGTGTCGGTCCCATGCTTTTTTGAATTCAGTTACTGTCCTCATCTCTACCACCTCCACTGGGAGACTATTCCATGGATCCACTACTCTTTCTGTAAAGAAATATTTCCGCATATCACTCCTGAATCTATCTCCCTTCACCCTCATCCCATGTCCCCTCATAGCAGAACTTGCTTTCAATTGAAAGAGGCTCTCTCCCTGAACATTTATGCCACGGAGGTATTTAAACATCTCAATCAAATCACCTCTATCCCGCCTTTCCTCTAAGGTGTACATATTAAGATCCTTAAGTCTGTCCTCATATGCTTTATAATGAAGCCCATTAATCATTTTAATAGCAACCCTCTGCACCGACTCCATCCTGTTCACATCCTTTTGAAGGTGCGGTCTCCAGAATTGCACACCATACTCCAAATGAGGTTGCATCAAAGACTTATACAGAGACATTATCACCTCCTTTTTTCTGCTAGCCATTCCTCTCCGTATGCACCCAAGCATCCTTCTAGCTTTTGCCGTCGCCTTTTCTACCTGTTTAGCTACTTTAAGATCATCAGACACAACCACGCCTAGGTCCTGCTCTTCTTTAGTGGACAAAAGTACTTCACCTCCTATACTGTATTGCTCCCTTGGATTGCTGCAGCCCAAATGCATGACCTTACATTTTTTAACATTAAATCCCAGCTGCCAAATTCTAGACCATTCTTCAAGCTTAGCTAGATCCCTCCTCATGTTATCTACACCTTCCTGGGTGTCTACTCTATTGCAGATTTTGGTATCATCCGCAAAGAGGCAAACCTTACCCGACAGCCCTTCCGCTATATCACTAACAAAGATGTTAAAAAGAATCGGATCAAGGACAGATCCCTGGGGCACACCACTGGTAACATCCTTCTCCTCAGAGTGAGCTCCATTTACTTGTACTCTTTGTCGCCTCCCACCCAACCAATTTCTAACCCAAGCAGTAACTTTAGGGTCCATCTCTAGGGTGCTCAGTTTGTTTATAAGTCGCCTGTGAGGAACAGTGTCAAAGGCTTTACTGAAATCTAAATACACCACATCTAGAGCTCTCCCTCGGTCCCACATCTAGAGCTCTCCCTCAGTCCATCTAGAGCTCTCCCTCGGTCCAGCTCTCCCTCGGTCCACATCTAGAGCTCTCCCTCGGTCTAAATACACCACATCTAGAACTCTCCCTCGGTCCAACTCCCTGGTCACCCAGTCAAAGAAATCAATCAGATTTGTCTGACAAGACCTGCCTCTGGTGAATCCATGCTGCCTCGGATCCTGTAATCCACTGGATTCCAGAAACCTCACTATTTTCTCTTTCAGCAGCGTTTCCAATAATTTACTCACCACCGAAGTTAAACTAACTGGCCTGTAGTTTTCAACCACATCCTTACTTCCGCTTTTGTGTAAAGGCACCACATGATCCTCTCTCCAATCCTTTGGCACCACTCCCGACTCCAACGAGGCATTGAAAAGGTCAGTCAGTGGAGTTGCTAGAATGTCCCCAAGTTCCCTCCGTATTCTAGGGTGTATCATATCAAGAAGGGCAGTTATTTAATTACCACATTGACCCACAACACTTTTCGGTGCAATGCGTATTACTAGACCAGGCTATAACATAAGAACATAAGATGTGCCATACTGGCCCAGACAAAGGTCCATCAAGTCCAGTATCCTGTTTCCAACAGTGGCCAATCTAGGTCAGAAGTATCTAGCAGTTTCTCCTGAAGTCAGAGGTTTATGGACCTTTCGTCCAAAAACTTGTCCAAACCTTTTTTAAACCCAACTACACTAACAGCTTTTACTTTATCCTCCGGTAATGAATTCCAGAGTTTGATTACACATTGAGTGAACAAATATTTTCTTTTATTAGTCTTATATGGGTTACACTGTAGATTCATTGCATGTCTCCTAGTCTTTCTACATATTGATGGAGTAAATAATCAACCTATGTTAACCCGTTCCATTCCATTCATTAATGTATAGATATCTATCATATCTCCCCTCTGTTGACTCTTTTCCAGGTTGAAGAGCCCTAATCTTTTTAGCCTCTCCTCATAGGGATATCCTTCTATTCCTTTTACCATTTTGTTGGCTCTTCTCTGCACTTTTTCTAATCCCTCTATAACCTCTTTAATATACGGCAACCACAATACCACATTACTGGCTTAGAGTGAAGATGATCTGAAACATCTGCTTATCAAGATCAAGGAACATATATTCTTAAAATGGGCCTACACCTTAACATGAAGAAGACAAAGATCCTGACTACTTAGAAAATCAATCATTTGATCCATGATAGAGAAGAAATAGAAATAGTAGACAACTTTAACCTTCTTCGACCAAGAATCAATAAAAAAAAACAAAAAGCAGTCATGAAATCCAGTGATGCATTGCTCTTGGCAGAATGACTATGAAGTACCTAGATAAGATTCTCAAATGCAGAGACCTACCTCTACAAACAAAGAATCGACATGTCCGAGCCATGGAATTTTCAATAACGTAATATGGATGTGAAAGTTGGAATAGTGAAGAAGAAAGAAAGGAAGAAAATCAATGTCTTTGAATTATGGTGCTGGCGAAGAACACTATGCCAAGAACCACCCAAAGAATAAATCAGTCAGAACTAGAGATAATCAAACCTGTATAGCCCTGGAGGTGTGGGGATTACACACACATTATGCAGCTCAACAGCAGCTGCATGCTGCTACTTCTCAGACTTTAGACTTCATAGCCTCAGGTTTGTCTTAGTAATGTCATCTCTTTGGGGGGAGCCAAGCTCCCAGTGAATGTTAGCAAGCCAAATAACGATAGAAGCAATCTAGGAAAAGAGATAATACTTGCAAGCCTCAAAGGAACTTCTCATCCAGTCTTGCTCCTATTTAGCAAGCTGTTAGGAAGTTGCAGCTGACAGTGCTTTCCTATGCCTCTGCTACAGCTCAGAATTTAAAGTTCAACTGGTCTTGGTGATGCCAACTTCCTACCTTTCTCTTTCTGCCCACACATTACCTTCAGGACAATACAGAATTCGGCAAAACTTAGCTTACTAGTGAAATTTAGGTTGTTTAATTTAATTGGATAGTACAGTTTTCAAAAGATATGGTTTAACTAGCTATATTCTTATTTAGTCAGCTAGATCCCTTGTTCTAGTTCCTGTTGCTGGCTAATTCAAAGAGTCAGCTTATGTACACTCAAAAAATAACTGAGGGTGATTACGCCCTACTCCGGTTCCAATAGTATTCTTTACTTCTTTACTGTGTATATGATACAACTTTCATGACAGGAAGGTCTCAGACTCATCAACACTACGCCAACAGAATCTGGCTCATGTGTTGTATTTGCATCAACGACCTTCACAAATCACATTTTAAAACACTGCTATCACCGCCAGAGTGTCCCATGAGATTAAAACAAAACTTTCCCTCTTATCTTCAGGAACACTTCCTGCTGCGAGGATTTCGGGATTTCGTTAAGATCCCAATATCATTAGATCTTTCTGTAGAGAAGAGCTAACAGTTTTAATTGTTTAGTCCTTGGCAGCACTTAATATTCCACACACCTGTCCAAAGAAAGATGAAAATCTAGAAGGCCCTCTCTTGTAAGGCATACAAAAGTCTCAAAGATCTTTTCCTGTGCATAATACCATCAAAGAAATTATTGAGCCAGAAGGGAAAATCCCAGAGGCTGGCTTAAAGGGTGGTAGGTCTAGGCTCATTTATACCCTATCCCCCCATAAAAAAAGGATTTGATTAAGTTGCCTAAGATGGCTGCTCCTTGTGGCCTTGGGCAAGCCATTTAACCCTCCATTGCCTCAGGTACACTTAGATTGTGAGCCCTGCAGGGACAAGGGAATAAAAAGTACCTTTTAGTATATACATATAAACCACTCTGATGCGTAAGTAAAGGGTGGTATATCACATGCATAAACCATAACCAGCCATAAACCATAGCAGTAACTCAAAATATGACTATTCCTGTGGAAGGCCGTGCAGTCTTGAAAGATGCCCAAGATAGGAAACTGAAGACGATATTGAAACAGTCTTTCAAAATCCATGCTCTGGTGTTGCAGGCAGCTATTTGTGGCACTTATGTTGCTCAAGCTTTTTTAAGATGGACACAGAATTTTTCTGACTCTGGTCCTCAAGGGACTGTGTCAGGCAGCCAAGCTGGAATCAGGTTCAGCTTATCTCACAGATGATTTGCATGATAAGTAGCTAAACAGGTAGAAAAGTGACTGTGAAAGCCAGAAGGATGCTTGAGTATATAGGGAGAGGAATGGCCAGCAGAAAAAAAGAAAATGATAATGTCTCTGTATAAGTCTCTGGTATGACCTCATTTGGAGTATTGTATGCAATTCTGGTGACTGCGCCTTGAAAAGGATATAAGCAGGTTGGGGTCAATGCAGAAGGTGGTTACTAAAATGGTTAGTGATCTTCGTTATGTTGCATTTGAGGAGGATACTTTAGAGGAAGGGCAGGATAAAAGCAATATGATAGAGACATTTAAATACCTCCGTGGCATAAATGAACAGGAAGGTCTCTTTCAATTGATGGCAAGCTCTGCTACAAGAGGACATAGGATGAGAGTGAAAGGGGATAGACTCAGGAGTAATATGTGGAAATATTTCTTTACAGAAAGAGTGGTAGATGCGTGGAATACTCTCCCAGTGGAGGTGGTGGACACGAGAACAGTATCTGAATTCAAAAAAGCATGGGACAAACACAGAGATCTCTAAAGGTAAAAAGAGGACTATTGTAGTTGACATGGAAATGCAGAATAGATAGGCCATGTGGTCTTTTTCTGCCATCAAGTTTCTATGTTTCTAGTTTGGGCTTCAGCCAAGTCTATGGCTTCTATGGCTTCTATGGTTTCGACTAGAAGGCTACTGTGGCTACATAATTGCTCGGCAGATTAAACATCCAAAACAAGACTTAGTAATCTGCTTTTCAAGTGGAAGCTCCTCTTTGAGGAAACATTAGACAAACTGATGAAAGACTTAGGTGAATTTAATGTACCCAGGCTTCTGGAAGATAAGCCTAAAGTCGGAGGAACACCTGCACCTACTTGAGATTTGAGATATTGTTCTGCGTGTTTCACAGCCTTTCAAAGTTCTGCCAAAAATCAACAATGAAGTGAGGGGGGTCTCAAATAGAGGTGATTCCGGTAGGAAGCCGGCTTCAGGTCTATTACTCCATTTGGGTCTAAATAACAACTGACCAGTTGGTACTGGAAGTGGTTCAGGAAGGTTATGCACTAGAACTGACCAGGCCCCTCTCCGACGCTGTTATATTGTCACTTTGCAAAGCTCAGGTCAAAGCTTAAGTGGTAGCAGAAACCCTGGAGAGGCTGGTTCAGCTACAAGCTGTGGTCAAAGTGCCATCTGATTAGTTAGAGCAGAGTTGCTACTCAATTTACTTCATAGTAACCAAGAAGGAAGGGTCCTTTCACCTGGTATTGGATCTAAAGCATGCCAATCGGGCCTTGCAAGTGTCTCACTTTCTTATGGAAACATTGCACTCCGTCATAGTAGCTGTAATTCAAGGAGAGTATTTGACTTCCTTAGATCTGACCGAAGCATGCTTACATATCCCCATTCGGCCAGCCTATCAGAAGTACCTTCAGTTTTCGGCATCAGTGGGTCATTTCCAGTTCTATGCTTTGTCTTTTGGTCTGGCCATGCTACATGTCACATGCCTTTCTCCAGAAGCTCGGATGGGTTATTAACTTCAACAAAAGCAACCTAAATCCAACTCAAGATCTGATTTATTTGGAGGCGTGCTTCCAAACGAAGGTGGGACATGTGTTCCTTCCTTCTGAAAGGGCCAAGAAGCTATAAATCCAAATCCGCAAAGTCTCTCAAATGCAGTTTCCATCAGCTTGGCCTTACTTGAAGCTCTTGGGGTCTCTGGTGGCAACCTTAGTTCTGGTACCCTGAGCGAGGTTTCACATGAAGCCTCTGCAGCAAGCCTTGCTATCTCAATGGTCTCCGCAGAGGCACTGTCTATCAAGGAGACTACCATGTTCTCAACCAGTAAGGTGGAGCTTACATTGATGGCTCAACCTAATCAAGCTAGTGAAAGAGATCCCATTGGAACCACCAAAATGGATAGTGGTGACCACCAACACCACATTGTCTCTTTCAGATGGTACATAGGAAATAGTCCCAGGAGGAGAGCACTTGGTACATCAACAGGTTAGAGATGCAAGAATTCTTTCTGGCTCTCAAGGCTTTTTTTCCCCAAATCTGGCTCAAAGCGGAGAGAGTATTCTTCGACAATGCGACCACGGTGGTTTACATCAATCGTCATGGCAGCACAGGCAGTGCGCTACTGGCAAGCAAGATATCTCCTCCACTTCAGTGGGTGGAGACACATCTGCTAATGCTGTCAGTGGCTCACATCACCAGAAAAGAAAACATAAAGGCCTACTTCCTTAGCCATTATAACCTGGATCCCAGGGAGTGGACACTGGAGGATTCAGTTTTTCACAGCACAGTGAAGCATTGGCGACTGCCGATCATGGATCTGATGGCGTCCGCAAACAATGCCAAAATGCAGTGCTTTTTCAGCTGCAGGATGTAAAGGGTCTGTTTCTTGTTGGTCACTCCAGGCCAGGGAAGTCCCGAACCCTCATCTGTGGTGTGCTGCTCCGGCTGGCTGGAATCCAGGGGAATAAAACTCACAGACCACACAATAGGAAAGTATGCAAGTTTATTCCAAAGGGTGGAGGGATTGTCCGTATTTTATACATTATCAGAAACATAGTCATACGTCATCCACCCATCTTCTGGGGCCTGCTATAGCTTATCAGTAACTGTGCAAATACAGGTCATCCTTGAGTAGAACAATCAGTTTAGCTTACACAGCACATTCCTTTTTCCATACCCACCAGAATGTACAAAGGGCACACACATAGGATTCTGATTTCTATAGGATTCTAATTTCTCTTGTGCAGGCCTCCTGTATATGCACTTAAACTAAGCATTATTATTACAAAGGGCACATATATAGGATTCTGATTTCCCTAACACAGGAGAGAAAGAATGTTCAAGGGCCTCGACGTGCTAGCTCAGCAGTGGCCAAAGAAAGGCCTTCTCTACATGTTTCTTCCCTGGCCTTTGATCGGCCGAGTAATTCAGAGAATTGAACGACATCAGAGGCTGGTGATCTAAATTGCACCAGACTGGCCTCGGAGGCCGTTGTATGCTGATCTCATCCGGCTGAAAATGTGCCTCTGAGGGATGATCTTCTGCAGCAAGGGCTGATTCTAATGCCAAAAGTCACTAGATTCTCATTTACAGCTTAGCTATTGAGAGGACTAAGTTAAGAAAGAAAGGCTATTCAGCTCATCATAACCATGTTGCTGTGAGCTCATAAGCATTCAACGACATTGTCCTATGCATGTTATGTATGCATGTTTTTGAGGACTGGTGCAAAGAGAAGTGTCTTTGGGTTTTCTTGGCACTGCTGCCAGATTTTTTAGCCTTCTTGTTGACTGGCTTGTCTTGCGCTCAGTTCTTTACGAATGCATGTAGTGGCAGTAGCCTGTTATCATTGTAGGGTGCAAGGTTATTCTCTTGCTTCTCATCCGGATGTGATCCATTATCTCAGGGCTGTTAAATAGCTTCACCTGTCTAGGCATCCTGCAGTTCCTGCTTGGGATTTGAATTTGGTTCTATCAGCTCTTACAGGTGCTCCTTTCGAGCTGCTAGGTAAGTCAGTCTATGAAGGATCTCATGTTGAAGGTGTTTTTTCTAATGGACATTTGCTCGGCATGGTGTATCTCAGAGCTTCAAGCACTTTTTTGTACAGAACCTTTCTTTTTCATTTCTAAACAGAAGGTGATTTTGCGTCCGGTCCCTTTGTTTATGCGTAAGGTGGTGTCGGTGTTCCATCTCAATCAATCGGTAACTCTTCACATTTTTTCCTAGCTCTAGCAATACCTTGGAGGATTCCCAGTTGCATCTTTTGGACATCTGCAGGGTCCTTCGCCACTATCTTAAGTGCACAAAGTCCTTCAGGAAATCATATCATCTTTTTGTTCTCTTTGGGGGTCCCCATAAAGGTGAGGTGGCTTCTAAAGCTTCTATTGCAAGATGGATAAAGGAGGCAATTGTGTTGGCTTACTTACTTAAACAGAGAACTCTACCGGTCGGGTTGCAGGTTCACTCAACCAGTGCTCAAATGGCTTCCTAGGCAGAATATAGCCTTGTACCATCAGTTGACATCTGTAAAGCAGTGACATGGACCACACTTCATACGTTTGTATGCCACTACTGTTTGGACATTCAGGCAAGTCCAGACACACGGTCTGAGGCATGAGTGCTGCAAGCTGTGCTCATGGGTCCCTCTCACCATTAAAAACTGCTCTGGCATATTCCATGTGTCTGGACTGGATTGGAGGGGCAATAAGGAAGGTGAAAGTAGACCTTATCTGCTAATTTTCTTTCCTTGAGTCTCTCCAGTCCAGTCTAGAACCCTCCCATTCACAATTTTTCTTTTCAAGGCGAGCCCGGACAGTGAAGTTTTGAAGTGTCCTCTTCCACCTATCCAAGGTTTCCTTTCATTTCTTGTAAAATGTTAACATAACCTGTGAGTTTCAAGTGATGGTCTATCTGAATTTGATTCTCTTCTAAAAGATGTAACTCTAACTTCTGTGAATGTATATAGTTTGGCCATGCTCTTGCTAAATTGATCTAACATTTGTCTTTGTGGAGTCTACTTTGTTATTAGAATATTAGACTCTGAGGAATGGCACAGAACCCATATAGTTTGACATCATCAAAATCCAGTGACTCTCCATCTCCATCTACTGATAATGGGGCATAACCCATGCATGTGGACTGGACTGGAGAGATTCAAGGAAAGAAAATTTGCAGATAAGGTCTAAAATGAAATACAGACATACTATACTTTATTAAATAAAGACATAAGTAGTATAAATGCATGTACAGTACAAACTAGGCACAAGCACTTGTTGTAAATGCCTATACCTAGAACTTTCAGGGGCTAAGTATGTTATAGTATTTTATAAATATACACTGCACTCCACCCACACTTTGACCTCGATTGGTCCCTGTGCACGCCCATACTGAAAGTATGCATGATGGGATTTACACATCTACTTCCAGAATAGTATCTGCCTAAAATGCATGCATAAGTCCTTGAAAATAGATGACATATGCACATACTGTAAATGGTGTGCATCTTTACGCAGCTCCTCATAAAATCAGCCCCTATAAGGGCAGCTACTTCATGCACATTTTTGTGCACATACTTCACATCTGTTTTATAACATCAAGTACATGCATACTTGCCTTTATAAATAAGGTATAAATGTGAAAAATGAACACCTTAATTTAAGGAATGATCACGTGCATCAGGCCTACAGCTGGTGTAAATGACTGTGCCTAGATTGATAATTTTATAATTTGAATGAGTACTTTTGTGCTCCACCCATGGTCTGTACGGTGGGTTACCAAGGGTGGGGCAGTGGGTGTGGCCTGCCCCAGGTGCCAGTCGATGATAGGTGCACCACCGCTGGGCCCACGGAAGCAGTGTGGCAAACCTATGATTAAGCTGGCTTGCCGTGGTGCCTTCCATTCCAGGGGCCAGCCGGTCTTCTCTCCCAGCTGAAGTTTTTGTGAATCGAAAAACTTCGGTGAGGAGAAAAGAGCGACTGGCCGCTGGAGTGTGAGGTAGCATGACAAGCCAACTTAATCGTAAGTTTTTCCGCACAGCCTCCATGGAATTGGCCAGGGTTGGGGGAGGTGCATCGTGTTGCGGAGGGCACCAGCAGAATGGGAAGGGTGCCCACCCTGGGTGATGGGGGGGGTTGGCTAGGATTTTATCATTTATACGCCTACCTTTGTGCTCCACCCACAGTTTGCCCACACTCTACCAGTTCTCAAACTCTCAGTGAAAGTGTATGCCATTGGAACAACACACATTCTTATAAAATCACGACTGGGCCATTTGTGTGTGTAAATGCCCATTTATGCAACTTAAATCACAAAAATACTTTGATTAATGCATGCTAATGCCATTTAACTTTAGGTTGCTCCTTATAAAATTACCCCTATAGACATTTATAAGAAATGTTTTCCATAAGTACAGTATTGAGAAACATTATTTTTGAATATGACCTATGGTTACTTTTATACTCAGCCTTCTCAGATTACTCTTACCCTTCCAGAGAGCTCCTAGACCTCTTTAAGGATCTGGCCTTACCGAAGCCTCTGGAACTTCCCTTTAGCTCCTCCTCCAGAAGGTCCTGAATGGTCCTGTAGAAGAAGGTTTTAGCCTTTGAAATCTAATCAAAAATGTATCAAGTTAGTCCAATAAAGAGTATCACCTTATATTATATGTTTGCTTTTGTTTTATTTTACGTATTAACCATCTGGTAAAAGTAACTTCTGTGGTCTTGAAAATTCATGGGCGACATCTTTGCAAAAGTTTCATGCTGGTCCTAAACAACTTCTGATAGGCATCTGCTAGGTTTTCTTCACAGAGGGTCCAACTGCTAGATGTATAATATAGAGTCCAAGAGAATAGATATCTGAACATAAAGGCAGCTTTAATGAGGTGCAGCACCTGCCATCTACATTTTATAAATACCAAACTGTTTGTGGCAGACAAGCATGCAACCGTGGTGTTTTGGCCACTGTCAAACGATAACAAAGCAATCACATGCTATTCTAGTAGATTTTCCAAGGAGCAGCTACAAAGATACAGAACCCTCATTGTGCTGAGAAGCAATATGAATGATCATTATGAACAGACATCCTCATTCCCATAAATATTTTCCTTTATTTTGTCACAATAATGAATAAGAATACAACAATTACAAATACTATTTTATAGCACAAACCAGGAAAGATGACCTACTGAATTACTTTATTGCAACTTATACACTCCACCACCTTTATACTCTGTGAATGTTTCAGGGCTTTTTCCCATTTGCATTTTGAAACAATGATGACTTATCCTTCATTGTTATGTTCCTAGGCTGTACGGTGGAGGTCTAATTACTAAGGTGTGTTAATCTTAACAAGTGTTAATTTAATATTAATGAATGTTATTTTAGCATAGGTCCCCTGTTATTCATTGGGATCTAGTTACTTATAACGCAGGTTAATGGTGAATTAATGCACATTAACAGTAACTCATCATTTTTTTATCTATACTCCTAAGTGCAAGGGGTGACCTGCACGGCGCAGCGGGTGCACCTACATTGCCACCTTACTGGGCAGATTAGATGGACCATGCTGGTCTTTATCTACCATCATATACTATGGGGTATGTTTAGTAAACCACATTAGGTAACGTTAACGCGTGTTAGGTAAGGTTAACACGTGTCAAGGGTTCCTTACGCGTGTTCATGTCACTGTCCGCGGTAAGTTCGACAGAGGGCGGAGAGAAGGGTTCAATGGGCAGGGAGTGGGCAGGGAGAAGCTCCCGCAGCACTAACGCAGGGTACTGAAGGGCTGAACATTACCGGGAATGAAAACCTGTCATTAGCTGCAGGTATGCTGGAGGGTAAAACCATTTCGGCATCAGCAATGTACAACATAGGCAGGGAGCCCAAGAAAAGTGATAGGAGTGCTCCCTTTGCAGCAACAGCATAGTGCCCAAGTTGAAAGGCCACTATGGCGATGGTGCAAATGGGGCATATGGGGCTGCAGGCGGGACATGTAGTGGGGGTAGCTGGAGCACAGGGTGGACAAGGCAGTCACCTAGGTGGCACATAGGAAGATAGAAACCAGAAATCAGCAAGACAGCAGCTGACAAAGGCCAAACACAATAAACCTACATCTACCTGGTCCACCCTAGCTAACAGTTGCCAGGGCACTGACCTGACATCCCCCAGCCAACCCTCCCCCAAGCGGAAGGGACATAATATTGGTAGGTGGTGATGGGATGTGAGGATGTCTATGTATGCCTCCCCACCCCAGACTCCGCCCCCTAGGCGACCGCCTACCCACACAGTGGATGGCCTGGAACTGCACACTACCAGCACCGACAGCATATGGTCATGTCAGCCTGGCAAGGGGGGGGTGTCCATGCTGGAGGGGGCAGTGGCACCTGCCTGCAGGGGACCTAGACCATGCCCTGTGCCAGTACGTGGTGTGCAGTGCAACAGAAAAGGTCTGGCTGAGGAAAAGTACAGGTAGCTCCAGGGACTATTGTGCATGTGTGGTACAGTATACACAGCCAGTGTGCCTGGAAGCAGAGTCACAGGTTCAAGTCCCAGCTGTGGATCCTACAGAGCATGTCCCTATATTTTAGCCTACTATCACAAACCAATAACGGGTCTTATTGTTTCTGAATGATTACTACTTGGTATACACACTGGTACTACTGTTCATTCAATCTACCTTGTGAAGTTCAATCATCCTTCTATAGCATTCTTTTTAAACAATGCTTTAACAGCTGATCTCAGATAAACATTTGCACCATACTCCAGTTTCTCCGAAACTCCTGTTGTGTGCTTGTTTACATCAATGATCTGCTGTGTTCCAAATTTCAAAATAACGGAGTACTTAGCTTCTAAACGTGTTGGTCTCTGCAACTTTTCTTGATGTGTAAATTTCGGAAGCCAAACCGCGCTGGTACTCCTATTTCTTCTTTAACTCAAATAATCCCAACGCCAATAGTCTAGGCGCCTCGCGTTTCTCTATGACAGGTTCCTCAGGGGACTTTGAGAATGAATCTCTAAATCTAAAGGAACAAACAATCCCAGACCCCGCCCCCAGGTAACCGCCTACCTGCACAGTGGATGGCCTGGGACTGCGCACCACCAGCACCGACAGCATATGGCTAGGCAGTATGGCAAGGGTGTGTGTGTTGGTGCTGGAAGGGGCAGTGGCACCTGCCTGCAGTGCACACAGGCCATGCCCTGTACTAGTACATGGTGTGCAGTGTAATAGAAAAGGTCTGGCTGAGGAGAAGTAAAGGTAGCCCCAGGGACCACTATGCATGTGTGGTGCAGTACACACAGCCAGTGTATCCCAAAGCAAAGGGTCACAGCTTCAAGTCCTAGCTGTAGATCCTTCAGAGAATGTCCCTATATTTTACCCTACAATGCAGATACAACATCAACATGTGCAATCCCCAAAGCAGCGGCCAACAGGGGTGCAAACACCCACTCACACAGGCTCCACTATCCAAAGCTCCATGGAGAGTCAGGCTGTTGGCCCCAGCAAGGAGCCGCAGTTATCACCATGGCACTATTACTACCTCCTGCACAGTTTGGCAATGTCGGCACTGTGATCAGGACCAGTGTGGTGGGCAGGGTTGCCAACCACCCCTATCTTTGCACAATGCTGCAATAGGAGTGTGTGCGTGTGTATGTCTATCTGTAGTTTTGTGGCTGCCTATGCCTCACTGAGCCCACAATGTCCCACTATTACCAGTGTTAGCCTTCAAATGTGCATAATGAGGAGCAAGGTATTGTGGGCATGGCCCGGGCAGGGTGACAAGGGCAGGATGCATCTGCAGAGGGTGTAGGGCAATGGCTGGGACATTGTAGTGCCCAACCACTACCTGCGTGGACATGGTGGCCACAGCACATCTTGCTGTTAGGGCACTCTCACACTGACCAAACAGTGACCATGGCACGGCAATGTTCCTGCATAATGCTATATAGTATTTATCTTAGGTGATACATGTGTGCCCCCATTCCAGGGGCCAGTCCTGGGGCACCTGCCGTGTGTCTGAGCCATGCAACCTAGGTCTGGGTGCGCATAGTTCCACTGTGAACATGCAGGATAGACTGGCTAGCGGAATGTCCGCGGTTAGTTCATGTATGGCTGGGACACCTGGCATGGTGCAGCAGATACAGTCTGACTGTGCCTGCTGCTGGTGGATGTCAGACAATGGTTCGGGGCTGGGGAACAGCTGTAGTCCTAGAACTGGCAATGGACAGGTGCACAGTATTACGGCATATGCATGTTGCATCTTACGCCATTGCAGAATGCGCGAGATGTCTGTTTGGAACGTGTGCAACTATGCGGTAGAATCAGACCACATATGCTAAGGCACCTAGAGGTTTCTCATTAGGCATGTAGAAAGTGCTTTAACATAACGCGCGGTTGTGTGTGGGCTGCGTGTCAGGCTTTCAGCCGTCTAGGCCTAAAGCATGTCCTAAGGCACCCTATAACATGCCCTGGCCTAAGGTGCCTTCTCCAGCGCCGTAATGCAAGTTGCCATAAAACGCACCTGAGGCCTAGACGGCTGAAAGTCTGACACCATAGCGTAAAGCGGCAATGCCTACAAGATACCGGTTCAGCAGCACAATATAACCTGGTGTGTATAGCACAGTGGTTAGGGGATATATCAATCAACAACATAGTGTGAGTTCAAATCCCTGAATATCATAAAGTTATGTAAACCATATGAGTCATGGCCAGAAATGCAGATATGCATCATGAATATATAACAAGATACCTGCAACAAAAACAAATACATCCACAGACAAACATGCATCACAACTCACCACAGGTATGGTACACACATAACTACATGCATGTGTACACTTGTAGTAACACACCGCACTGCACACATCCACTTTTACTGCATCATGAGGGCAGGGACTAAAAACATACTAGATGGCTGCCAGATCCCGAAAGCCAGGTTTCACCCCCGGGGACCTCTACCTCCTGGCGGAACATATCTGCTGCCACCAGGGGCGCCTATTCCCAGGCTCCTCCCACCGGCAGGACCTCACCAGGGTGAGGAGGGCCTGGGTGTGCCTCACCAGGCTCTATAATAGGGCAGCCGACTACCCACATGAGGTAATTGCATGGGGACAGGTCACACACCACCAAGAAGTGCAACACAATAGCCAGCAAGCAACATACATATCATATAAGCACAACATGGGAAAAGGACGTGTCTGTGGGTCAACCTGGGATCTATGTAGGTCCCCCTGTTGATGTGCGCAAGTCCGCCCTATCCCCAGGAGGCCACAGGCCACATTACCAAGGTCTGTGTTTAATCCTGGTGCTATGGTAGGTGCACCTGTTCATGTGCGCAAGTCTGCCCTATCCCCAGAAGGCCACAGGCCTATTCATAGAGGTTTGTTATTCATCCTGGAGCTATGGTTGGTGTGCTTGTTGATGTGCGCAGGCCTTCCCTGTCCCCAGGAGGCCCCAGGCCTATGTACAGAGGTCTGTTATTCATCCTGGTTCCATGGTAGGTGTGCCAGTTAATGTGCACAGATCTGCCTATCCCCAGGAGGGCCCAGGCCTACTTACAGAGGTCTGTTATTCAGTCTGGTGCTATGGTAGGTATACCAGTTGCTGTGCACAGGTCTGCCCCATCCCCGGGAGGGCCCAGGCCTATTTACAGATGCCTGTTTTTAATCCTGGTGCTAGGGTAGGTGCACCTGGTGATGTGTGCAGGTCTGCCCTATCCCCAGATGGTCCCTGGACCATAGCGAGCATGTGGCGTTACATCTCCTGACCACACGTAGGTGCATCTGCTGCTGTGTCCAAGGTACAATGGCGATGCACATGTTCAGCGCCCCTGCCATTGCATACTGTGGCCCAGGCCTATGCAGTCTCTGCATATGTTGGACACGTGTTGCAGCCAGCTTGATAGGTGTAGCCGACATGCTGACACAGTGCATATGTGTGGGATGTGGCGCAAGCCCCGATACACTCTGGTACCCCATGCATGGATAACGCCACCATGCAGCACCGCTGGTATGATGCACGTGACCTGCAGCATGGCAATGGCACATATGGCATGGTGCTGTAAGGTCATGCATGGATAGGCCAGCGGGCCGGAATGGGGTGCCAGGAGGGTGGCACACAGGGCACGTAGGGGGCATCCTGACATGCGCAGCCTCACTCGCACACATGCGGTTGGCAGGGGCAACAGCTAGCAGTGGACAAACAGGATACAGAAGAAGCAGACACCTGCTTCTCTCAGCCATTTGTGTAATGCATCAGCCGATGGCCATGGATGTCTGTCCCCTAATGTTTCCTTACCTTGCTGTACCCCCAGGTGGAGGACCTGTATAAGAAGGGCCACGAGATGTGGGTGCGACACCCCAGATTCCTTGCGCAGATCCAGCAGGAGTGGCAGGCCCAATGTGATGGTGAGTGATGCAGCCCGTGCCTTGCGCCACGGCATGTTCCTGTAGCCCAGCAGCCTGTGGGACCACATAACATGTTTCCATGATGTGCCAAATGCATGACCGCAGTGGTAATGTATGCCTTTCCCCCACAGCGGGTGCAGGTGCAGGTGAGGGCCCACCATGGCTGGATGGCAGACCCGGTCAGCCAGCGCTGGATGCTGAGGGCCAGGTGGAGATGCAGACGGCTGACGGCATGGAGGCAGAAGTGGAAGAAGAGAAGGGGGAAGCCAGAAGCACAGAGGGGGAGGAGGGGGAGGGGGAATGTGGAGGGGGAGGATGGTGCATGGGAGCCTGGGGAGGGGGAGCTGGAGAGTAAGGTGGGGAGGATGTCAGGGGAGGGTGAGGTGGGGGAGGGGGGTGGGAGGCTGGGGCGGGTGAGGGGGTGTTAGGGATGTGGGAGGGTGTGGCCAGTCCTGAGCAGCACAGGCCACCACAGGGCACTGGGGGCCCCTGCCACCTGCCGCACAGTGCTGGGGATGTCTCTCATCTGGGTGCGGGCCCGGCACACATTGCTGTGGACAGGCGGTACACCCATGCATCCACACAGACAATGGGTACAGTGTGTCTGTGTGGGTGCAAGTGCGGCTTCTGCCTGGCTGCGGCAGTGCGTGCTATGTCAGTTGCCCAACAGGAGCAGACCCACACTGTGGGACAGGCGGTTGAGGCCATGGGCAGGATGGCTGACCAGCAGTGCATGCTGTACGATGTACTCGCGGCCAGCACAGCTGATCAGCCACCCGGCCAGGGAGGTCCCCAGGGAGTGTGAGTGCCAGCCAGACACATGTCACCCCTTCCCTGTACCGTCCTGTGCCACGGGACTGCCACCACTGACGGGGATGGGGGTGGCAGGGCCAAAGCCCACACAGGGCCTGTACATACCTGTGGCACCCTGTAAATAAAAATGTACATATCGGTTACTATAATCGCTATGGTCATGTGTCTCATTTTGCGACATGGCATTGGAGTGTGAGTGGCAGGTGTGGGCATGTCCCTGTGTGTCTGTGTGCATGACAACAGTCTCATACATGGTACTGTCCCCATGGCAAGGGTGGGGGATGGGCATGGGTGCAGACAGATGTAGCCCCACAGACACAAGGATGTACCGATGTGTTGCTATGGTCCGCAGACCTGGCCAAATTCATGGTGCCATGGACATGCCTTCAGTGCTCACATGGCATGGTGCAAGGCATGGGTGGCATGCAGTACAGACATGCATGGAATGGTGGCAGGACAGACCCCATGCCCCCCTGTGGTGTGTGTCGTGGACTGTGGACAGCATGCCAATGGGTCTGTGTGCCATATTTATGTTTATGTTCATGTATATCTAAAACCTTAATTACAGCCCATAACCAGTAGCATCTAGACAGTTTACAAACAAAGGTTAAAAACAGGAAGCTGCGAAAAAGAAAGGAAAGGAATGCCATAATATCTTTAAAAAATGGACAGCGAAGAAAAGGATCAGTCGAGATAGAAAAGGCAAAAGTACCTACAATAGAAGAGCAAAATGGACAAAACAATGTACGTTGGCATGGGAAAGGTGAACAAGGCGGCAAGGAAGGGGGAGGGGGCAGAAGGGTAGGAGAGGGGAGGATGGGGAGAGGGGTGAGGATGAGAAAGGGAGGTCAAAGGCGGAGCAGAAGAGATGTCTTTAGTTAAGCTTTAAAGGAGGTAACGGAGTATTCTAAGCGGAGTGTAGTTGGGGGTGAGTTCCACAGTCTAGGACCTAGGAAGTAGAAAGCTGAGGACCGAGTGGATTCCCAGTGGGCCTGGGAAGGGGAGGGGAAGAACATGTGATTAATGTGAATGGATCAGAGACAATGGTGAGGGATGTGAAGATGAACTTGGTCAGCGAGGTAAAGAGGGGTACCAGAATGAACTGCCCTGTGAACAAATTTGAGACATTTACATTGTATCCGGAAAACAACAGGAAGCCAGTGCAGGCTTATTAGGAGGGGGTGATGTGATCGAAACGTGAAGCGTGAGTTAGAATACAAACAGCAGTATTTTGAACACGTTGCAGATGATGGATATGAGACTCGTGGATACCGGCAAGACAAATATTACAATAATCAAGATGGGACATAACAAGGGAAGGAAGCAGGGTAGTCATAGAAGAGGAAATGAGGAAGGGACGGACAGCGCAAAGTTGTTTCAGAGTGAACAAAGAATAAGAATATAAGAACATAAGATATGCCAAATTGGGTCAGACCAAGGTCCATCAAGCCCAGTATCCTGTTTCCAACAGTGGCCAATCTAGGTCATATGTACCTAGCAGTTTCCCCAAAAGACACAGATTTCACAATGCTTGTAATGGGTCAAGCATTGATATCCTGGATCCCATCTTAATAATGGTTTATGGACCTTTCCTCCAGGAACTTGTCCAAACCTTTTTTAAACCCAGCTACACTAACAGCCTTTACTACATCCTCCGGTAACAAATAGTTTACCCTGTAGCTTCATTGCATGTCCCCTAGTCTTTCTATATTCTGATAACGTAAACAATCAATTTACGTTTACCCGTTCCACTCCGTTCATTAATTTTAGACTTCTATGATATCTCCCCTCAGCCGTCTCTTTTCTAGGTTAAAGAGCCCTAACCTTTTTAGCCTTTCTTCATAGGGGTATCCTTCCATCACCTTTACCATTTTGGTGGCTCTTCTCTGAACCTTTTCTAATAATGCTATATCCTTTTTAAGATATGGTGACCAGAATTGCACACAATATTCATGGTGCGGTCTCACCATGGAACGATATAGAGGCATTACAATATCCTTTCTTTTATTTTCCATTCCTTTCCTTATGATACCTAGCATTCTATTTGCTCTCTTGGCCGCCGCTGCACTCTGGCCCGAGGGTTTTAACATGTTATCCACGACGCCTTTATCTTTTTCCTGGGTGATGGTTCCTAATGTGGAACCTTGCATTGAGTAACCATAGTTTGGGTTGCTCTTCCCTAGGTGCATAACTTTGCACTTGTCCACATTAAATTTCATCTGCCATTTTGATGCCCAGTCTTCCAATTTATCAAGATCCTCTTGCAATTTTCCACAATCCTCTTGGGTTTTAACAACTTTAAATAGTTTTGTGTCATCTGCAAATTTGATAACCTTACTCATTTTTCCCTTTTCCAGGTCATTAATGAATATATCAAAAATCAGCGGGCCGAGCACAGATCCCTGGGGTACACCACTATTCACCTTTCTCCATTGGGAAAATTGGCCATTTAGCCCTACCCTCTGCTTTCTATCTTTTAACCAGTTCCTGTTACACAATAGTACACTGCCTCCTATCCCATAACTTTTTAGTTTTGCCAAAAGTCTCTGATGAGGGACCTTATCAAAGGCTTTCTGAAAGTCCAAATACACTATATCAACCGACTCACCTTTATCTACTGTTTATTCACATCTTCAAAAAACAGATTATTAAGACAAGATCTTCCTTGTCTAAAGCCATGTTGGCTGTCTCCCATTAAGCCATGGCTATCTTCATGTTCAGCAATTTTGCTCATTATGATGGTTTCTACCATTTTTCCTGGTACTGACATCAGGCTCACCTGTCTGTAGTTTTCCTGATCACCCCTGGAACCCTTTTTAAAAATTGGCGTTACGTTCACCATCCTCCAATCTTCAGGTATTAGAGATGATTTTAATGATAGTTCACAGATTACTAATAGCAGGTCTGCAATCTCATATTTCAGTTCTTTCAACACCCTTGGATGTATGTAATCTGGCCCAGGTGATTTGCTACTCTTCAGTTTATCTAATAGTTGTAATACATCTTCCTGATGTATTGATATTTCCTTCAATTCTTCCACACCTTTAAATACCACTTCAGTCATGGGTAGCATCCAAATAGCGGATGTTATGGAGAGGTTAATATGGAGAAAAGTAGAAGACAGCCAGGAAGCAACAGAGGAAAGACACGTATTAAATGGAGTGATATCTGGAGCAGACGAATTGGTGTGGTAAATGGGGAATGTGGGTAAGGGAAATGTCATCTGCGTAGTAGTAAGCGTAAACACCGTGTTGCTGGACTAGAAGAGCTAGAGGAACTATAGAGACATTGAAAAGAAGGGGAGGAAGTCACTACCTCCAGCGAGCTCTCAAGAAAATCAGTTAACTCCATTAACGGAGGACCTGAATCAGAGGGGTAGTGACTGGCAGAGCGACTTTGTTGGTAACCTTTGCCTTTGAATCAGATCAAAATACTGTCTTAAGTTGTTCTTTCATAAGTTTTCTGTTTCTCATTTTTTAGGCTCAAAAATATTAATATTTCCTGATTTAGCTAGGGAAACGCAAAATAGGAGAAGGGCGTTCCTGGCCATGCGCCAGAGGACGCTCGCTCTGGGTGCGCAGTTTAAATTACGTTATCCATGTAAATGTATGATTAATTTGCAGACTAAACAGTATATGTTTTTTGAGCCTAATCAGCTTGTTCAATTTCTAGTAGATAGGGAAGTGGGTGGTGCTGAGGTGGCTCCCGTATCGGTGGCCATATAGGGTCATCATTGCTCCTATGATTACATATAGTGTTGGTAATATTTTTTCTTTTTTCTTGGATCGTATTGGGGGGATATATTTTGTGGTCTATTCCAAGTAATGTTTTTGCCTTTAGGGCTATCTATGTACTCATAACTTGATAGTCCTTTTTGGGATATTTCTGTTTACTCTTTGTATGATTCAATTTAAGATTGTTGTCTCTGGATTGTATTGTATAATCTTATTAAAAAAAAAAAGGGGAGCAAGAACAGACCCCTGGGGGACACCGCAGGAGAGGGGAGTGGAAGAGGAAGAAACAGACCCAGTTAGAACCGAAAAGGAGCGACAGGAAAGGAAAGAACAAAACCATTGATGAACCTGACCGGAGAGGCCAGCATCCTGAAGGCGACATAGATGAGTGCGATGATCAACCAGGTCGAAAGCAGCAGAGAGATCAAGAAAAACACCAAGAGAAAGCAAACCGTGATTGTGAGCAGCATACAGGTCTCTGAAAAGAGAAGGAAGGACAGATTCTGTGCTTGTGGCTAGGACGGAAACCAGACTGCCAGGGGTGGAGGGTAAGGGAGGCCTCAAGGTGGAATGAGAGCTGGGAGAAAACCAGTTTGCCAAAGGTCTAGAAAGGAAAGGATGATTAGAGATGGGGCACCATCTAGAAGGGGAAGAGGGATCCAGAGAACCTTTTTTATGAATGGGGCGAACAGAGGCGTGCTTCCAGGAGGTGGGAAAGATACCAGAGGATAAGCTAGAGATGAAAATAGAAAGGATGTTAGGGGAATGGGCAAGGGAACATTCCAACAACCAGTGAGAAGGGATAGGATCTGCGGGGCAGGTAGTCTTGCAGATGGAAGCAGAGACTTTAGAGAGAGTAGAGAGAGAGATTGGTTCAGAAGTAGACCAATGATGGGAGAGGGAAGGAGGGGAGGAAAGAGAGGGGGAAAGAGGGATGGGAGAGTCACCGGTGAAGGTGGGGAGAGGGGAGGAGGGCATGAAGGAAAGGAGAGGCGACGTGAAAGGACCTTGGAAACAATGTGAGATGCTATGGAAGCAGGATCAGGGATAGAAGGTGAGGAAGAGGGTGCGGGGGATGAATGTGGAGTGGTAAGAGAACGGACAATGGAGTGTAATTTGTGAGAAGAGTTAGCAGAGGAGGAGATAAGGTCAGAGAACTAGTTTTGTTCAGCAGAGTGAATAAGAGAATGGTAGTGATGATAGGACAGACGGAAATGAGGCAGATTGGAGGGACAGGGATGTTTTCACCACAGACGCTCAGCTCAGCGGAGGTATCTACAGTGAAGGAAAAGACCAGAGTGAATTCAGGGGTGATGGGTAGGGCCGTGGGGGGAATGGTGAGGGCAAAGAGGCGCAAGTGTGTCAAGAGTTGAAGAAAGAGTCTTGATCCAGGTACATGCCTGGATGTCAGGAGGAATAAGATAAACGTCGGAGGGAAACAGAGTATCCAAGGCAGGGAACTGAAGGAGGGTATTAGCATTGATACAACAGGAGAAGGTAGGAGGGGCAGGACCAGATTGTGAACTAAGAGAGGGGGTCAGAGGAGGAGAGGGACAGGGGAGAGAAAAAAGGAGGCAGGAATGTTCGGTCCAGGGGACGGATAAGGGAGAAAGGGAGGAAGGAGGGAAGGAGGAGGTGGCATGGGAAATAAGGAGATCTAAGGAGTACTCAGCAGAGTCGGTGGGGAAAGAGACAAACTGACTGAGGGAAAGGCAAGGGGTATGTGCCCAGGGTGTCCACATGTGGGACAGGGGGAACATGGGACTGTCAAATAAAACACTGGACACGTGGCCACAGGTGGAACCATTTGAAAAAGCCATTTATTGGCCCCATATCACCCCCCCACACACATATACACCCTGCCCTGGTGACCCCTTCCACGCTGAGCACGTACTCTCCCACCCCATGGCGTGGGTGCTACTGCTGCTGCTGCCGGCTGTTCCTCACGTCCCACCATGGCCTCCCATGCAGCCGCCATCCTGCCCATGCTGACTGCCATGGACTCTGCTGTCACGTGCAGGCCCTGCACCTCTCAGAAGAGTCTGTCCAATGCCATCCTCTGCCATCACGTTTCGTGGCACTGTCGACGGTGTTCCCATGCCACCTCCCACAATGCCAGCTGAATGCCTGTGGGTGAGACATGGTGTAAGCCGTGAGACATGGGTTGCACATGCCACCTGCACACATGCAACAGGTGACCCGACCGGTCGGTCACTCACCCTCTGCGTCCACATTCACCGATGCAGAATGGGACCTCATCTCGCTGATCACCTCCCCAATGGTGGCATGTGCGGCCCGTGGGGCGGGACCTGGTGCTGGTGGCCCAGCCACTCCCTCGGCTGCAGCATCCATGGACACACCACCATTGCCCGCCTCTGATCTCAACCCACCGTCACCTGTCAGGTGGGGTGCTGGTCTCCCCTCTGCCACCTGTGCCACATTGGGACCTCCATGTGCCTCCACAGCAGTCACCGCCTCGGGCAGGGGCCACAGCCCGGACACTGAGACCTCCTCCCCCTCCTCCGCCTCCATGGCATGTATGTCACCTGTGGAGGAACAGGGTACACAGCTCAGGTGTAGCGTGCCTGCCCATCCCCATACATATATCTGTCACATCATAACCTAATAGACTGTGTGAACCACAGGATACCTAGGTCAATATGGGAACACCCAGGCTGCATACGTGTGGGCAGGGACTGTACTGGTACAAGGATGTGTGTGGTACCATCGAATGTCCGTGTCCCGGGTGCCAGCAGCGTCTCACTGGTGTCCGTGTGTGTGAGCATCTGGGATAAGCCACATCAACAGGTATGACTGTTGGAGTGGGGCTGGGGGTGCTGGGCCACTGTTGGCTGGGACAGGTGTGCCCTGTGGTGTCAGGGATTCGTGTGCATGGGTGGTGTGGGGCCCTGGTGCTGTGACTGGCGTTGGGCAGTGGGTGGCTGTGCGGAGCATGTGCATGGGTGGGTGTGTGCCACACGGGTATGTGTTGAGCCCGCTGTGCTCCCCAACCACACCACCCCTTGTATAATGTCGAACCCTATGTCCAGCTTCCTAAGCTGCCCTACCCATACCTCTCCCCACCCACCCCATGGCTCTCCATCTCCTATTGCTTCCATCCACCCACCACCTACTGCACACACAGGTGCAATCTCTGTCTCTCCTACATTCTACATCCACTGGCCTTTGCTGTCCTCTCCACCCCTGCACTATGGCTCCATATCACATTGTCGACCTTCAATTCTACCCCCTACCTGTCTCCTCCCACACCTGCACCCTCATGCCTCATCTCCCTCACCCCCGTTCACCCCTGTTCACCATCGTCACATCCCCCTCCATTCTGTCCTCTGCCCTATCAAGAGCGTCTGTGCGGCAATGTCCTCTGCCTCTGTGTCATTCCTTTCCCCTTGATCTACGGCAGACTCGCCTTCATTTCCGCTGTACCGTCCACTCTCTGCCCCATACTCCACTACCCCTGCACCATCTCTCATCCAGAGGTGTCACCCCCAACCCTTGCCCCCCTGGACCTCTGTCACTCTGAGAGGGTATCGGCACGCAACGCACCTAATCTTGTCCATAGCCCCCACCCTCTCCCTCCACTCTCGCTATTTCAGGTGCATGTAGGGTGCATGCTCTGTCTCACATACCCCAGCTGCTACACATGATCTCCCCATCTCTGCTGGTCTACCGCGTCCTGCTCTGCCTGAGACCTGCCGTTCCCCTGATGAGACAGCACCTATTTCTGTTCTCTGTCATGGGGTCCCTGTGTTCTCCCACATGCCACATCCCTCTGACCATGGTGGGATACCAGTTGAACATGCCAGTTCTGGCCTCACTCCGCCCCCTCTCCTGCTGGCTGTCCCATGTCGGGCCCATGCCAGGTCTGCTTCTACTGTTCACACTGCCATTGACTCATGGTTCCCATCTGTTCTGGGGCCCTCCTCCCACAGTCCTATTTCCAGGGGTCCTAACATCCATGTTGGTGGCCCCTCCGTCCTGTCTGGTGTGGGGCACCTCCTCCTTACCCCCCCCCCATCTGGCCCCCTGCATCGTTCCAACGTTCGCACTCAGCAGCATGCCCACATGCCTGGCCTGCCACATGTCAACAGTTGCATACTCACCGGCCTCTATAGCTCGCTGCCACCCATATCCAGCCATCACCTGTTATGCCTCAGCCCTCATCGCCCACTGCCCCACCCCCGTAATATCTCAACCAGCCTAATCTGACATCCTCATGCCAGTGGCCCTTGCCCTCTCCCATGCACAGTTATGTCAGCTCTGTCTCCCACCTTGTCAGCTCGGCCTGTCGACGACGCAGTGACATCCTGTATCCCTGCCCACACCTCTGCTCTGTGTGCTCCCATTTCTCCCATGCCACGTCCTGTGAGGCCCTGCACCACAGCCCTGTCTGTCATCCACTACCCGCTATCTACATTCCTGTGCTCGCTCAGCTGAGCTGGCCTGGCTCATATCCCTCTCCCTTGGGGGCCCCCAGCACCTCGGGTACATGCGTGTCCCTTTTCCTGTCAGCCCTGGCTCATTGCAAACAGGATTATTTTGTCAATGTGACTGACTCCCTTGCAGCTGGCCCTCACCATCTCCCGCCTACCCTCAGCACCCTCCTCAGTGCGCCACTGCTTCTGGTCCCCCCCCTCCCTATGTGCCCCGTCCCTGGCTGACCGATTCCATGCCAGTGTCTGAAGGATCACCCTCCAGTTACCTACAGGGTCAGCTACATCCCCACCTCCCCCTCTTACCTCCCAAACGTCCTCCCCTGCCTCTGCTACCCCTCCCCCTTTGCTGTGATCTTGGAGGGTGAACCTGCTCATCCCCTTTCACTCTCCAAACACACCACCTGCTCCTCTGATGCTGTCCCCACCCGTTGCCGAGGCCCAATCTCCCCCACTGTTGTCCCCACCATCTCTCATATCCTCATCCCTACCCTCACCATTGCAACTGTCCCTGCTGCCATCAGACATGTGTGGGTCACACCTCCCCACCATGTACCCTCACCTTATTCCACATGTCCCTCTGGGTCTCGGCCCACCTCTCTCCCTCCCTTTGTTTCCCAGCTACCTGAATGTGCTGTTCACTGCTGCTGCACCTACATCCTCCCCTCTCATGCCCTCCTGGATCCGGTATAGCCTGGCGTTTGCCCTCTATCCTCTGCTGATGTGTCTCTGTCACAGGTCCCCGATGACCTATCTCTGACGTGCTACATGGGCCTTTACTCTGTCCCCATCCCCCTTGGCCTCTCTGCTACTCCTGCCACTATTGACCACATTGCGCTCCTTGGTACCCTGTCCTCGCTTGGTTCTATGGCTCTGTACTGTCCTCAGTCTCTCCCATCTCTCGCACCACTACTTCAGTGTGTGTTCCTGTGGCTGCCCCTCTACTGCTATCCTGCTTACAGTAGGTGTACCCCATGGATCTGTCTGGGGTCTGCTCCTTTCCCTCTGTGTACGCAGTCCCTTGGTGTGCTACCCTTGGCTGTGTGTGCAGTGCCAGTCCGTGCCTGCCTCCTCCCCCTCAGGATCCTCAGTGGTGACGACCGCTGATGGCTGCTGGCTGGTCTGGTCACCCCCACTCATGTCTCTTGCTTCAGGCTGACTCTCTTGCAAATACATAAGGTACCTCCACTCCACCATTCACCCTCGGCGTTATGGGCATGATGTGCCCATTTAAGTACTTAAGGTGTGGTCCTACATGCATTAAAACTGCACAACGTGTGTTACTCGGCACATACAGGTAAAACAGAGCACATGTTCCGTGCGTTGCACAGGCGCACATTGCATCTGTGCGTTTTCTGCAGGTGGTAGCGTACATTACGTGCTCCATATGCACATGGGGACACAGCCCGCCCATGTGCCACAATATGGAATGCAGGCCCTGCTCCTCCCTCACGCACAGGTACGCGCCTTATGCAGGATGTGTCGCGGCATGTGGGGATTGTGTGGAACGTGCGTTCGTACACGCGCTATGCCATTATGCTTCCATGCGCTTATGCTTCCGTACATTTGGATCTATCAACCTCACTGCTACTGGTGTGTGCCGCTGCATCCACAGGTGGTTTATCTTGGTCCGTCTTTCATGCTACACACCCGCCATTTCTGGTATGTATCTTTGCTCTGAGTGATGCACCGTAAGTACGGAGCTTTCCAACACGCATAGGTGGGGCACGCGGTGCATCCATGCATACGTTTTGTGTATGCCAGCACACATTACACAATCTGTACGCACGCAGGGACATGCCATGTGCTCCTCCTACACACATTCCATGGGCCCAATCATGAGGCACGCCTGTGTTGTGAGGAACGCACATTTCTACGTGCGCTATGGCGTTACACTTCCGTTCGCGCTGTGCATTTTGCAACACTGCTGCTGGTGTGCGTTGTTGCATCTGTAGGTGTGTTATGTTCGTTCTGATTACTTGCCACTCCCCACACCGTATTTAGCATCTAACTTTGCTCTACCTGGTGTCTATCATGGTTCACATCGAGCATGCGGGTTGTGCGGTGGTGGCATTTGTGGACTTGGAGGAGCTGCGGTTGCCTGATGAGGGAGATGGTGTCCATGGTATTGTGGCACTGGGCATGGGTGCAGTCCCGCTGCAACACAGACCTGCAGCTGTGGAGGCTCCACAGGCCGAGGTATGTCCAGCACAGCGCTGTAAGCGTGCCGAGGCGCACCCTCACCTGCCTTGCCTCTACAGGCCCAGGCCCATGCTCCAGGACATGCGTGAGGACCAGGTCATCTCCCTCTACCATCTGAGCACAGGGGCTATTAGGGAGATCTATGAGGATCTAAGACCTGACCTCGAGCCCGGACTGCCCGGTCACATGCCATACTGGGATTGGCCAAGCTCCTGGGTGCCCTACATTTCTTTGCCTTTGGCTATTTCCAATCCTCAGTGGCCACAGTGGGTGGGATGAGCAGGCCCACCTTCTCACGCTGTCTCCACCAGGTACTGCGGGCCATGGTCAGCCAGGTTAGGAATTACATTGCGATTCCTAACAATAGGCAACAGTTGGGGGTCCTGGACCAGGCATTCCAGCTGTTTGCAGGGATACCACACGTGATGGGAGCTATTGATTGCGCACATGTTGCTTTGGTCCCGCCCAGAGACAGGGAGGTAGTGTTCCGCAACCGCAAACACTACCATTCCCTGACAATTGCAGGTTGTTTGTGATGCAAATATGCATATTCAGAATGTGGTTCCCCCATTTCCAGGATCCGCCTATGACTCCTATATCCTGCATCACTCGGCACTGTTCGGACAATTTGAGGCCGGACAATATGAGGACTGTGTCCTGCTGGATGGGTATTTACCATCTCTAACATGCACATGGTGTTCCTGTGTCCTGGGGGACTTGAAACTTCTCACAGGTGGGACAGGGTCACCTGTGGTTTGCCGTTTGGGCCTTCTGACTGCATATCCCCTGTGACCCACATGACATGGTGTGATGCAGGTCTGACTTATTTTCAGCCAACATTCCGGACACTGTCTGTCAGACAGTGGCATATGATATATGAGGTCCCATTGCCAATTATGACCTCTGCATGCATTTCCCTGCATTGTGGTTGTGCAGCACTGACCTTGTATGGGGCTGTGTCCAACATCACACCATGTCACCATCACCAGGGACATGGTCACGTACTTTTGTGGGTTTCTACACTTAACTATTTCTACCATATGTGCGTCATTGCTCTTCTGGGTGTCTCGGCACACATGTGGGTAAGACTGGTTTCTGGTACTGCTGCTGTATTGCACAGATCTGTTGGACAGGGACGCTCTGAGCACATATGGTGTGTCCCTGCTATGGTGGGCTGTGACACCTTTTGGTTGACAACAACTATGGCACACGGCCTCGGACCAACCACATATGCAAATGTACATGTGTCTGCCTTTGTAGTGTATCCCTAGTTGACTCTGTATGCAACGTGTATGTGTGTGCTACCGGGGGTGGGGGGGGGTAGATTTTCTTCCAGAATCGTTTTTATGTGTGTTGGGGGGCCATTCACCATTGACTTTGTGTGCCACACATGTATGCTCTATGTATGTCAACATTGCTTTTTTGTTTCTGCCATCTTGATTGTACCCCTGATGTATATGTTACCATGACAGCAGCTGTGTGTGCACTGTATCATGGCCATCACATGATTGTACACATGTGCATCTCTGCCCTTTTCCATGGTGCAGTGCCATGTGTCCACTTGATGCGTCCAGGAATGCCGCTCCTGGCTTTCGGCTACAGGTGGTTGGTGATGTGATTGGTCTGGATACAGTTGATGTGTGTTGCCCTCATTATCCTTCCCCGGTGTTCTGTATCTCACACCTCCAGACGCTGGCCCATAGCTGTCATGTGCCATTATGTGGCGTCATATGTTTGTTTCCTCATGTATCTGTTGTCCGTTCACACGTAGATGCTTGTGTGCATTTGTGAGTCCATCAGCTCCTGATTGACCTTTCCACATTTCTTTCTGAAGGTGATGCAGGATATGGCTGTCATGCCTGGTTGCTGACCCTTGTGCGACTTCCACTGACACATGCAGAGATGAGGTACAATGAGGCCCATGCGTCCAGCTGCTCAGTCATCGAGCGCACCTTTGGCGTTCTGAAGAATTGCTTCAGGTATCTGGATAAGACCGGCGGGGCCTTACAATACTGACCCATGACTGTGGCACAGATCATTCTGGCCTGTTGCATCCTCCACAACATTGCTCTCAGGCCCAATATCCCAGTCAAAATTAATGAGAATCTGGAAGAGGATCCGACGTGCCCTCCTGTACGTGGCCGTGGTGACACATGTGAGGGGATGGCAGTCAGGCAACATCTGATCAAGGATCTGTTCTCTTGTAAGTCCTGCATATGTGGGGAAATGCATATGGGTATACATGTACATGCTGCCGTGTGTGTTTCAAGGCTCTCTCATGACATATGTATGTTTCACTTGTGTTTTTGACTCCCCAGGATTAGCTTTTGTTCCTGCCCGGTGCTCTGGTGCAGTGGAAACTGTGTGTATGTCATTCAACCTGCAGGTGACTGGGGTGGGTAGACATAAAGGTAACTGTACTGTGGGGGCAGTGCAGCATAGCACATGTCTGTGGTTCTCTGTCCACTGCACATATGTTGTTGTATACCTCTTTGGTCTGTGCCTCCATACCTCATATGTTCCGGTTGGCACCCATATGGCCATTGGTTCATGACCAGTTCTGGGGTTTCAACACTGTATTTGAGGCAAATGTGACGGAGCTGTGTGCTTCTACAGGTCCAGAGCGTGGTGGTGGTGGACGGCACGTACACCCTTCCCTGGCATTGTGGCATTAAACAACATCAGTGTATCATCGCATGGACTGTAATGATTGTCTCCATTGGTCTCAGATTGTGCTCAGACAGGCCATATGCTACTTGCGGCATGCTCTCCTTGTCCCATTGTGTGTGTGTCTGTGTCTTTGGGATGTATCTATGTGACGGTACACTCTGATGCCCTTTAGCATTATCTGGTGCTGGGATGTGACTGGACACCTGTGCGGTGGTGATCACTGTTCTATCTCTAACCCTGTGCTGTTGCCCTTGTGTACATTTTGTGCATGTGTTTATGAATGTGTTCTATGTTTTTGACTGACTTGTCTCTTGTTTGCTGACAGACCACTATGCATCAACGTTTCCGTTTCACGCATCTCGCCATACCTTGGACATGTGGCAATGACAGCTGAACATGCAGACATGGTGATTCAATGCATTTCAATGACATCATCTGCTTTTACTGTGACCTCTTGTGGCCTTTGACTGCCTCAGACAGTCCCTATCAGACAACCTCTGCACACAAACGGTAGGTTGCACGTTTGATCTTTTATGACTGACATTGCCCTTTACATGTTTGTTATGAGCTGTTTGTTTTGTCTTGCTTTTCTGTAGGGTCTATGTGCACCAACACTGCTGGACATGCTGTTGACCTCTGGGATGCCTGTGTGACATGGCCATAGACATGACCATGTCGAGATGGCAACCTGGTCTGCAGTGCCATCTCCTGATGTGGTCAACATGCACTGTGCTCTGTATTGTGATCGTGTCATGTTTGCATGTCTGAGGTTTCATTATGTACATATTGTGGTTTCACTCTCTGCATTGTGACCTTATGTTGTGTGCAGCATACCATGACCTTGTTTCTCCTCCTTTTAACACAGGGCACAACCAATACACGCAGAACATCTACTACACTACATCTGCATATCTGCACCTTTCATATCTGTGCAACTGTTGGGGGACAGAGCACCTCCATGCAACGATCCTTGGGAGATGGTGCCATTGGGTGATGGACCTATGTGAGTGGGAAACACGCCTATGATGGACATTATTGTTGAACTGATACTTGTGCAGAACAAGGATGACCAACACACCATTGCTGCCGTGCTCTTGCTGGGTGTCGTGTTCATCACAGGAGACACACAGCACCTTTTCATTACTGTGGCACATTGAGATGTCACATATGACTTTGCATGCCCATGGATTCTGGGACAGTCATAACGGGACATGTGGGGTTGCAGATGACATTTGCACTGTGGACACTGTGTAGTGGTCCATACATGTACAGCAGGAACTCACATACTCTCTGTATGTTGTACATCCATATGACATTGTGTTGATGTGTGTGGCCCATGTGTGTGACTTGCATCGCAGTATTTCCACATATGTTTGGGTCAACAGGTACATGTAGCCATGTGTGTGGCACAGGAGGTACATTCTGAAGGTCCTATTTCTTTGTCTGGCTACCTTACACTTGGACATGACAAGCTGTTTGCCACCACACCACTGTGATGCGTGCCACCATCTGTGATTGCTGTTTGGCCCTCACAGGGGGTGTTACAGTGCATCTGGGGCAGCACTCTGTCATGGTTCAATGTACATGGTGCATGTGCATTTTCCTGATTCTGTTTTTACACCGGTGCATGTGCCCATGTGGATTCTGTGTGGGTTAGTGCACCATTGTGGACCTTTCATTCTACCTCAACGTACATGTTATTGTGTGTGGTACCTGTACAGATGTGGTGCTGTACATTGATTTACAAACTAATCAATGCATGTGTACACAGTCCTCTTTATCACATGAAAGTGTACCACTCACATTGCACCAGTTACTTTGCAGTGTGGCGGTGGGTGTGTCCTTTTTATGACTTCATTTGTGCATGCCCTGTACATTGGCATTTATGTGATGCTCCTGTATCCAGCTGCAGAAGAGAATGAAATTGAAGAGTTCCATGAACAAGTACAAGCTGAAATTGACAGAACATGCAAACAGGATATCCTGATAGTCATGGGTGACTGGAATGCAAAAGTTGGCAACAAAGAAGGCAAAGTAGTTGGAAAATATGGACTTGGCAACAGAAATGAAGCTGGAGAAAGACTGATAGAATTCTGCAAGACCAATGATCTATTCATCTCAAACACCTTCTTCCAGCAACACAAGAGGCGACTGTACACATGGACCTCACCCAATGGATTGTATAAAAATCAAATTGACGACATCTGTGGAAGTCAACGATGGAAAAGCTCTGTAACATCAACAAAGACAAAACCTGGAGCTGACTGTGGTACAGATCATCAACTACTAGTATGCAAACTCAAGCTAAAGTTAAAAAAAGAGCAAACCACTCATGAATGCAGCAAAATATGACCTTGAGAATATACCACTGGAATTTAAAGACTGCCTGCAAAATCGATTTGCTGCTTAAGATACAAATGACAGAGCTCCGGAAGAGTTATGGAATGACATCAAGAAGTCTGTGTTGGAAGAAAGCGAGAAGTCTCTACAAAAGGTGAAAAAGCAAAAACGGCCAAAATGGATGACGGAAGAAACTCTGAAAATTGCTCAGAAACGCAGAGAAGCTAAAGCCAGAGGAGAAAGAAAGACAATCACAGAACTCAACAGAGATTTCCAACGTGCAGCAAGACAGGACAAGGAAAAGTACTACAATGACACTTGCAAGGAAATAGAAGCAGAAACTATTAGAGGAAGAACAAGATTGGCTTTCCTAAAGCTACGAGAGTTAAAGAAAAAGTTCCAGCCTCGAATTTTAATGTTACAAGATGCTCAAGGTTCTATGTTGAATGATGCAGAGAAGATCAAGAAAAGGTGGAAGGAATATGCAGAGTTTTTATATGATAAAGATCAAGTGGACCAACAGCCGTTTCAACCTGTACCTTATGATCGGGAACCATTGGTGATGAAAGAAGAAGTTGAAGCAGCATTGAAAGCCTTATCAAAGAATAAAGCACCAGGCATTGATAGCATTCCCATAGAAGTATTGCAGAAATCTGATGCAGCTGTTACCGTACTTACAAGGCTCTGCCAAGAAATATGGAAGACAACATCATGGCCAACTGACTGGAAAAGATCTGTGTTTATACCAATACTAAAGAAAGGTGATCCAACTGACTGTGGAAATTATTGCACAATCGCTCTGATCCCACATGCCAGCAAGATTCTACTGAAGATCATTCAAAAGAGACTACAGCCATACCTGGAACAAGAACTACCTGAAGTGCAAGCAGGGTTCAGGAAAGGGCGAGGAACGAGAGACATTGCGGATGTGAGATGGATCCTTGAAAAGACTAAAGAATACCAAAAGGATATCTATTTGTGCTTTATCGACTATAGCAAGGCTTTTGACTGTGTAAACCATGAGAAACTCTGGGCCACATTAAGAAGCATGGGTATACCAGAACACCTGATCGTTCTCTTGCGCAATCTGTACATTGATCAAGAAGCAACAGTTCGAACGGAACAAGGAGAAACAGAATGGTTTAAAATAAGCAAAGGTGTAAGACAAGGCTGCATACTTTCCCCCTACCTGTTTAATTTATATGCAGAACAGATCATCAGAGAAGCAGGATTGTATGAAGACAATAGAGGTGTGAAGATTGGTGGAAGACTCATCAACAACCTTCGCTATGCTGATGATACCACATTACTGGCTGAAAGTGAAGATGATCTGAAACATTTGCTTATCACAATCAAAGAACATAGTTTCAAAATGGGCCTGCACCTTACTGTAAAGAAGACAAAGATCATGACAACTGGCATAATCAACAGGTTCATCGTTGAAGGAAAAGAAATTGAAATTGTGAACAACTTTAACCTACTTGGATCAACTATCAATAAAGAAGCAACAAGCAGTCAAGAAATCAAACGACTCATTGCCCTTGGCAAAATGGCTATGAAAGACCTAGATAAGATTCTCAAGAGCAGAGATGTCTCTCTCCATACAAAGATTCGACTTGTTCAAGCCATGGTATTTTCAATAACATCATATGGATGTGAAAGCTGGACAGTGAAAAAGACAGACAGGAAGAAAAATTGATGCCTTTGAATTATGGTGCTGGCGGCGAATACTGTGTATTCCATGGACTGCCCGAAGAACAAACCAGTCGGTACTAGAGGAGATCAAACCTAAGCTTTCTTTAGAAGCTCAGATGACAAGACTTCGACTTTCATACTTTGGACACATCATGAGAAGAGAGAGATCATTAGAGAAAGACTTTATGCTTGGCAAGATAGAAGGTCAATGCAAGAGAGGAAGGCCAGCAATGAGATGGATCAATACAATAACAGCAGCTATGGGTACCAGTCTGTCAACAATGAGCCGTCTGACTGAAGACCGAACACAATTTAGGATAGCTATCCAGAGGGTCGCCATGAGTCGACTCCGACTCGACGGCACTTAACAACAACAACCTGACGTCTGCTCATTCTCGGCACTATTGTCTGGCCATCGACAATGCTGTATGACCCACTGATACACACACATATGGTCTACACAGCTGAGGGGTAGTGCTGGGGCATTGGGACATGACATTATTGTCATGTTTATGCATTTGCCTGTGCACTGTAGATCCACATCACTGTTATGGCAGCATGGCATTACGTCTCTGTATCTTCCCTTCCTACCTTATTGCCTTGTGGTTGTGTGGGCAGCTTGGTGTACCTGCCTGGACCGTGCCCCCTGTCAGTTGTGTGTTCTGGTGCTATTGCCGTGATGATGCAGACAACATATGTCAATGCCATCTGGATCACTCACATCACTATATCCACAGTCCACCTTTCATATCATTGACCTGTGTGTGTGTTGTATCATACACAGGATGTGTGTGGTGTATCCGACATTGTGCTGCTGCATTCCTGCCCACAGATGGTTTCACTGCTATCCACATAGGTGTTCCATTTTAACACAGGTATCTTCATCGCTCCCATGTGCCTGGACAGTTGCATGTCGGCTCTTTTGGACCATTGTGGCTTCTTTTGGGTGGGCATCTCTACTACTTGGGCATATGCATGCTCAGGCTGGTGCCTCTACATTCCCACCTGGGAGGTGTCTGTGGGACATAGCTGGCATTGGTGTTCGTTGGCACTGGTGCTGACAGTGGTGGCGGGGCGGATTTGAAATGCACTTGCCTCCTTATCTACACATCATCAACTGCAGAGATGTTCATGTCATGTTATGGTGGAGTGGCATAATGGTTTGCACACTGGCCTGGGGACCAGGGTTCAATTCCCACTGTGGTGTTTGCCAGGTCACATACCCTGCATTGCTCTGACAGGATCCAGTTGATCATTGTCACTTTTTAATGTACATTGCCATGTACACCATTTTGATTGATATCATGAGACAGTATTGGACAGCTGTTACATAGATATATATGTGTGTACACTTGCAGAAGTTTACCTGTGTATGCTTTTTCAGGTTTGTGTGTCCTGTATTGCCGGCCACATATGTTTTTGTGGACATTTCATGACGTGTGTTGGGTTCCCATCATGCACCACCTACTTTCTACATGCATGCATATGTGACTAGACGTTATAGTGGGAATTGAATCTTAGCTGCTTAGTTACCTACCAGCGTTTTAACCACTAGGCTACTCCTCCACTCCCACATAGCCCTATGGAGGGTAATTTTATACTTGCGTGTCACGGGTAGGTGCCTACTTGTCTTTATAAAATACTAGTATAAGTGGCAGAAAGTGCACTTTAAATTCAAGCATGGCTATTTACTCCAGCTTTAAAGCTGTTGTAAAGGTTTGCACCTATAGTTCAAAGTTTTTACATAAATTATAGTACTTTATAATCTATGTGTTCCATATCATATTTAAGAGTGATTTTGTTTAGTTTACCCTGTTTAAAACCTGTACATAATCCCCTGTTTACTGTACGTCCAGTGTAGGTCTCCTACACTGCACAAAATATGTTTTATGTAAACCACACTGATATTAAAGAGCGCTGTATAGAAGAAAATTAAAATAAATAAATAAATAAATGTGTGTACTTGAATGCTCTGCCCAAATTCTACCCATGTCCATGCCCACTGGCAAGGTATTAACCATCGGGAAACATGTACTTTTACACTAGTTGGTATTTTATAAGAAGTAATTTACATGTGCAACTATGACCATCACTCTGAATAAGCCTGATCTTGGTTGATCTCAGAAACTAAGTAAGGTTGGGTCAGGCTAGTACTTGGATGGAATATCAGGTGCTGCAGACTTATTGTGTGGAAGAAAGGCCTGGCAATCTACTTCTGGTTGTATCTTGTCAAGAAAATTCAGGAGCTGGGTTGCCAGAAGTCAGCATTGACTTCATGGCACACACACCTGCATTTATATGTGGTCGCATGTGTACGTAAATAACTAACGTACCAGCAAACTGGGAACATACCTTGCGTCATATAGTATGCAATCCCTTATAAAATCATAAAGCTGAATCTGTCTGGTTTTGACTTCATAGAATACTAACCTAAGTGGCCACAAACATGTGTAATGAAGGCATGTCACTTACACCAGCCCTAGAGCAGGTATAAATGACCATGAATATCTTATGCATGTTGAGCCATATTCTATAATGTACACGTGCAAATTTGCACTTTGCCCAAACTCCGCCCCATCCATGCCCATAGTAAAAGTATACACCATTGGTTCATGGCATGTACTTTCAGAATAGTAACCAAGTAAACTTCAGGCCCGATATTCCAAGGCATTTACAGAGTTTGCAGACTTGTAAACTATGTAAATGCCACTCAGCTGGATATTCAGCAGCACTAACATGGTTAGTGCCCGCTGAATATCCACAGGTGCCACTGCTACATGCCCCGATGCTAACCAGTTAGCATTGGGACATTCTGGGGTGGTACCCATGGCTAACTGGGCAGCAGTGATATTGAGCCGCTGCCAGGTTAGCTTCTGGGTTCTGCGGCCAACCCAGATATTCAATGCTGGTGGCCTGATACGGCCCCAGCATTGAATATCTGGCTATAGGACTCAGCATCAGTGGCTAGCCTCTGGAATTGAAGTCTACACTACTTTGCAAGCTCTGTCGTTCCTGAAGGGGTTTCATTTCAAGCAAAGTAATTTTGTGACTTTTCCTGCAAGTTCTCTGCCTGAAAATTCATTAAAAAAGGTTATTTTTGTTAGATAAAAAATTTTGCTGCTTAACATTATTCATTTATTTTTTGAAGCTGTTTACAGAAGATTTTTCTGTTTTTAGTGAGGCTTTATGTTTTGCTGCTGGCCTTTTTTTTATTTCCACTAACCTAAAAGTTCAAAGAGGGGGGATGGTAGCAATAATTCTTGGAAGCCACTGGACTGCTGAGGAATTAGATCCCTCCCTTCCCACCCCAGCTTCCACCCAACCAACACTGAATCTTGCTATATAGACTAGACTGCCCAATTTGCTATATAAACTATGGGCCCAATATTTGAAAGGCATTTGCATGGTTTACAGCCCTGTAAGCCATGTAAATGCCGCTCAGCAGTATATTGAATGCTACTAACAAGGTTAGTGCTGCTGAATATCCCGATCTTTTCTCCTACATGCCCCGATGCTAACTGATTAGCATCGGGGTGTGTCGTGGGCATTCCAGGAAGGAACAGAGGTGGCAACAGTCAATATCCAGGCAGCAGCAATATTGCATGCTGCCCGGTTAGTGACCTGCAGCTAAAAGATAGGCGAAGCAAAAGCTCACTGGGCCACATGCAATATCCCTGCTACCCGGTTAGATACTGTGGCTGGGAGGCTGTGCAGCAAACTCGAATATTCAGTGCATATGACCCTGGCACTGAATATCTGGGGTTAAGAGTCGGTGCAGACAGCTATGCACCATAGTGGCGCATAGCCATCATAATTATTGAGCCCTACATATCCCAATTAAAGGGCCAGATTAGATAGTTTTATTTTGGGGTAGGTAGATTTGGAAGTTAAAGAAATAGGCCAAATTTAGGTTCTCTGTGGAAATAATTATAATGGGCCAAATTTTTGAAGGTCTTCACATGGATAACTTCCCTAGTTACCTTTGTAAAGGCCTTATCCAGGATTTTCAAAGAGCACCCTTCAAAAATCCTGAATATGTCCCTAGCGTGCTCAGATGCTAACCTCGTCGCATGGGGGCTGTTGGGGGCGTTCCAGGGCAGAGCGGAAGCGGGCCACGGTGCTACCCATGTAGCACTGATTTTTGATGCTACACAGTTAGCACTCTGCGCCTTAAAGATAGGTGTGGGAAAACCTTGCCTATCTTTAAGGCGCTGGGGCTAGCCATGTAGCATTGAAAATTGATGCTACATGGATAGCTCCTGCAGCTTCCTGTCTGTGCGGTGACACCTGGATTTTAGATGCTGGGACCACATATGACCCCGGCATGAAAAATCCGGGTTAGGAGGGAGGTGGGCGAGTTATGCGCCAACGTGGTGCATAGCACCGCCCAGCTCAAATTTATTTATTTATTTATTTATTTATTTAGCTGTATTTACATACCGCTTTTCACCGGGTCAAAGCGGTGTTACATGGGGGTGGGGGAATTAAGTACAAGGGTGGGGCCATCACCGGGGAGGCAACATTGATGATTTTGACATAGGAAAGACTTCGGACAAAGGACAAATGTTGGACATAGACAGGTTAGGGTAGCTTTGAGTTAGAGGTTCATTGTGGATGAAATCGGGGGTTTGTGGGTTTTTCGGTGGGGTTCGAGTTGAAGTATTCCTGAAAAAGGATGTTTTTTAGCTGTTTTCTGAAAGATAGTAGGTCGGCATTGCTTCTGAGATGGCTCGGTAGAGAATTCCATAAGGACGGAGCATAAAGTTCGAAGGCTCGATTGCAGGTCCGTTGTGAGCATTTGGTTCTTTTGTGAGGGACGGTGAGGAAAATGCTGGAGGTTTGTCTAGTAGATCTGCCGTGGGCTGGACGAGCCAGTAGGGTGCGAAGCTGGGTGTCTTGTGTTTGATGGATAGCTTTGTGGGTGAATAGGATGGCTTTGTATTTTGTCCGTGCTTCGAGGGGGAGAATGTGTAGTTCTTTCAGAATTGGGGTGACATGGTCGGTTTTCTTTGCCCTCTGAATGATTCTCACGGTGGTGTTTAATGCAGTTCGGAGGGGGTTGGTGTGGGTGGCTGGAAGGCCATGGTAGATTATGTTGCAGTAGTCCAGATGTGGGAGTGTCATGGCTTGCATCACTGTTCGGAAGTCTTGATGTTCCAGGAGGGGTCTGAGACGTTGCACTGTTCGCGCCTTATGAAATATAGTTCCGGCGGTTTTAGTGATCTGTTGCTTTAAGGTGAGGGCTTGGTCAATAATAATGCCCAATTCATGCCCAATATATTTTAGTGATTTTTGATTAGTAATATTTTAATAAATCCTTGAAGGAATTCTACAAAGGGAACACACTATGACTATACTACACACCTGAGATAAATAAACACATTTTGCTGTTTGAAAAGATAAGGTAAACTATTTCAGACCCCAATAATAGGTGGACAAACAAGTAGGACTACATACAAGAAATCTGAACAAAGGTATTCATGGTCACATAAAAAGGCTAGTTTTTTTTTCTGATAGGGCAACTGAGGACAGGGTAGAGGCATTGATAGGTCTTTTTTCACTTTTATTTAGCTGGGAAACTTTGCGGTGCCAAAGTTGTTGCCCTCATTACCATTTTTACATCCATCTAGATCAGCGGTTCTCAACCAGTGGGTCACGACCCTCATGGGAGGTCGCCACAGGATTTAGCGGGGGTCGCCTCACTCCGCCGTTAAAAAAAATGCACAAGTTGCTGCCGCTGCCGAGTCCACTTCTCGGCAGCGGCAAACTCACCACCTCCCTTCTAATGCAGCCACGGCTCCCTGCCTCTTAGGGAACCGTGGCTGTGCCTGCGAAACCGCTGCGGAGCCCTTCCTGTCTCTTGACGGGCTCATGCAGCATTGTCCCGCCTCCAAAGGAAGTTGTTTACCACTTCCTTTGGAGGCGGGACAATGCTGCACGGAGCCCATTGAAGGCTCCGCAACTGTTTCACAGGCTCAGCCGTGGTTCCCTAAGAGGCAGGGAGCTGCAGCTGCAGAAGAAGAACAGGGCAGTAGGAGGCAGACAGGGAGAGGGGAGGAGGGGGCAGGGAACCTGCAACAGGGCTGACATGGGGGAGGGAGGGGGCTGACATGGAAGGTTGAATGTATGGATGGAGGGAGGGAGGGGGCTGACATGGACAGAGGGGCTGACATGGAGAGAGGGGGCTGACATGGAGGGAGGGAGGGAGGGGGCTGACATTGATGGATGGATGGATGGAGGGGAGGGAGGGCTGACATGGACATAGGGGGGCTGACATTGAGGGAGGGATGGATGGAGGGAGGGAGGGGGCTGACATGGAGGGAGGGAGGGCTGCATGGACAGAGGGGGGCTGACATGGATGGAGGGAGGGAGGGAGGGGAGGGCTGACATGGAGGGAGGGAGAGGGGCTGACATTGATGGAGGGATGGATTGATGTAGGGAGGGAGGGGGGCTGACATGGACAGAGGGGGCTGACATGGAGGGAGGGAGGGGGCTGACATGGGATGGATGGAGGGAGGGAGGGAGGGGGACTGACATGGACATGGGGCTGACATGGAGAGGGGGGGCTGACATGGAGGGGGGCTGACATGGAGGGAGGCTAACATGGACAGAGGGGGCTGACATGGAGGGAGGGGGGCTGACATGGACAAAGGGAAGAGACAGGGGGACATACTGGACAGATGGGGGATAAATGCTGGACAGAGGGGAGAGACAGTGCGGGTTAGGATTGTAATGGGCAGATGGGGGGGGCTAGGCCTGGTAATGGGTTGATTAGGGAAGGCTAGGACTGGGAATGGACTGATCAAGGGGGGGTTGGGAATGGTAATGTGCTGATAGGGGGGTAGGACTGGTACTGGACTGATGGGGAGCTAGCAATGGAAATGAGCTGATCGGGGAGGTTAGGACTGGAAATGGGCTGATTAGAGGCTAGGACTGGTAATGGGCTGATTAGGGGAGCCTAGCACTGGTAATGGGGTTGAAGAGGGACTAGCACTGGAAATGAGCTGATTAGAGGAGGCTAGGACTGGTAATGAGCAGATGGGGGGGTAGGACTGGTATTGGTCTGATTAGGGGAGGCTAGCACTGCTAATGGGGTTGAGGGGGGACTAGCACTAGAAGCGAGCTGATTGGAGGGCTTCGACTGGGAATGGGCTGATTGTGGGGAGGGGAGGGGAGGATAGAGCTCCTGGCCCTGGAAGAAAACTGGGGGCTAAGGATACAAATGGGCTGATACGAGGGGATGGGAGAATGGAACTGGAAGGGAGTGGATCTGAGAGGGGCTGCCATGGTATTTGTACTAGAAGGGACTGGTCAGTGGGGAAGGAGGGGGACTGGAAGGGAATGGACACCAGTGGCAGTCATGGGAATGCAAATTGATATTGAAAGTTACTGAGAGTGAGGACTGGAAAGGGGCTGATACTGGGGAGGGTTACTGGGACTGGAAATAGTCTGATAGAAAGAAGTGAAGAAAACGAAAGAAGAGATAAGAAATGGCAGATGGACCATAGACCACAGAAAGAGAGCTAAGAGAAGACAGGAAAGCAGAAGCCTCAGATCGGGACCAGCATGATCAGAAAATAAATTGGTCAAACAAAGGTAGAAAAAATAATTTTATTTCATATTAGTGATTTGACTAAAAAATCATCATAATTTTGAAAACAAATATTGTTACTTGTTATTGTGATTAATTTTTGTGGTTTAAATAAGTACATTTTATAAATAAAAACATATTGCAAAGGCCTATAATATATTAATAATTCAACAAATGATTACAGTGACAATGCGTTAATGGTAAAGGAAGAGAGACGCATTTGATTTTATCATTGGGGGTCACCACAAGTTGACTAATGGTAAAAGGGGTCATGGTACAAAAAAGGTTGAGAACCACTGATCTAGATGGACAGTTAGATCTGAGCATGGAGTCAGTTCAGTGTGCAAGGTGTCTGTGGGTTAAATTCCTTAAGAAATGAGTTGAGAAACTGAGAGAAGAGGTGGTTGAGGCTAAGAGGAATCTATGACAATGAGAGGTGCATTGATGAAAGCTTCTAGAGGCATCTAAGATTTCCTGCAGAAGGGAAGATGGCACTGTATAGAAAGATGACAGCTGGGGAAAGATCTCCTTCAGCTCAAGTATATCTGCCTGCACTCCAGAGAGCGTCTCTCTATTTGCTTCCACGAGCCCACGGACTGCTCGGATCTCAGTGAGCAGTTCTTGCATGGTGTCCATGCTTTCTCTGGGCCCTGCCGCCTTCTGCGGGGAGGGAGGGTCCGGTTTTTGCCGTTTCACACCGGCGGCCCCGACGGGGCTGAAATCCAACTTACCGGATTTACTCGCGGACATCCTCTCCCTCGTCCCGAATGAAAAGGGGGGGGGGTGAAATCTCCAACAACAGACGGGGAGTGCAGGATTTATGTCAGGATTGCAGGGAGCACGGGAACCAAGCTGCCATCTTGCTCCCGGCCAGGCTCCGCCCCCCCCCCCCCGCCGTCGCCTTTTCTACCTGTTTAGCTACTTTAAGATCATCAGACACAACCACGCCTAGGTCCCGCTCCTCTTTAGTGGACAAAAGTACTTCACCTCCTATACTGTATTGCTCCCTTGGATTGCTGCAGCCCAAATGCATGACCTTACATTTTTTAACATTAAATCCCAGCTGCCAAATTCTAGACCATTCTTCAAGCTTAGCTAGATCCCTCCTCATGTTATCTACACCTTCCTGGGTGTCTACTCTATTGTAGATTTTGGTATCATCTGCAAAGAGGCAAACCTTACCCGACAGCCCTTCCGCTATATCACTAACAAAGATGTTAAAAAGAATCAGACCAAGGACAGATCCCTGGGGCACACCACTGGTAACATCCTTCTCCTCAGAGTGAGCTCCATTTATTTGTACTCTTTGTCGCCTCCCACCCAACCAATTTCTAACCCAAGCAGTAACTTTATGGTCCATCCCTAGGGTGCTCAGTTTGTTTATAAGTCGCCTGTGAGGAACAGTGTCAAAGGCTTTACTGAAATCTAAATACACCACATCTAGAGCTCTCCCTCGGTCCAACTCCCTGGTTACCCAGTCAAAGAAAACAATCAGATTTGTCTGACAAGACCTGACTCTGGTGAATCCATGCTGCCTTGGATCCTGTAATCCGCTGGACTCCAGAAACCTCACTATTTTCTCTTTCAGCAGCGTTTCCAATAATTTACTCACCACCGAAGTTAAACTAACCGGCCTGTAGTTTTCAACCACATCCTTACTTCCGCTTTTGTGTAAAGGCACCACATGAGCCTCTCTCCAGTCCTTTGGCACCACTCCCGACTCCAACGAGGCATTGAAAAGGTCAGTCAGTGGAGTTGCTAGAACGTCCCCAAGTTCCCTCAGTATTCTAGGGTGTATCCCATCCGATCCCATCACTTTGTCTACTTTAAGTTGAGCTAGTTTCTCACGAACAGTCTTCTGAAAATTGTTCAAGATGCCCCTCGCTTCTGTTCTTATTTGTGGGTGTTTTCTGAGGTCCTTCTCCTGGTTCTTCATCTGTGAACACAGAACAAAAATATTTGTTAAGCAATTCCGCTTTATCCTTATCAGCTTCCACATATTCCTCCCTTGCACCCTTGAGTCTGACAATACCACTTTTGCCCTTCCTCTTCTCACTAATATATCTGAAAAATGTCTTATCCCCCCATTTTATTGCATTGGCTATTTCCTCCTCCTTTTGAATCTTTGCCTCCTTGACTACTTTGCTAGCTTCTCTAAGTTTTTCCAAATACAGATGCCTTTCTTCCTCTCTCTGTGATCTCCTGTATTTCATGAAGGCCTCCCTCTTTTTCTTCACTTTTTCAGCTACTTCCTTCGAAAACCATAGCGGTCTCCTGTTCCTTTTGCCTTTATTTACCATTTTAACAAAAAGGTTGGTTGCCCTTAAAATACCCCCTTTCAGTTTTGCCCACTGTTTTTCTACATCCCCCAGCTGTTCCCATCCCACTAACGACTCCCTGAGGTATTGGCCCATCTTCGCAAAATTAGTCTTCCTAAAGTCTAAGATCCTCACCTTGGAATGGATTCTAACAGCCCTAGTCCTAATACTGAACCACACCATCTGGTGATCACTGGATACAAAATGATCTCCCACTACAATATCAGAAACACTTTCACCATTGGTAAGCACCAAGTCCAGTATGGCCCCTTCACGTGTGGGGTCTGTTACCAATTGCCTGAATAGTTCTCCCTGTAGAGAATCCAGGATCTCCTTACTTCTAGATGATACTGCAGCAGGAATGTGCCAATCAACATCTGGTATATTGAAATCTCCTATCAGTAGCACGTCCCCTTTCCTAGCAATGCTGCGTATGTCTTCAATTAACTCTCTGTCCACCTCTTCCTCTTGTGAGGGAGGTCTGTATATCACACCAATGCAAACAGATTTCTGTTTCCCTCTTTCTAGTTTAACCCACAATGCCTCCTCTCTCTCCCTTTTAAGCTCTGTAATTCCAAAGCTTTAATAGTAGTTTTTACATATAGTGCCACTCCTCCTCCCCTTCTTCCTCCCCTGTCCTTTCTCAATAAAGTATAGCCAGGTATAGTTACATCCCAGTCATGGTTTTCTGTGAACCATGTTTCTGTAACTGCCACTAAATCCAAGTCAGCCACTCCCACCAAAGCTTCAACTTCAGGGATCTTATTTCCCATGCTACGGGCATTAATACACACTGCTTTCCATATGTTACCCCTGTTATCCATTTCCATAAAGGTATTTAATGTATCACCTACCTGGGGGCTTTCACTTACCTAGGGGCTTTCTTCACCCATCCCCAAGGAATCTAGTTTAAAGCCCTCTTCAGTAGATTAGCCAGTCTACTACTGAAGATGCTTGATAACCTCTGACATGTGCTGCTCCTGGCTGTCCACACAGACAAATTACCTGTATGTCCACCTACCCCAGTGTCCTGCACGTTGAATGAGGTACACATAGCTGCCACTGCACTACAGCACCAGGAACGTCACCAAGAATGTCCTGTGGATTGAGAAACACAAGGGAAACATACATATGTCATGTTGGAGCTGTGCAACAAATACACCAGCTTCACGTCCTCATCTCTCATAACCCCCTAGATCCGTCACAGTCTGGCAGTTTGCCATGACACTGTACCTAATTGTCCCCACCCAAACCCGCCACTGATGTGTTTCTGGCCAAGTCCAAGGGCCTGTAGCCTGTCCTTCCCCTTTGTGACCTCTCTGCTGTCCTTGAGACTGTTGATCACAACCGTCACCGTGTTACCCTGTACGTGCTCGGCCCAAAGGTCTCGGTACATTCCTGCTTTCCCCATATATCTCTCATAGCACCTTCAGTGTGTGTTCCTGTGGGTCCACCTCCCCTGCTAACCCGCTCCCAGGTGCTGTATGAAAGGGATATATGCAGGGGCTGCTACATTCCCCTGGCCCCATACCCAGTTCCCTGGTGCAGCAGGCACATCCCCTGGCTATTAGTAGCAGCTGTACGCTGATATGTCCCAAAGATATCACCCCATGCCTGAACTATGTTTGGCAACCCACACCCCGACCTCAGCTTGCTCCCTTACATTGCTGGCTGCAGGTTCCCCCGCTGCATGAATTGAGCATAGCCAAGACCGGACATCTGGGCATCGCCCCTAAACCCTCTCCAACCTTTACAGTGTCTGTGTATAGGTTGGTACACCTTCTGTCAATGTGGTCGTCAAGGTAGTAGGTCTCTATGACCCCTCGCTCCCATTCCCCACACATACCCTTCATGTAGCTAAGGCCTGCAGTGTCCCCCTAGATAACATCAGCAAGATTCCTGCCATCACCACAGAATACACAAATAAAATGCTAATGGCCCCTTCATCACCCGCCAACCTGGTCACTGTAACCTACACCTTGCTGGTCTTCCTCAAAATCATCTTTGTCCGCCATAATGTATGCAACACTGTGCTGCATGGCTAATCTACCAACAGCCTCACATTACAATAATACCCCACCTGTCAGGACACCGCACAGGCTCCAGATAAGATCAAGACGCACCTGCTGATCTATACATGTAGTCACACTGTGGTTGCCCTGTACCTGGACTCGCATAACCCATATACTACAAATACTACTGAGCATGTAAACAGTGCTAACACCTGTATGCATCGCCATACCGAAAAATGTAACACACAGTCCCTGCTCATCAGAGCATACAATCCAATCAATCCCCTCATATCCCTCAAATGTCATCCCCAGACGACAAGGCAATTGGTCCTATCTATGGGCCGCTCCCCCACTGTTAACACGGGACCACACACCTGTCACTTTGCAGCATCCAACGCCTGGAACTAACTACCTGTGGCTGCAGGGCAGCCACCCTCACCAACCATCTCAAAACCCTGTGTGACAGTCCACCACATCGCCTAAGCTTAATAAGCCTGACTACATCAATCACCTCCACCCGCTGTTATCCCCTGCCCACACCTTCTGTGTTAGCAGTTGGACCACATTGTAAGCTCAGATGGCCGGGCATTGTTTCAGCAATGTCATGGCAGTGCTGTGTATGACTGGTAGTGCGATATCAATGCACAGTGGTAGTAGTAGTACATATAGCTATCCAAATGTTATTTCCAAAACATCCAGTACTCACATGAAAATAGCTCCTCAATCAGCTGCCGCCTGTGTGCTGCGCCCTCATGAGTGTCACCACAGACATGTACAGGAGGGCATGTTGGATCGTCTTCCAGATCCTCATTAATTTTGACATCGATACCATGCCTGAGAGCAATGTTGTGTAGGATGCAACAGGCAATAATTATCTTTGCCACTGTCATGGGTTGGTATTGTAAGGCCCCGCTGGTCCTATCCAGACACCTGAAGTGACTTTTCAAAATGCCAAAGGTGCGCTCGATGATTGAGCGAATGGAGGCATGGGCCTCATTGTAACTCATCTCTGCACGTTTCTGTGGTAGACGCACAGGGGTCAGAAACCAGGGCCAACACCCATATCCTGCGTCACCTGCAGAAAGAAATGTTGAACGTTAAACCAGGAGCTGATGTCCACATACATGCACACATGAATGTACGTGCAAACCCACAGCACATACAGGTCAGACAGAAACATAGGGGAACACATGATGGGACACAACAACTATGCGCCAGTGTCTGGAGGTGTGAGACACAGAGCACGGGGGAGGTAGAAGTAGTGCAAACAACATTATCCTGAACCACAGCAGACACATGGGCAGACACCAGGGGCCAAAAGGTAGTAGCGCCAGCCTCGAAAACATCAGAGACAAACATGCAATGCGCCCTGGACAAGGGCAGAGATGCACACATGTGCAAGCATGTGACGGTCATGATACTGTCCACACACAGATGGTGTGACAAGCTCAGGTACCCCACCATGTCAGGCAGGATGGCATAGACAACACCACACTTGATAAACATGAAGCATACATGTGTGTCGTACCGTGCCAACCTAAACAAACTATGTCAAATGGTGTGAAACATCAAATGTCAGTGTGCCACCAACACACAGCACTGCAGCACAGAGGACCTGGAGTGACCCCCCTCCCACGCGTCATCTCTCACACATACAGATGACACACACACACAACTCGGGACACACATCAAAGACAGACATGTGTGCAGGCGGCTAGCAGGGGTATATGATGTTCATGTCAGAGATGACAAATGCCCACCCAGCAGTATACAGTCCTCAAATTGACCGGCCTCAAATTGTCTGTACAGTGCCGAGTGACGCAGGATATAGGAGTCATGGGTGGACCCTGCAACCGTGGGACCACATTCAGAATACGCATACCTGCATCATATACAACCTGAACATTCAGGGAGTGGTAGTGTTTGCAGTTGCGGAACACTGCCTCCCTGTCTCTGGGCGGGAACAGGGAAACATGTGTGCAATCAATACCTCCCATCACGTGTGGTAACCCAGCAAATGTCTCAAAGGCCTGGGTCAGGGTCCCCCACTGTTGTCTAGTGTTGGGAAATGCAATGTAAGTCCCAACCCGGCTGATCATGGCACGCAGTACTTGGTGGAGACAGCGTGAGAAGGTTGGGCAGATCATGACACCCACTGCGGCCACAGATGACTGGAAACAGCCAGAGGCAAAGAAATGTAGGGCAACAAGGAGCTTAACCAAACCCGATATGGCATGTGACCGACCAGTCAGGGGCTTGAGGTCAAGTTTTAGATCCTCATAGAGCTCCCTAATAGCCCCTGTGCTCAGGCAGTAGAGGGAGATGACCTGGTCCTCACACATGTCCTGGAGCCGGGCCCTGGGCCTGTAGAGGCAAGGCTGGCGAGCCTGCAACTCGGCACACCTCCTGCACCATGCCGGCACAGCCCCTGCCTGGCCTTCCCCCACAGCTGCAGGTTGGTGGTGCACCGGGCCTGCACCCCCACCCCGTGCCCCAGCCCCATGGACACCATCTCCCTCATCAGGCAACCGCAAGTACTGCACATACTCCAGTGCACATGAAGCAACCACAAAGGCCGCCATAGTGGACACTATTCCCCCAACCCCCCTCACCTCCTCCACCTCACGCTAACCTTTCCACTCACCTCCCCCACCACACACCAACCGTGCCACCCACATCCCCCACCACACACCAACCCTGCCACCTACCTCACCCACCACCCACCAACCGTGTCACCTACCTCCCCATCACTCACCAACCCAGCCACACACCTCCCCCAGCACTCACCAAGCCCGCTGCTCACCTCTCCCAGCACTCACCAACCAAGCCACCTACCTCCCCCACTGCTCACCAACCCTGCCACTCTCCACGCCTAACCTGTCTCTGACCCTTTGTTTGCTTCACCACCAATAACGCACGCCTCCAAACTCGCTCGCCTGCACTAACCCCTCAGCTTGTACCAGTTGTTCACGTTAATTTATGGTATGTTTGGACTTCTGTGTGTGTGTGCACACATTGTGCATGCGCAGAGGCAATGCGTAGAGTGTGTACATGGAACCATGTGCCGCACATGCGCAGACACATACACATGTCTGCGCATATGTGGCACCTGGCTCTGTGGATCTGTGTGCCGCACATGCGCAAGACATGTACGTGTCTGCGCATCTGCGGCACCAGGATATGCATAAGCCATAATGGACGGTATGGTGGGAGCTGCTGCAGCACATGCGTATGCCCCCACGTAAATACTTAGCCTGCATGCGCATATGCGGTACCTGGTTCCGTGCCCGTCCCACAGGCAACAGGGGTTAGCGGAACCATGCGCCACAGATGTGCAGACATGTATACGTCTTGCGCATGTGCGGTGCACAGATCCACCAACCTCTATTACCTGTGGGACGGGCGTGGAGCCAAGCGCCGCATATGTGCAGCACATGTGCGGCACACGGTTCCGCAAACTCACCCTACACATTGCCTCTGCGTATGCGCAATGCGCGCACACACGAGCAGATGTCCAAACATACCATAAATTAACGTGAACACCTGGTACATGCTGAGGGGTTAGTGAAGGTGAGTGAGTTTGGAGGTGTGCATTATTGGTGGTGAAGCAAACAGAGGGTCAGAGGCAGGTTAGGCGTGGAGAGTGACAGGGTTGGTGAGCGGTGGGGGAGGTAGGTGGCTTGGTTGGTGAGTGCTGGGAGAGGCGAGCAGCGGGCTTGGTGAGTGCTTGGGGAGGTGTGTGGCTGGGTTGGTGAGTGTTGGGGGAGGTAGGTGATGCGGTAGGTGGGTGCTGGGTGAGGTAGGTGGCAGGGTTGGTGTGTGGTGGGGGAGGTGGGTGACATGGTTGGTGGGTGGTGGGGGTGATAAGAGACAGGGCTGGTGAGTGGCTAAGGTGGTGAGGGCTGGTGAAGGTGACAGGGGAGGGGGCAAGGGCCACAGGAGGTCAGACAAGTCTGGGATGCAGAGGGAGGACAGGGAGAGCAGGGACAAGCTGCAGCTGAACATGACAGGTGGGGTGTCTGGGGAAATGCCAGGGCCGCAGTCCAGAGAGAAGGGAGGGATGGGACATCCAGAGTCCGAGGTTGCAGGCCCATTGGGTATGTCTGACCCCACTCAGGAGCAGCCTGAGGGGCATAACACAGGCAAGCGTAGGCAGACGCCTGTGCCAGATGGGAAGAGGAAGAGGGCCATAAGATTCAGCCAGTAGGAAAATCAGAACCTGCTGGAAATGTCCTTGAACACTATGAGGAGCTGTATGGGTGCATGAGCTTACGCACAACTGTGAGTGTAAGGACCCAGGTGTGGAAGGAGGTGCAGGGGGCCATGGCACAGGCTGGGGGGCCACCAAGGGACCTTGACAGCCTCCGTAAGAAGTTCAATGATATCAGGTGGGGAGGGAGTCCATGCACACCTGACTGCAGAACACCAACATGCTAGTGGCACTGGTGGGGGCAGCCCCTTCATCTCAAGCCTCACACCCCTGGAACAGCAACTTTCTGAGTGCCTAGGCCCGATCTACATACATGGCCTCTCCCCAGCGCTGGACATGGCTGACCCACAAGCAGATATGTTTGAGACATGCAGCACACATACAGCTATCTACCACACACGCGCTGGGCATGCCACAGGGTGGTGCGGGCCCATGTCCTGGAAGCAGGTGTGGCCAAACAGACTCAGAGAAGGCTACTGGGGCAGAAATGGGTTGCAAAGTGTCCCCAGGGGGGCCACGACAGGTACCTGGGGGCGTATACCAGCACTGATACAGCACTGAACAGGTGTCCCGAATGAAGGGGGGGGGGCACACAGTCAGCCAAGTGGAATGTCACCCCTCCCCCACCACACATATGTCAACACACTGCTCCCAAGACAGGGATGGCCTACCACCCCCACCAGGAACATAACAGCCCATGCCAGGTGTACCCCCACAAGCCACATATGTCACACACAGCTGACACACGCATGGATGCAGCATCATGAACCCATGTTGCAGAGGCAAACACACACCCCATGCAAACCAAGTGACAGCGAAACAGAGTGCCCTGGGGGATCCACCCCACACCCGCCGATCAGAGCCAGACAATATCAAGATATGTCCTGTCCATGGACAGATCACAGCACATTGACAAGGGATGCACACAGCTGAACCCTGAGATGAGCTGGGGTGTGTGTCACACAAACATCGCACACGTATGACACACACCACTGCTGGCATACTGTGGAAATCTGCAGGTCAACATCTTGGGGTCATGAGGTGTACAGCACGAGCACAGTGACAGACCTGTCATGTAACATTATGACAATTCGCAACAGACCCATTGTAGCCCCTGCCATGCATCTGCCATGCACCACAGGGTACACAGTCCCGCATAGCTCCCCACATACGACACACATTGGACAGCACTGCACCAGTTCCCACACACGTCTGACTGACCGCCACGCCTTCAGCAACATCTACCATACACACTTGTATCCCACAGTGCATATATGATGCTCGCACACACTGTGACAGGCCCCACACTCCGTGCAAGGCCTCATGCACACACCGGCCACAGGTAGCTCTGTGGTCAGAGCCCATGTCTCACACACAGTGCACACCTGGTGCTGCGCATCATGTGTGCAGCCCTCACCACACCGACCCGCAGGGCAGACATGACAATGTGGTGCTGCACCCCATGCACCTCAATGTGCTGCCCCCCCCTTCCCAGGTACAGCACAGCTGACACACATGTGCTGCCCCAGTGTGGGCGCTGTGACATCATGTACAGCGGTACACACATTGCCCATGGTGGTGACATTACAATGTGCTCTATGTATGTGTCTGTGTCAACCTCATATCTACTGTGTGCCTTGTTCCAACCCCCCCCCCAGGTAACATCCAGGCCATCGAGGTGGCCGAGGAGGACAATGGCGGAGAGCAAGAGCCAGCGTAGGTTGAAGAGGCAACACATGCAGAGGCTGCCATCAACGACACCCCAGACACCCCATGGGCCAATGTGATGCCTGAGGAGGTGGCCACCCAAGAGGATGAACAGTCACCACTGCAGAGCGGGTACACAGGCACCACAGTGGCTAGGGAGGGGCCCAAGGATGTAGGGGTCAGCCCCACATTGCTACCACCAGGGCCATCGACTGCAACAATGAGCGCAATGCATGTCGTTCTCCAGGAGCTGCGGGCACATATGGCATTGACACGCAGGGATGCTGCAGGTAGGCAACTGGCAGGATGGTTGCATGTGCTGGTGTGGCACACCAACCCCCAGACACAGCGGTGGGGTCACACACACGCACGATGACAGTGGGCCTCCACACATACATATGCCCCCCCTGGCCATGTCTGGGGTGGTTGGTGTGGCACAGTGGGGAATATGCAGGTCATACACGTTGGGGTCTAGGCTACAGATGTTTCACAGGTCACTCTGTTCCCCAACCACAGGAACTCATCAGGCGCTGATAGCTATACGGGCGGAGATGCGTGGCCAGCAGCAGGTACAGCGTGCCCAATGCCAGGCGGTGTGGGCCCTCACGCGGGCGGTGTGTGGGCTCTGCAGGGACATCAGGGAGCACAGCCTGGAGACACGGCAGCTGCAAGGGACTGCCGTGGAGATTGCAACTGGAATAGGCCAGGTGGCAGATGCCCTCGAGGCTGTGGCGGGACGTATCCTGCAGCCAGCAGTGGTGCCAGGGGCAGCAGCAGCAGCAAGGGGTGTGGGGGGTCATGGGAGGGGGAGGGGGCATGGGCGTGGACAGTCACGCAGGCTGTAGGTCTGTGATTGTACGTTGGACTGCCCACTAAATTAGATAACGCATTACATTTGGTCACCAATGTGCATGTGTCCACTGATTGTGGCAGGGGTTCCATGAGTGGGCTGTCCCAATTGGGGTTACAATGGACACATGTGTCCTACCATGTCACAGGCTGGTGGGGTGTCTGCACCAGCAGCAGTCATAACAGAGAGGTCCACACATGCCCTGTGTGCCATGCACCATGCCATATGTTCACAGCCATACATATGCCTGGGGTTACACCCTCCCTCCCTCTGCCACCTGCTGTATATGTCTGCTTGTTCACCAACATTGTGGGGTACAACCCCCCTCTGTCCCTGCATATCATCCACATCAGGCTATCTGCATGGGTGACCTGTCTGTCAGACACACACCACAGTCACTGTGGCATACGAACTGCACATGCTTGGCAGACAGACACGACGTACAGATATACCTAGATGCTGTCAGTTGCTTACCCCCCTCCAGTGCTTGTAGTGAGCTGCTGCTACTGCACCCCACCAGACCCCATCTTGGTGAGCCACCCCGACTAACACCCTGTCAGACACGTGGATCCCCGCATACATCACATCTAGGCTGCATAATGGGTACCACATCTGCACCTCCTCACCGTCATATCATGTGGTGAATCCCTGCTACAGACTGATTATCCATGACAATGTGAATGTGTCCATGTCTGCTGGATGGTGCAGCACATGGTTACATCACGGTGTCACCAGGGGATACATATGGTAGCACACATGGCGCTCCACACAGCCTGTTGTGGGGCAGAGGCAATGTATGTGGTACACATACACACTGGGACATGCACATAGGTGTCACACTCACCGCTACAGCATGTATGTACAAAGGACACATGACCATTGCAAGATTTGGCTGCCTACACAATGTTTTAATACAAATATCTTTTGGTAGGTGCCATACAAATGTTAAAAGGTACAACAGAAAAACACCCTCCCACAGGCGGGTTAACATTAAAACTGGTTCACATTTGGCATTAGCCCAGCATGCACATCCATCTCACATGTTAGTGGGGATACATTTGGCTATTAGGGTGCCACCTTTACCATCTGTGCGTCCACTTAACTACCTTGCAGACACTGGGATATGGCCACAGCTGGTCTTTATTAATAATAATAATAATAATATATATGTTGATCACACACCCGGGGGCCCGCCGTGGGGGTATGGTTGGGGATGCGCCATGAACATGCCATGATAATGCTGGCGGCGCATCACCTCAGCCATAGCCTCAACAGAAGCTGTTAGCTGCCTGATGGCATGGCCATGGTTGTTCAGGGTCTGCATAACGGTGCCCATCACCACACACAGGAGGCCCACACATTTGCCACCGCATCCACACCATATGGCTGTGGTCTGGGTGGTGGCATCTGCGTGGGCCCTGTGTGTGGCAATGTGTGGGAGTCCCACACCTGGCCTAACACCTTGGCCATGCACATGGGGCAGGTAGCAGGGGCTCCCAGTGCCCTGTGGTGACCTGCAGCTGCCCTCAGGCACAGGCTCCCCATCTCCACCCTCCATGGTCCCCCCGTCCTCCCCACCCTGGCCGCTCCCCTCTCTCTCCCTGCCACCCTCCGCCTCACACTCTTCACCCTCCCACTCCATCTCCCCAGCACCCTCCCACCCCTTCCCACCCTCCATGTATTCCTCCCCCACATCCATGGCGTCCTCCGCCGCTGCAGGTACATCCTCCACATTGGTACTTCCAGTGGTTGCGAGAGGCTGCCACCAGGTGGTGTGGGTGTGGAGGTCCCCTCCCCTGCATCTGCAGCCTCTGTGGAGAAGGCATAAATGAATAGGATGGCATGTGTCTGTTACGGCACAGACACATTGTATGTGGCATCACAGGCTGCTATGCCACTGGGACATGGTGTGGTGCAATGCAGAGGCTGGGACACTCACCGTCACACCCGGCCATTGCCTCCCGCTGCATGCAGCGGAGGTATCCAGGGCAGTATAGCCGCATCTCTCTGCCCTTCTTCCGTAGGTCCTCCACCTGGGGGGATAAGCAATGTTTGCAACCATTAGGGCCCTGTATCCCTGCCCATGGTGAACCACATGGCACACATGTCTGCATGCAATGAGGGCTGCTCCTGCTATGGGAAGTGGGTCCCATACTAGCTGTTGGCAACACCACCTGCATGTGTGGGCGTGAGGCTGGGCATGTGTGGTGTGACACCTACGTTCCCTGTGCGCTGCCTCACAGCCAAACCATGCCATGTCCCTGTCATCTCCTTGCATGACATGACAGCAACATGGCATGTGCGGCGTTCCAATTATGATCTCCATGAGGTGTGACTCCAAACCCTCAGTGCAGTGCAGCACACACCTCGGTGTTGAGCAGCACCTCCCACATCAACAGGAGCCATCACTGTGATGCCTGGATGCTGATCCAGCCTCTGTGGTGCGGGTTCGGACACCTGGGGGTGTCGGGGAGCTGGGTACCTTCACCAACATCAGCTACCATTACACCAGGATGCTTGATGCACCACTGGAATCTGGTGTGCTGCCTCATGGGGATGTGGCGGAGCTGGGAGCCTGCAACAGCATCAGCAGCCATAACACCAGGGTGACTGATAGAGCTCTGTGTTGTGGGCTGGGACCCCCTGAGGTTGGGCCACAGCTGTGAGACGGCAACTGCAGCTACCACCATGACCCCAGGATGTGTACTGCACCTCTGTCATCAGGTCTGGGGGCCTCCTGGGGATAGAGTGATGTTCCACACATACACAGCAGCACCTGCCATAACACCAGGGTGCAGAGTAGACCTGTGTCAGCTGGTATGATGCCTCCTGGGGTAAGGGCAGAGCTAGGAACCTGCAACAACAGCAAACACCATAACACCAGGGTGTAGAGTAGACCTGTGTCAGCTGGTCTGATGCCTCCTGGGGTTAGGGAAGAGCTGGGAACCTGCAACAACAGCATCCACCATTGCACCAGGGTGTAGAGTAGACCTGTGTCAGCTGGTCTGATGCCTCCTGGGGATACGGCAGACCTGTGACACTGCAACTGGAGCAACCACCCTAACACCAGGATGTTTGATACACCTCTGTGCACAGGTCTGTGAGCCTTCGGGGCCAAGGGTGATGTTCCACACATAAACAGCAGCAACTAACACACCACCAGGATGACTGCTGGACCTCTGTCATCAGATCTGATGCCTCCTGGGGATGGGGCAGGGCTGTGATACTCCAACTGCAGCAGCTACCAGTGCACCATGATGACTACTTGACCTCTGTGATCAGGTACGAGGTCTCTTGGGGATTGGCCAGAGTTGGTAATGTGTCATAGCAGCAGCCAGCATGGCACAGGGATGCCTAATAGAGCTCTGTCATGGGGGCTGCAACTCCTGGGGGTTGGGCAGAGGTGTGCACTGCAACAGGAGCAGCTTACATCACACCGTGCTAACCTCTGCATCTCTGCTTTCATGTCTGTGGCTCCTCCATGTCTGGGATTGGGCATACGTGCACACAGCAACATACGCAGATAGCTTGATCACAGGGTTGCCCACATACAGGTGTCTCAGAGCACATGTGGTGCATGTCTTATGTGTTTTGATTGTTGGATATTGTGTTGCACACGTTCCATTTAGTGACCTGTCCCCATGCACTTACCTCACGTGGGTAGTCTGCTACACGGTTGAAGCACTTTGTGATGCGCACCCACGCCCTCCTGATGCATTCCATATCCTGGCGTTTTGAGGTGCCTGGGAAGAGGCGTGGCTGCCTGGTGCAGATTAAGGCTGCCAGCTGTCATAGGTCAGGGCGGCTAAATGCTGGCTTATGGGATCGCGTCGTCATTTTGGGGGATGCCCATGTGTTGATGACACACGCATGTATGCTGCGCATGCGCTGTATCGCACATATGCTGTATCGCACATATGCACGCCACACTATCTCTTGGGCCACATGAATACACGTCAGATACAGCAATTGGCGGCCACCTTTAGTTTACAGCATCACATGCCTTATGCCTTTGGCCTGAACCGCATCTTGTGCACCTTAGCTTTAGGTGCCTTATGATGTGCTTTCAGCAACGCAACACCATGCCTCTCCTTAGAGGCACGGGACAAAGGTTATAGTGTATTAGGCTTGTGTCACTGATTGTGAAGATGTGTCTGACTGTTACTAACACTCATCTTGCTGATGGTGCAGTGGGAATTCAAACTCATAAGCAGTGACTCTGAGGGCATCGCATTAACCAGAATGCTATGCCTTTTTTCATAGTATGGGCTGACTACACAACAACTGCAGGTCAACCCAGTAAATGTTAACTGTCCTTACCGGGATCAGGTGGACCCCCAGCTAAGGCACTTTACAGGGTACCTTAGGTTTTCCAGCTAAGATGATGGTTTATTTTTGGTGGACACACTGATATTTGCTATGGAGTCTATGTACTACACCATCCTAATGTTACCGGCAGAACTCCCAGCGATAATGTGAGCAATGCCATAAAGGGAGGTGGGCGTGCCAACGTCCACGTAGCATGCACTGTGTATCGCTCAGTAGGAGGCGCGTTGGCTGTTTACACGTGGTAACCTTAACTTCGTGGCAGCTCTGTGAGAAGATGTATAGAGCTGTAGCCTACTGGTCAATACAATGACCACCAAGCCAGCGGTCATGGATTCAATCCCTCAGGGGTCTCATCTGATATGGCTGTCTGAGGCACTCTCTTTTGCTGCATGTAACAGTCAGACACATCTCTACAATCTGTGCTGCCAGCAGGAACACCCTCACCTCATTGCTTTCACCTACTGCGCCCTATAGGGCAGGAGGGGTGTCTGGACCCACATGCGGATTTGGGGGCAACGCCTACCAACCTACCCTCTCAAGAACAGGGTGGGGGGACAGGATCTGCCACCAACAGGCCCACACTCTTCACAATGGCAGCAGTGGAAAGACATGATGAAGGGCTGTGGGGCCAGCTATCCCGGTCCTGCAGGGGAAGGGGCACCCTCCAAGGCAGTCAATGCAGATCTGTTTGTATCACACAGAGCACTGGTAGACAGGCAGTAGGCCTGTAAATGCTCAGTTGCCCCCCAACACCATCTGACATTCACCAGCAGAGGGCACTGTCAGTCTTCACCCTGCAAGGTGCTCCAGCCATACACACACTAACTGCAGACAGTCTGCTAGCTAGTACATAGTGCATGTCCCTGGAGAAACTATGTGCAGCCAGAGGTGAGGTATGTCAGTGATTGGGCCCCAACCATGGAAACTCCCAAATATCACTTGAGAGAAACACTGTATGGCACTATGTGGGGACCTAGCCATGCCATGGTCACTGCTCAGTCAGGGTGAGAGTGACCCCCAGCATGACATGCTGTGGTCACCCTGTCCGTGCAGGTGGTGGTTGGCCAATACAATGTCCCAGCCATTGCCCTATGCCCTGTGCAGATGCCTACTGCCCAGGCTGCCCAGGCTGCCCTGTCCGGCCCATACCCATAGTACCTTTCTCCTTATTATGCACATAGGCAGGCTAGCACTGGACACAGTGCAAGCATTGTGGGCTCATTAAGGTGTGGCCAGCCACAAAACACTGGATAGATATGCACACACTCCCACACCTACTTCAGCATTGTGCAAATATAGAGGTGGTTGGCAGCCCTGGCCACCACACCAGTCCTCAGCACAGCACAGGCATTGCTATGGTACTCGATACTGTTGGGGTCACTCTCTGGGGTGGTAAACACTGTCAGTCACATAAACTGAGACACACTCCACAGATATCAGACAGGTTGCTCTGATGGATCTCTATTAACAAATTGTGTTTCATTTTGGACTTGTTATCTGCCCTTAATCATAGCAACCGCTTGATATATGTGGAATGTGTTTCAAAATTTATGACAGCATTGCTAAGGTATGTGGATTCTAGTATTTGTAAATGCTGGCTGCTCCACGCAGGGCAACACAGCCTGACTCTCCATAAGGCTTTGTATAGTGGAGCTGGCCGATTCTCTGGGGCAGGGGTTCCCAACTCCGGTCCTGGTGGGCCCAACACGATTCAGGTTTTCATGATGTCCCTAGTGAATATGCAGAGAATGCATTTGCATACAATGGTGGCGGTACATACAAATGCATCTCAAGCATATTTCCTAGGGAGAGCATGAGACCTGAATGGTGTTTGGCCCTCCGGGACTGCAGTTGGGAAACTCTGCTCTAGGGACTGCATATGTATATGGCGAATGTGCTCTGTAGGGTGGAATATAGGCATTTATGGCGTGTTTATTTTATCTGGAAAAAGGTTCCTTCTTTCTTACCATGGTTTAGTACTGGGTTATAGGAACATGGTCTGCAGGAGCCATGGCTGGGACTTGAACCTGTGACTTTCTGCTCCTGAATGCACTGGTTGAGTGTACTGCACCAAACTCTTGCCACAGAGTCATGTCATTCCCTGGGTATACCATTACTGTTCGTCAGACGGTCTAACGTCTTTTGCAGTGCACGGCACCCACCTAGACAGGGCTTGGCCTTGTTATGTTGTGGGCAGATGCCACTGCCATCTTCACCACTGGCACCCCTCCGCCACCATGCTGACATGCCCTTATGCCGGTGGTGCTGGTGGTGTGCTGTCCCAGGATGTCCAGTGTGTCGGTAGGCAGCTGCCTATGGTGTGTAATCTGGGGTAGGGGTGCCTGCATGAACATCCATGTTTCCCCCCAGCACCGTCTGCCAATGTTCTTTGCCCTTTGGGGTATTTGCTGGGTACTGTCCCCTGGGACACTATGGGACACAGACACTCGTGGGCATGTTTGACCTTGATCAGCTGCTGATATTGCGTTTCTGTTTTTCTATGTGTCACCTAGGCATCTGCCTAGCCTGCCCTATGCCCCAGCTGCCCAACGGCATGTCACGCCTGCAGCCCCCTGTACCCCATGTGCAGCCACACCATAGTGCCTTTTCGTACTTGGGCACTATCTGGTGGTACAGCACATGTATCACTACTATCACTGTTCTTGGTCTCCCTGCCTTTGCTGTACATTGCTGACTGAAATGGTTTCTCTCTACTTCACTTTTGCCTCTAACGCCAGGTTTTCACTCGCGCTATTTTTTAGACCTTCATTTCACGGTGCTAGTGTGCATGGAGCCTCTCCCCACCCACCCCATGCCCACCCCCCACCCACTGACCCCTTCTCCCCACCCTCTGGGGAGCCTTATTCCACCTTTTCTGTGTCATAGCACCGCCAGGGACGTTGTCAGGCGAAACGGCATATTATCGCGCAAAGACATTAGTTTATCGCATGAGAATGTCACGTATCGCGCGATAACATTACGTATTGTGTGCTAATTGCACCGCTGCTACATTATCACCTTTTAGTAAACATACCCCTATATAGGCAATGCAGCTCCTGGGTGGGTGGGGTGAGGGGTAGGATAGGTGGGAATTTAAGTGTCCCTGGCCAGTAGGCCTTATATGAACTGAGGATACATTCAGATTTCTAATTTAAAAAGGCTAATCAAGAAATGTAGGCAAGCTACATTTTCCTAAACTTATAACCAAAATTTAAGTTGTTTACCACTAAACTGTAAATCAAGGTGGCTGTGAACAGATAGAGATTTGATAGAGACAGAAACATAGGAGGAGCAAGGTTTGTTTGTTTGTTTTGGTTCTTTTGTGTTTTTTCTCCTCCCTTGGTGCAGTTACCCTAACACACCACAGTGCCTAAGTAGTATTATAAGAGAATAAAACAGATAATAAATAGGCAAGGAAATTTATATAAAAGACCAGCCAAATAGTAAAGTTCGAAAGCTTAGCTTTGTAGAGTCTCTTGAAGTTGTGACAGCATTTACTGCATTCCTGCTTGTTCCTGCAGATAGCATAGTTACTCACCTAACAGGTGATCTCCAGGAACAGCAGGAATCAGTCTTCACAACCCACCCTTCTTCCTTAGAAGTTGTAGGGTTCTTGTATTTTTATTTGGAGATCTCGTCAGATACCTTTGCTGTCCTATTTGAGATACACACTGTCCTATGCTATGAAAAATGAAGATTGCATTATCACAGCCTAGAACAAAACTCTTAGGGCATGATAGTCTAAGGATTTATAATCCTGATTTTGAGAATTATGCTCCTAATTTAGCCTCTTTGAAAATTTATTAGGGCAGATTTCCTAAATATTTTCTTCAAATTTCACTAAACTCCTACATTTAGGAGCATAAAAAGTGGGTGGCAATGGGGCATATTTAAGGTTGGGAAAAGAAGTCAGAAGCTTAGCACTGATTTTCAGCACTAAGCACCTAAATTAGGTTCATAAATCTGGGCAAATGAATGGCAGGCTTAAATTTAGAAACATAAGAGCAATCAGATTTTCCATCAGTGTTCGCAAACTACACAGTTCGATTAAGGGTGCACTTTCACTCTTAGCTCCAGATTTACCTACTGTCATTTTCTCCAGTGTCAGAGGCTAAATTTTCTGGCACTTAAGGTTACCATTTATAGTGTATTACATAAGAACATAAGATATGCCGTGCTCTCCTTTTCCACTTTTGGAACTGGCCATCTCTGGAAGTAAACTGGACTTCAAGGGGGAACAATTAAATGAGCTTCACTCAAGGGCAGGCATGGAATTCAAAGCAAAGTCACGGAGCTCTTCATTCAAGCTGCTATCTCGCCATGCTCCAGAGCATGCCCAGCTGTTTCCATGATTATTAACTTATGGGTGCTTAGAAAACGTTCAGAGAAAGGTGACAAAAATGATAAGGAACTCCTCCCTCATGAAGAGAGGTTAAACAGGCTAAGGCTTTTCAGCTTGGAGAAAAGATGACCGAGAGGGGATATGATAGATGTCTATAAAATTTTAAGTAGAGAGGATTGATTAAATAAGAAAAGGTTTTTATAACCCGACAAAATATAAACAAGAGGATACTCTATGAAACTAATGATCAGCAGATTGAAAATAAATCATAGAACATTTTTTTGTGCAGTGAACAATTAAACTATTGAGTCTGTTGCCAAAGGATTGGACAAGTTCTTGAAGAAAAAGTTCTTAAAAAGATTACTAGCTAGGTGGACCTTGAAGACACCTTATACATCTCTGAAAATGAACTATGGGAAATAGATCTACTTTTTGGGAGTTGCTGGGTACTGTCATGCAGCAGGAGCTGATGGAAGCAAAGATGCAAGAAAAGACGCTGTTTTTCATAATATAAAAGAGATGCACGGGATGCAATTCCTGCACAGAGCAGCTAGAGGGAGCAGCGTGCACTCACAGAGGCTGACTGGACACACCTAGCTAATCGACACCACCTGACAAGCAGCCCAGAAAGCTCAAACACAGGAGAGCTTTATAAGCAAGAGGCTGGAGACTAGAAAGAGAGGAGAGGTAGAGGTGGAGGTAGAGGTGGACCAGAGAGAAGCACCAGGGGCAAAGCCGTGCGAGAGAAATGCACCACGAGCAAGGGCCAAGAAGAAGGAAGCACCAGGAGCATTGAGCTAAGCCCTAGGAGTGAAGGGGAAAGCAATGCTGAGCAAAGGAACAGTCACTTTGGGAAGCAGAGCAGTGCTGAAGGAAGAAGCCAGAAGTTAGGCTTGGAAAGAGGCCTGCGCTTACCGGAGGAACCAGTGACCAAACTGAAAGGTAACAAGAGCTTTCAGGGAAAAGACTGGCACGAGGATTGTAGCCCTGGAGAACTACTAGAAGGAGAAAGTTCCTGTTCTACATGCTGCTGGAAGCCAAGGTATGCTGACTCTGTTTTTATGAGAAAAAGCTCATCTTATAAGTGCCCTTTTAAAAGCAATGCTCGTCTTACAAGAAAGGAAAGTAAACCTACCTTGTACAACCCAGATGTTAAAAGCACAAAGGTAGGCCACGCTCACTGGCAAACTTTAGAAGAACTCTACAAACACCCAGAGAATAGGAATAGCGACTGGCCAGAAACAATAGCCAGAGAAACCCCAGATACAGAAAGGGATAACTCTGACTCAGAGCCGATGCAAGTGGAATTTGTGGAGCCTAGTCTTCTGTCTCAAGAGGAGATGGACTGTTCTCTGTGCATTACCAGCAGTTTAGAATCACTGCTAGACTTGTAAATAATATACTTGTATGCTAAAAGGAAGAAGAGTATTGAAACGGTTGAGTTACTCTAGGAAGCCCTAATTAATCTTTGTTGCAACTGTGAAGCATAACAGTTTTTCTTTACCATGAGTTTGTTTCATTCCCGAAGTAAAGGACATTTTCCTCTATGTTGTGACCAACCTGAATCTTTTGCGTAAAGGGAAATAAAAGCCTATGTTATCCCTCCATTCTGCATTCACAATTTACTTCTTAATAGGAGCTGAACTACTATCACCAGGCTGCACCTGGCTCTTAAAGGAACCTCCTCTCATATAAAAATATCTTTGTGTCCAACCTACCCCTATGACCACTGGCCACCAGGGGCGGTATGCGACAGTACTTACAACCCAGGCTGGCCGCTGTCAGAGACAGGATGCTGGGACTTTGTCTGACTCAGCATGGGTTTTGCTTATGTTCTTGTAGTCTTATGTTTTAGAGACAAGCATTTGGAAGCTCATATTAAGGGTATTGATTACTAAATTGGGCTAATGATTAAGGTCCCATGTTATTCACTGGGACCTAGTTAGAAATAATGCATGCTGTTAGCCCAGCTTAATAAACATGCACCATGTAGTTCACAGTGCATTGCGAAACTATTTATCCCCTCTGTGTTTGTCCTGTTTTGTCACATTACAACCTGGATTTAAAATGGAGTTTTGGGAGTTAGCACAATGTGATATACACAACTTGTCTACGACTTTGAAAATGCAAAATATCCTTTATTGTGACACAAACAATTATTAAGACAAAAAAATGAAAACAGGATTGTGCATATGTATTCACCTCCCAAAGTCAATACGTTATAGCGTCACTTCTTGCTGAAATTACAGCTGCAAGTCTCTTGGGGTATATGTCACTATTAGCTTAGCACATCTAGCCACTGGGATTTTCACCCATTCCTTAAGGCAAAACCGCTCCAACTCCTTCAAGTTTGATGAATTGCGTTGGTGTACAGCAATCTTCAAGTAATACCACAGATTCTCAATTGGATTGAGGTCTGGGCTTTGACTAGGCCATTCCAAGGCATTTAAATGTTTCCCTTTAAGCCAGCTTTAACAGTATGTTATGGGTCATTATCCTGCTGGAAGGTGAATCTTTGTTTCACTCTCAAATCTCTGGCAGACTGAAACAGGTTTTCCTCAAGAATTGCCCTGTACTTAGTGCCATCCATCATTCCTTCAATCCTGACCAGTTTTCCTGTCCCTGCAGATGAAAAATATCACCACAGAATGCTACAGCCACCACTGTGGGAATGGTGTTCTCAGATTGATGGGAAATGTTGGGTTTGCGCCACACATGGCGTTTCCCATGATGGCCAAAAAGTTCAATTTTCGTCTCATCTGACCAGAGAACCTTCTTCCATATGTTTGGGAGGTCCGCCACATGCTGTTGTGCAAACTCCAAACATGTTTTCTTTCTTTCTTTCTTTAAGCAATGGCTTTTTTCTGGCTTCTCTCCCATCAAGTCCGTCTCTGTGGAGGGTACATATTGAAACGGTCCTATGGATCACTCCCATCTCCGCTGTGGATCTTTGCAGCTCCTTCAGTGTTATCCTTGGTGTCTCTGTAGCATCTCTGATTAATGCCCTCCTTGCCCGATCTGTGAGTTTTGGTGGGCGGCCTTCTCTTGTCAGGTTATTAGTGGTACCATATTCTTTCCATTTTGTTATAATGGATTTAATGGTGCTCCGTGGGATATTCAGAAAATTTGGGAGATTTTTTTATAATCCAACCCTGACATATACTCTTCCACAACTTTGTCTCTGACCTGTTTGGAGTGCTCCTTGGTCTTCCTGTTGCTTGCTTAGTGGTGTTGCAGAATCAGGGGCCTTTCAGAACAGGTATATTTATAAAGGCATCATGTGACAGAACATGTGACACTGATTGCACACAGATGGACCTTAATCAACTAATTATGTGACTTCTGAGGTTAATTGGTTGGATCAGATCTTATTTAAGGGTTTCATAGCAAAAGGGATGAATACATATGCACTCACAACTTTTCAGTTTTTATATATAGAAGGTATTTTATTGTCATTTCACTTCACCAATTTGGACTATATTATTAGGTCCATTACCTAACATCCAAATGTACCTCCATTTTCATTCCAAGTTGTATGCAATGTGACAAAACAAGCCAAAAACCAAGGGGATGAATACTTTCACAAGGCAGTGTACGAGTATGTGCTAAAAAGGCTGAAAGAAGGCTATTAATGCCAAAGAAGCATCCTTTGGAAAAATGGAAAGAATAATCTAATAAAGAAAATAGGAAAAAAATATTGATAAGGAATGCAAAGAGGTAATTTGAGGAGAAAATTGCCAAATAGAGAAAACAAATTAGTAATTCTCTGCTCTCCTTTTATGGGATATAGTAGGCCTTCCACTTCTGTCCTCTGTACTTGCCAATGATCACTATATTCTAGACTTATTTGTATCCTCTTTGAAAGTCAGCAGGGAGAGTCAAGAGAAAAAGAGCTAAGCCTACTTAGGGGTATGTTTACTAAACCGCGGTAAAGGAGCAGCATTAACAGTGTACCTCCGCCCTTAGCGCATCCAAAATGTCACTTTAGCACACACTAACGGCACCAGCAGTGTAAAGTGCCCTGTGATTGGACAGAAGGCATGCATAGGGCTGAGAGTGGGGATCAATGGGCAGGGAGTGTTTGGGAACAAGGTTTGCTCCCTTAACGCAGGCACCTTAGTATCAGGAACCCTAACGCAACTCAAAACCTCGCGGAAAAGGTATTTTATGAGAAGAGAGAGCTTATTTAATGTCTGCAATGTGATGCATAGACAGGGGAGCCCAAGAGATTGATAGTAGTGCTCCATTAACAACAACAGCATAGTGCCCAAGTATGAAAGGGCACTATGTTGTTGGTGCGAATGGGGGCAAAAGAGGTGGCATATAGGTCATGCAGTGGGGGCTGCTGGACCCAGGGGTACCAGGCAGCTGCCTAGATGGCACATAGGAACATAAGACTACAACATATGCCAAACTGTGTCAGATCAAGGTCCATCATGCCCAATATTCTGTATCCAACAGTGGCCAATGTAGGGCACAAAATATCTAGCAGTTTTGCTAAAAGACACACAGGATCCCCAATAAATGTAATGGGGCAAGCAGTGCATAGCCCAGGTCCTCTATAGAAATGGTATATGCACCATTACCCAGGAGCCCATCTACAGCGTTTACCACATCCTCTAGTAATGGATTGCAGGGTTTGATTTCACCTTGACTGGAAAAATATTTCCACCTAGAAAACCCACTGTAGCTGCATTATATGTCCCCTAGCCCTGCTACATTTTGATGGCATAAGCTATTGATCTACATTTAACCAATCCACTCCAGGCAATATTATATAGACCTGTAACATAACATCCCTCAGTCATCTCTCCCCCAGGTTGAAGAGACATAAAATTGGCAGTCAGTGATGGGGTTCCTGGAGAGGCAGATGGGTGTTGAGGGGGGAATGTGTGGCCATACATGTATGTCTCACCCCCCCCCCCCCAGACCTGCCTCCCTAGGTGCCTGCCAAATTTCATGTTGGATGGGCTGGGACTGCACACTAGCAACACTGACAGCACATGGGAATGTCAGCAGGACACTGGGAGTGATGGTGGAGGGGGCAGCAGCACCCGCCTGCAGCAGACCAAAGCCATGCCCTGGTCCAGTCTGCCATGCCCCAGTGCAACATGTGCCAAGGTCTGTCTGATGGAAAGCATGACATCCCCAAGGAACACTGCAACCATGTGGTAGTACTGTGGTGCACTACACACAGTGGGTGTATATATGAGTGGAGGGTCACAGGTTAAGGGCCTGGCTGCGGATCGTGCAGTGCATGTTCCTGTGGCTAGGTTTTGGCCCACAGTGCAAGTACAACACCAACATGTGCAACCTCCAATGATTCGGCCAACAAGGGCAAAGGCACCCACACATACAGGCTCCACTATCCTCAGCTGGATGTAGAGTCAGGCTGACAGCACCGGCACACTGAGTGTGCATTAACATTAGAGTGCACTGCTAGTTCCTGCATAGTGAGCACACCTTAAGAATGCTTGAGCTGCCTGAGTGGCAGGCAAGAATGTCAACATCCTCCTTTTTGCACAGTGCATCAATATGAGTGTGTGTGTGTGTATCTATCCATCATTTTGTGGCTTTCCACACCTCATAGAGTCTCACAGTGCCTAACCTTAGTCTGCAAATGTGCATGAGGAGCAAAGACCTGTGGGTATGGGCTGAAACAGGGCAGATTGCATCGGGGGTAGGAGTAATAGCTAAGATGTTGTAGTGCCCATCTGCCACATGCATGGCTTGGATGGCCAAGGCATTTTTCACTGGTAGGACACTCTCACTCTGACCGAGCAGTGACAATGGCATGGGTATGCATCCACATAGTGCTTATATAGTGTCTGGTTCTAGTGATGTGTGTGTCCTTGGGGCTCGATCACTGAACCAAATGCTGGGTGTCTATTGTTGCTCTGTGCACATGCAATGTACACTGACCAGTGGATTGTCTGCAGTTCATATATGAATGGTTGAAAAACCTAGTGATGGGCAGCAGGTGCAATCTAACTGTGCTTGCTGTGATAGACACAGGTTGGTTGGGATGTGAGGTGTTCCACGCCTACTTCCAGTAGTGCTGGTAGGGCCAGCAGGACCCTAGTAATATCCCCATGTAGGCATACACATTGTAACCGCCCAATCCCTGCCCCAGTCATACCTGCTCTCCACCCCCTGCATCCTTAATAGAAACATAGAAACATAGAAATATGATGGCAGAAAAAGACCACATGGCCTATCTAGTCTGTCCTTCCATATCAACAACTACAACAGTCCCCTTTTTACCTTTAGAGATCCTCTGTGTTTGTCCCATGCTTTTTTGAATTCAGTTACTGTCCTCATCTCTACCACCTCCACTGGGAGACTATTCCACGGATCCACTACTCATTCCGTAAAGAAATATTTCCACATATCACTCCTGAATCTATCTCCCTTCACCCTCATCCCATGTCCCCTCATAGCAGAACTTGCTTTCAATTGAAAGAGGCTCTCTCCTTGAACATTTATACCATGGAGGTATTTAAACATCTCAATCATATCATCTCTATCCCGCCTTTCCTCTAAGGTGTACATATTAAGATCCTTCAGTCTGTCCTCATACGCTTTATAATGAAGACCACTAATCATTTTAGTAGCCACCCTCTGCACTGACTCCATCCTGTTCACATCCTTTTGAAGGTGCGGTCTCCAGAATTGCACACTATACTCCAAATGAGGTCACACCAAAGACTTATACAGAGGCAATATCACCTCCTTTTTTCTGCTAGCCATTCCTATCCATATGCACCCAAGCATCCTTCTAGCTTTTGCCGTCGCCTTTTCTACCTGTTTAGCTACTTTAAGGTCATCAAACACAACCATGCCTAGGTCCCGCTCTTCTTTAGTGGACAAAAGTACTTCACCCCCTATACTATATTGCTCCCTTGGATTGCTGCAGCCCAAATGCATGATCTTACATTTTTTAACGTTAAATCCCAGCCGCCAGATTCTAGACCATTCTTCAAGCTTAGCTAGATCCCTCCTCATGTTATCTACACCTTCCTGGGTGTCTACTCTATTGCAAATTTTGGTATCATTTGCAAAGAGGCAAACCTTACCCGACAGCCCTTCCGCTATATCACTAACAAAGATGTTAAAAAGAATCGGACCAAGGACAGATCCTTGGGGCACACCACTGGTAACATCCTTCTCCTCAGAGTGAGCTCCATTTACCTGTACTCTTTGTCGCCTCCCACCCAACCAATTTCTAACCCAAGCAGTAACTTTAGGGTCCATCCCTAGGGTGCTCAGTTCGTTTATAAGTTGCCTGTGAGGAACAGTGTCAAAGGCTTTACTGAAATCTAAATACACCACATCTAGGGTTCTCCCTCGGTCCAACTCCCTGGTCACCCAGTCAAAGAAATCAATCAGATTTGTCTGACAAGACCTGCCTCTGGTGAATCCATGCTGCCTCGGATCCTGTAATCCTCTGGACTCCAGAAACCTCACTATTTTCTCTTTCAGCAGCATTTCCAATAATTTACTCACCCCCGAAGTTAAACTAACCGGCCTGTAGTTTTCAACCACATCCTTACTTCCGCTTTTGTGTAAAGGCACCACATGAGCCTCTCTCCAATAGAAACATAGAAATATGCCGGTGCCTTTACCGAACCTTACAGGAGCATTTTTTTGGCATTAAGGGAGCAAGTATAAAGATAGCCTACATTAACGGCACACATGCCCCCTTCCTGACATTTAGTAAACATACCCCTTAGCAAAGTCACTGGTGTTAAGGGCATTAGTAAGGTCCCTTAAGCCATATAAGGCATTGGGCGGGTAGGGGGCGGTCTGGTGTAAAGGGAGCTATGGGACATTTAATGCACAGTAATGAGATAGTGCATGGTAAGATGACAAACATGCATTTTAAGGCACCTTAAGGCAGACAAACGTGCTTTAAGGTGCCCTAAGGGTGTAAGGCACCCTAAGATAAGGTGCCCTAAGTGGTTTAAAGCACCCTAAGGGGTTTAGGTGCCCTAAGAGGTTTAGGTGCCTAAATATAAGGTGCCCTAAGGGGTTTAAGGTGCCCTAAGAGGTTCAAGGCGCCCCAAGGGGTTTAAGGTACATGAAGTTGATAAGCATGTCTTTATCTTTGTCTTTATTTCGAAACTTAATATACCGCTCAAACCAAGGGCATAGAGCAGTTTATAATATTGGTAAAAAACAAGGAGGTACTGCTAAGGAAAAGGAAAGGAATGCCAAAATAAAAACAGGAAAGAAATAGCTGAGAAAAGAGGGGGCAGCCATAACAGTATGGAGACAGAGACTGGACATCAATGAGGGGGAGGAGACAGTGGGGAGGGAGGAGGGAGAAGGTCAAAGGCTGAACAGAAGAGATGGGTTTTCAATCTGGCATTAAGGAAGGAAATGAGGACTCTAAATGGAGCGCCAATGGAAGGGAGTTCCAGAGATGAGGACCAAGAAAGTAGAAAGCAGAAGAGCGAGTAGATTCCAAATGAGCTTGGGTGGGAGATGGAAGAGTCAGGGGCATTGAGTGAATAGGCTAAGAATTTGAGGAGGACAATGAAGACGGACCAAACAGAAAGATATAATGGAGTGCCGGTATGAATCGATCTGTGAAGAAAGATAAGGATTTTGTACTGAATTCTGAATGGGTTGGGGAGCCAGTGCAAGCAGATGAGGAGGGGAGTGATGTGATCAAACCGGGAGGCGTGGGTCAGGATGTGGGCTGCTGTATTGTGAACCAGCTGTAGTCTACACAATTGGGTTTGGAGAAGGCCGGCCAGGGAAACATTGCAATAGTCCAAAAGTGACACAGTGAGGGACAGAAGCAGCGTGGTTAGAGAATAAAAAGAGAGGAATGGGGGGACCGCACGGAGTTGCCATAGAGTATAGAAGGAACGCTGGACTACGGAGGAAATGTGATCTTTAAAGGAAAGGGCCGAATCAAGTGTGACACCAAGATAACGTAATGATGTGACTATGGGGATGGGGGAGGTGGACAGAAGAGGAATGAGGGGGGCAGGATTGCTGGCAGTAAACCAGATGGCAGAAGTTTTAGACAGATTAATGTGTAAGAAATTAGCGGACAACAAGGAAGCTACGCAGGACAGGCAAGCATTGAGGGGGCCAATATCAAGAGCAGAAGAATTGGTGTGGTGGAGAAGAATGATATCATCTGCATAATAATATGCAGAGATACCATGTTGCTAAACTAAAAGAGAGAGAGGGGCCAAGAAAATATGAACAACAGTGGGGCTAACACTGAACGCTGGTGGACATCGCATTGGAGGGAGGTTGGGAGTGAGGAATCGGTCCCAGAGAGGACTGAGAAAGACCGGTTGAAAAGAAAAAAGAAAAACCAGAGAAGAACTGTGCCAGAGAGACCAACATTGTTGAGACATGAGAGAAGGGTACGGTGATTGACTACATCAAAGGCAGCAGAAAAATCGAGCGAGACAGCAATAGATAAAGAACCCCGGTCGTGGGCGACATGCAACTCATTGAGGAAAGAGATAAGGATGGATTTAGTGCTGTGACCAGGGCGGAAACCAGATTGGCGGGGGTGAAGGGCCAGGGAAGATTCGAGATGAGAGGAGAGTTGGGTGGAGACTAATCTCTCAAGGAGCTTGGAGAGGAACGGGAGATTGGAGATGGGGCGAGAATTAGCAGGTACAGAGGGGTCCAGGGAAGCTTTCTTCAGAAGAAGCCGAAACAGAGCGTGTTTCCAATTTGAGGGGGAAGTACCAAATAGAAGGATGGAGTTGAAGATGGAAAGGATCAAATAGGACAGGGTCAGTGAGGGCTCAGGGAGCCAATACTAGGGAATAGGGTCTGAAGGACAGGCAGTTTTACGAATTGTGGAAAGGGCTTTTGTCAGTTCTGGTAGGGTAATGGGCAGAAAAATTGGACCAAAGATGGGAAAGGAGAGGGACGGAGGGGGAGGCAGGAGGGGAAGAAGGGGGGAGGGACTGTAGGAGGGGGAAAGTGGCGAAGTGTGAGGCCAGCAGAACTGGGTCGGGGATAGGAGAGAAAGAAGGGGCAGAAGCGGAAGGGGAATGGGAGGCAGAGAGAGAACGGAGTACAGAATAGAGCTGGCGTGAAGAATTGGATGAGGAGGAAATAAGCTTGGAGAAATAATCCTGTTTAGCTGAATGAAGAAGAAGGCGGTAGTGATGGTGGCAGTAGCAAAAATGGGCTAAGGAATCAGGAGAGGGACACTTGCGCCAACGGTGCACAGCCCGATGGAGGTAAGAGCAGTGGAGCAAGAGGCCTGGGTGGAACCAGGGGGTGCCAAGTCAACGCCGAGTGGAAGGAATGGAGTAGAGGGGGCAACCTTATCAAGGGCAGAGGAGAGCGTGGTGTCCCAGCATTGGGCCTGGAGATTGACAGACAGCATGTGGAAATCAGGGGGAAAAAGGGTGTCAGAAGAAGGGAACTTAAGAAGCGTATTGGGAGCAATACGGAGAACCAGGAGGGATGGAGGGGGGGGGGTTAGAACTCAGAGGTAGGGAGGGAGAAGGGGAGGGAAAAGGGAGAGAGAAAAATATACAGAAATGGTCAGACAATGGAATGGGCAGGGTAGAGAAGGAGGAAGGAATGAAAGGTGAGGTCTGTTGGGAGATTATAAGGTCTATCGTGTGTCCGGCCAAGTGTGTAGGAACCTAGACATGATGTTGAAAAGAGAGGTCAGAGAGAAGGGAGAGAAAGGCAGAGTCGCGATAGGAAGTGGGGGAGTCGGGTTGGACATTGAAATCCCCCAAAATCAGAAGGTGCTGATACACGAGGGAAGCCTCAGATAGGGTTGACAGAAGGGAATCCCACAAAGGGGGGGGGGACAGGGAGGGGGCATAGATGAGCAGAAAGTGGAGAGAGGGAGAAGACCCCAAGTGGAGGAGAAGGGACTCTGGGTAAGGATGAGGTTGTTGGAGAAAGCTCAAGAACCGGGAGGGAGGAACAAAAAATTACTGTGACCCCCCCCCCCACCACTCCTACCCCGGTGAGAGGTAGACAGAGAGGAGAAACCTGGGGGGAGGCAGCAATTAAGTAGAGGATCTTCACCGTCTTTAAGCCATGCTTCTGTCAAAAAAAGGAGATCGAGGGAATGCAGCAAGATAAGGTTGTGAATGAGAACAGACTTAGAGCGAAGAGAGCGACAGTTCCCGAGGGCTAGCTGAAGGAATAGGAGCTTGGAAGGGAAGGGAGGAGACTGAGGGGAAGAGAGATAGGGAATAAGATTGGAGGGAGTCCTCGAGAGAGAGCCCAGGGGGACAGAGGCAGGAGAAGCAACGGTGGGCCTCAGAAGAGAGGGATGGCAGACATCGCAGAAGAAAAAGACAAGAGTAGATAGAGAAACAAGAATACCAAAGCAGGGGTGAGGGACCTACCCAGGCACCACAGGAGACAATCGGATCTGCCGAGTGACTGGGCAGAGGAGAAAGCAGAGGAGGAAGGGAGCAGGGTGGCAAGCCGAGACCAGCAAGGGACTGACGGCAATGGAGAACTGAAGGACTCGCCCCAAGGAGCTCGCCCAAGGAGTACGACCTGCTCCTTGAGCTTGCTCCTTCGGTACGCGCTCATGATGCACGCTGCTGCGGCGCGGAATGCTGCGCTGGTAAGAAATATATACACAAACAAAGCAAAGGCACAAAATGGCTGTAACCCTAACACTGGATAAAGCACCATGGAAAGTCAATGTAAAGGTGATGGAAGGAAGGACTAGTGGGAGTGGATGGACCTGCCATAGCAGTGGGCATCCTATGTGACGGCCAGTTAGGTGGACGAGCATATGGGAGGCAGCTGCACTGATGCACAGGATGTTGCCAATGTAAAGTGCTGCAATGTCAGTATGTGGCATAGGATGGGGGAGATATGTCCCCCAGCCAAGACAGAAGCCGCAGTATGTTTGCAGCCACAGGAGCACAGAATGGGAGTAGTGATGTGCAGATTAAGCATAGGAGAGTCCTGACTATCACAGGCATGAAAATGACCTGAGGCGTAGCACTCAGTTACAAAAAGAGCAAGTAGGAATCAAACCCCTATCCTCTGCTTACAAGGAACAGTGCACTAACAAGTACCTCCACACCTTTTGAACCTGGGTCTCTGCCTGGGGTGCCAGGACCCTTGGACTGCCCCATGTCCAAGGGTCCTGGCACATTGCCTTTCTGCAGCAGTAGCAGGACTGTGTGCTGCCACTGTCACTGTGGAATCATGACGGACATCACAGATGGTACTGTGGATGGCAGAATACCCCTTTGTGGAGAGGCTAAAAAGGTTGGGGCTCATCAACTTGGGGAAGAGACGGCTGAGGGGAGATATGATGGAGGTCTATAGATTATTGACCAGAGTGAAACAGGTAAATGTAGGTCGCTTTTTTATGCCATCAGACTGTGGACAGACTAGGGGACCTGCAATGTAGCAAAAGTGTAATCCATTTGGGTCTTCTAGGTGAAGATATTTTTTCAGTCAATGCACAATCAAACCCTGCAATCCATTACTGGAGGATGTGGTAAACGCTGTCAGTGTAACTGGGTTTAAAAAAGGTAGACGAGTTCCTGGGTAATGGTGCAAATACCATTTCTACAGAGGACCCGGGTTATGCACTGCTTGCCCCATTACATTTATTGGGGATCCTGTGTGTCTTTTGAGGAAACTGCTAGATATTTGTGCCCTACATTGGCCACTGTTGGACACAGAATATTGGGCATAGTGGACCTTGATCTGACAGTTTGGCATATTTTGTAGTCTTATGTTCCTATGTGCCATCTAGGCAGCTGCCTGGTACCCCTGGGTCCAGCATCCCCCACTGCATGACCTATGTGCCACTTTCTTTGCCCCCATTTGCACCATCAACATAGTGCCCTTTCATACTTGGGCACTATGCTGTTGCTGTTAATGGAGCACTACTATCAATCTCTTGGGCTCCCCTGTCTGTGCTTCACATTGCAGATGTTAAATAGGCTCGTTCTCTTCATAAAACACCCTTTCTGTGAGTTTTCGAGTTGCGTTAGGGTTCCTGCTGTTAAGGTGCCTGTGTTAAGTGAACATGCCTTGTTCCCGCCCACTCCCTGCCTATTGATCCCCACTCTCCACCCCGTACATGTTGTCTCTCTGCCCACAGAGTGCTTTTTCCGCTGGTATCATTAGCGTGCGCTAAAGTGGCTTTTTGGACGCACTAACAGCACGCTTGCTCCTTTACCGCAGTTTAGTAAACATACCTCTTAGTGTTAGCTCAGAAGACAATGCTTAATATGCATGTGAAGGCATGCAAAGTTTGCCATGCTCATGTGAACATCTTTCTAGATGCTATTTAGAGCATCCATATGAGATTCTTAATAGACAGCTGAAGTTTATGGTCTTAAATTCAACCGTGAATAGATATATGTCACTTCAGAGTTCCAAAGAAGACTACAGTACCCGTGTTTTTAATTGTACTGTTATGTACTAGAAGGGAGGTCTCTGAGATATCATGGAGACCCTTAAACAAACATCAGCACTTTTAAAGAGAGAAAAGACCCAGCATGTTCTTTTTACAAACTTTTATTTTATGCTGCTGTTCCAAAAGAGACATACTTCCTTTTCATTGACACTTCATTTTCTTTCCACCATTATTGCCCCTGCGGGTTACTTTGTCTCATAAATGCTACAGAAAAGATTTACCGGTAAGTCCTTTTTGGAGTTACATAAAGTTTTGCTTATGTTTAATGAAGATTTTAGCAACTTACAGCCCCCTGAAGAAATATCTGGGAAGATACTAGAAAATGCACACAGGTAATTGCAGCCCGGTTTGATCATTTGGTATGTTAGGAAGCTTTAATGGTATCGCCTCTGCTTCTCTGAGTACAGAGGCTTTAAGCAAGGTCCTCTAATAACTTCGAGACAGCGATTTTCAAACCTCACTAGCTTGCAGTTAAGCTTTCAATAGTTTACATCCAGTATGCTTTGGTTATTGATGTGCCGTATAAAATAAATGAGTCTAGAAAATCTCATCTGTGGCTCCCCTCGCTGGATAAAGATGCCATGATGGAGAATTGTATAACCCCACTACTTTTTTGTGCTGCTGTAGCTTTATTAATTAACTCATTATCTGCTCCTGCACAGTACTGTTTAGAGGGACATTGTCCATGTGTGAACAATTTAATTTGGCACTTAGAACTATTAAACTAACTTTTGTTATGCAACACAATTCATTTATTTACAGCATGGGGGAAGAAAGTTTGGTCATCAGTGAAACGGGTTTCCTAACTGTGCCTACAGACCTGCTAGTGAGCCCCAGAACGTTGCACATGAGCGCCATGAATAAAACACTGTGAGCTTTTCCAGGCACTCAAAAAAGTTATTGATTTCTTTTGTATATATCCTGAAACATGACTGGATTTCTAGGGGAAGGGAGAGCAAAGGACAACTGTCTTAAGACATACTTAGTCAAGAAGCCGCATGTTATCTATTTATTTATTATTTCATACTTATAATATAAACCCCTGTTCCTGTGAATAACTTTGTGCTGGTAGTGGCAGTTGATGATGCAAATAGCACAGAGCCTGTATCCCCAACACATGGCTTTCATTTGCAACAGGAAGCCTGCTTTGGAGCCTGCTAGCATGTGTCTGCTCACCGACTTCATTCTGATTTCATCCTCGACTGCCACCAGCACTAATAACACAAGCTCAGGTTCAACACCAGCAGTATCCCCAATTTTAGACAAATGAAGTAAGAAGGAGAGAGTAAAGAATTGTCAAGGAGGTGGAGTGGTGTCAGGGGTATGTGTATATGCATGTGTCGGGGGTACATGCATGCGCGTGTGTATGTGTGATGCGGGGTACAAAAGGTGCATGAGTGTGGTATGTATGTGTCATGGGGGTATTGGCGATGTGACTGCATGGATGTATGGATGTGTGTCATGGGGATGCCAGAGGGTGTGTGCATGTCATGGAGGGTGTCAGGGGTGCGTACTTGTGTGTGTGAGAGAGATGGGGTCTTGGAGGTGCATGCATGTGTGTGTGTCATGGGGGCATAGAGGAGGTGCATGTGTACAATGGGATGTCAGAGATGTGTGCATGCGCACGCATGTGTGTGTGTGTGTATATATGTGTACAGAAGTTTTAATAATTGAAAGACAGTGATTTTCTGTGTCAATGTGACATGTGGGATATCAGGGGTTTATGTGTGTGTGTGTGTGTGTGTGTGTGTTTGTGTGTGTGTGTGTGTTATGCGGGGTACCAGGAATGCATGCTTGTGTATGTGTCAAGGGGGTATTGTGGGCTATGTGCATGTGCATGTATGTCATGAAGGGTGTCAGTGGTGTGTGTGTGTGTGATGGAGGGTGTCAGGACATTCATATGTGCTGCATCATGGGGAGTGTTTAAGGTACACGTATGCATGTATATGTCTTGGTAGGTGTGGGGAGTGCATATATGTGCATGTGTATGTATGTATGTGTGTGTGATGGGGGTTTCTACCTTTCAATAACTTCTTTCCTGCACTCTCTCTCCTTCCCTTCACCCTGTCATATGTCATATGTCCTCTCCCAACTAACTTTGCACTCTCTCCCTTTTCTGATTTTCACTCCCTCAAGTATTAGTCCCTCCTCTAATCCTGCCTCTTTTCTCCCCAATGCTCCAACCATTTTATCCCTCCCTGCTTTCTAATCCCACCCATTCCCTTATGCTTTCCATGCCTTGCTCCTCTAACCCTGCCCCTTCTCTCTATACTCTGCCCCTTCCCTGCACATTCCTAGCTCCTTTGCAGCTGAGCCGCAGGCCCGCTCTTCATGCTGGCTGGACCTGGGAATTCCTACCAGCGATTTCTGGCTACAACCCAACTCTTCATACCAGTGGCACCTGGAGACTCCTACTGGTGATTTCTTGCTGCAGCCCCACTTTTCACACTGGCAAGACCTGGGGTCATCCACCGGCTCTTCGATCTGCTGCTTTGGGAGGATTGGAAATAAAGTATGTGTCATGGCAGGAACATGGGATTCATATGAAGATATCTGTAATGTAACCCTAAGAATTGCAGACCACTTGCATGCTGAGGGCGTGAAAGGACTTTCTGTTGCAATAGGTTCTCCCTCTCCCTCCCTCATGGGGCCCTGAGGCAGATGAGAAATGGCCATCTCATAAAAGTGAGTCATAGTTTTTTGTTTGCACTGTACTCCATGGGAAGGCTATATATTCAGAGATATGGGTGAGAAAGGCCCTCAGAAACTGTGTGCTGCACCATGAGATGGCAGACTAGCTGACACCCATGGTAACAGTCAAAACAAAATAGAAACTGCCAGTGGTAATAAAGGCAAGGACTGTGGCCAACATGAAATGGACTGGTATGGGCTGCCCCCTCTGGATGGTGGAGCAGTGGGCAAGCTCTAACTCCTGGCTGAGATGCAATGGCAACCTTATCAAAATGGAACCTGATGAGGCAGTGGCACTGGTTCCTAGGCCTACAAATCCTCTGATAGGATGCCTCATCATGGCCCTCCTCTGTGCCCCTTGTGCCTCATATAGCATGACCTGCACAACCTATCATTCAAAGCACTCATGACTCCTGGCTGCCTCCACAAGCACCAGAGAAACATTCCATCTACTACAGCTCATATGCACATGTACTCAGCCACAGACACAGAGAAAAACACACATATACACACAGATAAGGGTTATCATGTAGCAGAGACACACCCAGGCAGACACACTGTAGGGCAAGATATTTGAGAGGAGCACTGTTGGGAGGAGGAGGAAGGTGTTTGCTCTATTAATGTTACTATCAGACTGGATTCCCAGCTCTTGGGACCTCAGACTGCGTTTCTTTTAGTGCCTTGCCCCACCCAATAGACCTATGCCACCCTGGAGTACCATCATCCAAAGCGCACTGCCTTAGATACTGTGCCCAGCCTAGGATAGATGACCAAGGAGTGCCCAGTTAGGCTGCCTGATTTCAGACACTCTTCAAAGGACTGGGGAGGGGGGATGGGTTTGCTCTGCTAATGCTCTTATGGGACCAGGAACTGCATGTCTTTTAGCAACCTGCCTCTCATAAAGTTATACTTACTCCAGGGCAGGTACAATCTTTCCACCAATTTCTGCAAATACATACGCATTTTATAACACACACATATATCTCACATCTCTGCCCCTGTTCTACCCAGCCTCCTTTTCTGAGAATGGCCACACATATACAAGATAAATGTATTTGCTATTTACATATGTATAACCTTGGGCAATTTTATAAGCATTTCTAACATTTTTATTGTCCACTATAAAAGTGGTCACGTCACAGACAGTTATCATTACTTAAAGGGAAAAAAATTGTCTGAAGATGCAGTGAATAGCTGTCAGTCAAATTCAGATCTCCAGGAACAAGCAGGAATGCAGTTTTCATATATGGGTGATGTCGGCACTGACAGATCCCTTGCGGGAATGCTCCCCAGCATCCAATAAGAAAGCCTTTGGGAGCACTCCACTGAGCCTGCACATCTGCCTTCCCAACTCCTCTCCTCAGTTCTTCAATTTCCATGGAGCCAGCAGATTACTAAATCCTGTCACCACCAAAAAACGTCTCTTTTTTGGTGTAATACTGTGCTGTGCCTTTCCATCGATGCCAGTTGTGTCAAAATCAACACCGGTCCTGATAATATTTTTCTTTTTTAGTTATACAATTTTCTATTTCTTTTCTTTCTTTTTCAGTGGCTCCACCACTAACTAGGCCTTCTAAAATGGAATAACCAACTAGTATGCAGGTACCATATCAGTCATGGATAAACATGACTGGTGTTTAAAATGTTTGGGCCCTGACCATTTACCAGATTCTTGTCCTTCAGCAGCCTCAGTAGCTTCAGCAGTGGCAGCAAGGCCCTCGCCAACCCAAAAAGCCCAAGTCTCCTAAGCCTCAACCAGCGACTAGGGCACAACCTGCACCTGGTTTTTGACTCGTTCCTAGAGAGCATTGCCACTCTGCTTCTGGACAGTCCCCAACCCCTTCACATAGCAGGCAGACTCTACATATGCTCTCAGGTGGCACCTATAACTTCAGAACAGTGGACTCTCAAAATCATCCAAAGAGGGTGTCTGCTTCACTTTGAGACTTTACCCCCCCCCCCACACCACCAGCTTCACAGGGGACTATCCCAATAATCCCCTTCAAAGCACTCTCTTAAGAGAAGAGGTGGCCACCCTGTTATCCAAGGGCACCATAGAAAGGGTTCCTCCTCCTCAAGAAAGGATGGGCTTCTACTTTCCATATTTTCTCATTCCAAGGAAAACAGGAGGATTCAGGCCCATCTTGGATCTGAGAGACCTAAACAAGTTCCTGGTCAGAGAAAAATTAAAGATGATTTCCCTGGGAACTCTTCTCCCAGACCTCCAGAGGCACAATTGGCTATGTTATCTAGACCTAAAGAAGGCATATACGCACTCAATGATCCATCCTCAGCACTGACAGTATCTGTGTTTCATGTTTCAGGTGAACCACTATCAATATCAAGTGCTGCCCTTCAGCTTAGCCTCTGCACCAGCAGTAGTTGCAGCTTTCTCTGCACTTTGGGGGTCGTCGTCTTCCTTTACTTAGATGACCGGCTAATCAGGGCAAACTCACCTCAGAAGGTAAAAAACTCTCCTTTCATCGCATCATCACAGTGCTCCAATATCTGGGATTTGTCCTAAACTTCCCAGTCTCACCTTGCTCCAACTCAACATCTGGAGTTCATTGGAGTATTCTTAGACACTTAACACGCCCAAGCTTTTCTTCCTCAAGATTGCTCTGCCCGCCTCTTCGAGCTGGCGAAACAAATGCAACAGCAAAGCTTCATATCAGATCTACAGATGCTACGTCTGTTGGGACACATATTTTCCATAGTCCATGTAGTCCCCTATGCTTGCTTACACATACAACAAGCCCAATGGACTCTATCTTCTCAATGGACGCAAGCAACAGGGCATCTCAGAAACAAGATCCACATCACCTCTCAACTGACCAAGTCTCTTCAGTGGTGGTGTTCCCCACAGAGCCTACTTGGCAGGTCATCTTTTCAGATTTATTTATATTTATTTATTTACATTTCTTATATACCGCACTATTCGACATCAGTGCGGTTTACATCGAACAAAAATTCAGACAGAAAACATGTGTCTGAGTTTACAGTAAACAGGGCAACAAACTTGGATAACGAGGTAATTACAAATAACAGACCAGCTAAAATTGGATTGCAGGGATAACTTTATACATCTTTGAGTTACAGAATACATGACATGTAATTTCTGGTCAACGGACACCTTACTAGGTGAGTTCTCCTGGCTCATTAGGAGTCGCTATAGCTATTTGAGAGGGGACGTGCTTCTGTGCTCTCTGGGAAGTATTTGAGGAATAAGTAATGTTTGAGGGCCTTTCTAAACTGAGTTAGGTTAGTGATTGCTCTGATGTTTGTAGGTAAGGCGTTCTAGAGTCTTGGTGCACGGAGATTGAAAGCCCTATTTGCTGTAGTTGCATTGCATCTTGTTAGCTCTCGAGGAATCATTAGCATATTTAATGCTGTGGATCTTCTATTCGGATCTATTGTGGATCTTCTTGTTCTATTCAGGGTTATGGATTTGATGAGGTCGGTCAGTGAGGAGGAGGAGAGACTATTTACCGCCTTGAAAGTTAGTAGCATTGTCTTGAAGATGATCCTGGCTTGTATAGGGAGCCAGTGTAATTGCATTAGAAGGGGCGTCACATGGTCTCTCCTAGATGCCCCATGGAAAACCCTCACTGCGCTATTCATTGCAAGCTGTAAGGGGTTCAAAGTGGATTGAGGGAGACCTAGTAAAATGACATTGGCATAATCAAAATGAGGCATGATCAGAGCCTGGTAGATGGTACGGAAATCCTCTGGTTCAAGCAAGGGGTGAAGATGTCTGAGAGAACGGATTTTGTAGTATATAGCTCTTACAGTATTAGCTATATGTGCCTTCATGTCTAGGTTTTGATCAAGGGTGACCCCTAAGTACCGTATAGTGGCTTTTGCTTGTAAATCAGCTTCTTTCACCTTCAAGAATTGCGGAGGGCTAAAATTTGAGTTCTTCGACATAAAGAGCATCTCTGTCTTTTTATGTTGAATCCTGAGGTTTTGTGAAATGAGCCATTCTGATATGGCATTGAAGCAATTAGTAAGGGGCGAGAGGTCCAGTTTGTCTATGTCGAACGGCATATAGAGCAAGACGTCATCCGCATATAACATGCAACTTACATTGAAAGACCGGATGATATTACAAATGGGTTGCATGTATATATTAAACATCAAGGCAGAGAGGGAGGACCCCTGTGGAACCCCCTGGCTTTGGTGAAATGGTTCTGACATTGCTCCACCGGATCGAACGTGCTGCCATCTTCCGGATAAGTATGATCTGCACCATTCAAGAGCAGTTCCATTGACCCCTTTCTCTTTTAGCCGTATTAAGAGAAGCTCATGACTTACAGAGTTGAAGGCTGCGGCAATGTCTAGGAAAACAAGTGCAATTCCCTGTCGGATGTTGTCAACACTAGAAATAATATTGTTGAGGAGGGTGGTAAGAAGAGTTTCCACACCGTGTGACTCTCTGAAACCATGTTGGCAAGGATCCAGTGGAGCAGCAGCATCGATGTGGTCCTGTAACTGTCTTTGTACCTCTTTTTCGATTAGCTTTGCGAGAAAAGGTATACTTGAGATGGGTCTGTAGGAGTCTACCTTTTGGGGATCCAACTTACTATTTTTTAGAAGTGGTCTGATGGATGTTTGTTTAAGGGCAGAGGGGAACATACCAGTGGTGAAAGACATGTTCATTATTCTGGTTATTATTATTAGTGGTAGTATTGAGGGACATGATCAAGTCTTCGATGCGCATCTTGGCAGGAGTAGAAAAGGTAGCTAGGGGTGTTGGGCAATCTTTGACTGTGGAAGCAAATTCTACTGGAGGTTTACTTGTCAGGGTAAGCTTGGATTGTATGTAGACTGCAAACTCCTGGGGATGGATCTCACATTGCTGTTCAGGAGCTGGTTCTTTCGAGAGGGTCTTGACTAAATTAAACAAATCGTGAGGTTTATTTAAAGAGCGCTTCAGGGTGTCTATGTGGTACTGTTTCATCCTCTGTGATGGCATTGCGGTGGACGGATAACTGATAGAAGTATGCTGCCTGGTCTACCATGGAGCATGACCAACGCCAGCGTTTCTCCATACTCCGTAGTTGGGAGAGTGATAGTTTCAGCTCTGCAGTGTACCATGGTGCTGAGGCTCTTTTCTTTAGAGATCTTTGAGATGTCTCCACCTCAATAAACCCTGGCAACGGATGCCTCCAAACTGGTTTGGGAAGCGCATCTGAACAACTTCACCATACAGGGACTGTGGACACAAAAGGAATCTGCTTTGCAGACCAACCACCTAGAACTAAGGGCTCAAACAAATGCCCTTCAGGTTTTTCAACCCCAACTTTCAGGGAAAAAGGTATTAGTCAAGAAGGATAATCAGGTTGCCATGTTCTATGTGAACAAATGGAGGCGGGGGGGGGGGGCAAGATCCTATCCCCTATGCAAGGAAGCATTTCACCTCTGGTTCTTTGCCATCGACCACCGAATCCACTTCAGAGTGGTGTACCGGTGTACCTCCTGGGCGAGCTCAATGTCCTTGTGGACAGGCTAAGCTGAATCCTTCATTAAAATGAATGGACCTTACATCAAGAGATGGCTGCTTGGATCTTCTGAACGTGGGGAACCTTACTCAGATCTCTTTGCTACTCCACAGAACACACAGCTTCTACTCTTCTGCTCCAGACTTCCATCCCTGCACCAACAGGCCCCGGATGCCTTCCTTCTCCACAGGGGACAGGATCTGCTCTATGCATTTCCTCCCATCCCCTTGATACCCAAAATATTGTTCAAGCTACAGGCCAACAAGGGCTTCATGAGGCTCAAAGCCCCCTTTTGGTCCCATCAACCGCGGTTTGCTCTGCTCCTTCGCCTCTCGCAAACTCAGCCACTCAACCTGGAATTTCCACCCTACCTCCTCTCTCAGAACCAAGGATAATCCTCCATCCTAATCTTTACTTCCTTCACCTCACAGCATGGCTGCTGAAGGGCTAGTGCTTGCTGACTTCAACCTGTCACAAGAGGTGAAAGATATCCTTTTTGTATCATGCAAGGAGGTGATCTTATGTCTTCAAGTGGCAAAGGTTTACCCTCTGGTGCTCCTTAAAGGGCATTGACCCCTTTGCCTGCCCAGTGGAGTCCCTTCTACAATATCTCCTTCACTTGTCCTTGGCAGGTCTTAAGACTAACTCAGTGAGAGTTAATCTTAGTGCCATTGCAGCCTCTCACAAACCACTGCATGGACAGCCTATCTCCTCTCACACCTTGATAGCACACTTCTTGTGAAGTCTGCTGTCCAAGCCACCTATTAAGCCGCCTCCAGTGGCCTGAGCCCTCAATGTGGTTCTTGCTCAACTGCTAGCCTTTAGCCACCACTTCACTAAAGTTCCTATCTTGGAAGGTAATCTTCCTCATTGCCATCACATCAGCATGCCGCATCAGCAAACTGCAGGCTCTGGTGGTGGATCCTTCATATACACGGTTCCACCATGACAAGATGGTTCTCTGAACCCATCTGCATTTCCTCCTGAAGGTAGTCTCCTCTTTCCATTTAAACCAGTTGGTAATCCTCTCCATTCTCTTCCTGAGACCACATGCATCTTGGGCTGAAGCAGCGCTACACACCTTAGACTGCAAGTGAGTGCTGGCTAACTACTTGGATAGAATCAAGGTTCATAGAAGATCCTCTCAATTATTCATTTCCTTTGATCCTAATCATCTAGGCCTATCGGTGATAAAACAAACTATCCAGATGTAGCAGATTCAATTTATTTTGCTTATGGAGGGTCACATCACTGCTCATAATGTGCAGGCAATAGCAACCTCCATAGCCAACCTCCGTGCAGTATCTATTGAGGAGATTTATCAGACAGTTACCTGGTCCTCCATTAATACTTTCACTGCACATTATTGTCCAGACAGGGACTCCCATTGGGAAGCTGTCTTTGGCCAAGCTATACTCCTGCACCTCTTTGGGACTTAAACTCAAATACTATCCTCCATCCAGGACTTCTACAAGAGACCAAACCATCATCATCGGTGGTAAAGCCTCCTGGGATGCACATATTTGAAGGGGGCATGTTCTGGGCAGTCTAAAAAGGAACTCATATATTTCCCATTTTACAACATCACTATATCTCTAGTATCCATCTTTACAATTTGCCAGTCTTGTTCACAATAAAAAAAATACTTAATTTTAAAATCACAACGGTGCTTCCAAATTTTATGTATCACCCCCCTTGGGTGTGCTTCTGGGTCCAGGACTGGCCTGACTCGAGTCCCTTTGGGGGCAGGCTTTGTTGGTCCTTGTCATTTTGGTGCCTGGTGCCTCCACCTGGGGAAGAAAGCAGGCAGGATTTCCCTCCTTTCACCCCAGGAAACCCCTCAAGAAAACATTGCTGTGAATAAAGCTGGCTTATATGATATTTACAATTTATTTACAAAATATATGCATCAAGTATTGTAATAAAATAACACAGTATGTACAACCCATTTTATAATAAATGGTTCAAGCAGGTAAGGTGAAATAGCAATATAGGATAAGAGATAATGCAGTTCAAACAACCAATATGGAGTGTCATGAGTAAACCTTTAAAGATTATGGATTTAACCTTATTAACCTGTCTGCTAACTCCCCTCCCTTTCCCTTTGCCTAGCAGCCCTAAGTCTCACCCACTGCTGGAGGCCTGAACTGGTGGCTGCTTGTGAAAGGAGAAGTTTTATAGTTCTGTCCAATTGCTGAGGCTGTAGCCTTGACTCTGCCTCCTTCAAGCTCTCCTCCAATCCAGAAAGGGTTTGCACTCCTATCCAATCAGAAACAACTGTTACATCTCCCTCTTGAGAGCTTGGGTCTGTAGGAGGCCTCTCTGCTGGCATCTTCACTCCGAGCTTCTTAGGCTCCCAGGAGATTTTCTACTGCCACCTTACTTGTGACTTGATTGAGTGTCGGCAATATATCAGGAAGCTATGGGACCTTTGGAAAATTTTTCATTCAAATTCAAAAATTCTGATAACCCATGAATAACACTTATCTGGGATAAGGTTTCTCATCCTCCTGATTTTGCGCGAATATCAGACAATCATCCCACTGATGTGACATCTTGAGTGGAAATGAAGAATCAAGTGCTTCCTGAAAGTACAAAATTCCTATACCGTTATTTTAGATCTGCATATCTCTCAAGGGCTGAGACTGAAAGCAACTCTAACTCGTGTTCAAACCTTAATCAACCTGCGCTAAGGATACTCTGTCTATTGCCTTTAGATGTGATATACAAACAAGCACTATAGTTATTGCTTGGAGTTTACCAGTCAATTTGGAAATAAAGGTCTTTTGGGAATCTTCACCGTGGTATGTGGACTGTTTTTTGAAAAAGGCAGAGATTCACATTGCGGTGTCCCTACCAGTAGAGCCTGGAACATGTTTGCCACTATGGAAAAGAACCATTGGGCCCATCCCAGGTCCCTGAGAGCTACTGGATTACATATTTAATATTTTCATTCTCAGGCAACTTTGTGAAATACAACTTATATTGTTTTTCAAAAATACATGATATATGCAGGTAGTCCAATCAACCGAGAATTTTGTGAATTCTAGGTAGCAAACCTATGGGAACAACAAATTCCTCAGAAAATACACAGTTTTGCAAGTATTTATTTATTTATTTAGACAGATTTGTATGCCACCTTTTCCTTCAATCAAGGTGGTCACGTCACATCACAATTGGAGGGTTACATTTAACATTAGGGTACGTGTAATCATTTAGACAGCACAGTTACGTAACAGTATTTAGACATTTAGACAATGTTTAGACAGTACATCTGAAGTAACATTTAACATAAAGGTATTTACTAATGAGGTGTGTTGAATTTGTGTGTGTGGATGGGATGGTTGTGTGTTTAGTTGGAGGAGGTATTAGCGTTGCTGTTTAGGTAAGAGATGTTGCTTGAATGCTCATAGGTTTCTATAAATAACCATGTTTTGAGGTCATTGCGGAAGTCTCTGAGGTCTTCTAAAGCTCTCAGGCTCAATGGTAGGGAGTTCCATATTGAGGATGCCAGTAGTGATGGTGCTCTTTTTGAGGTTGTTTGTTTGGTTTTGTGGTAGCCTGCAGGTGTGCCGATCATGTTGTTGTTATTGGTTCTTCTTGGTCTATTGCTGATGTCTCTTATTATAATGTTTTGGAGTACGTCTGCTGAGAGATGGTGAATGACTTTGAAGAGTATCATGATTGTTTTGTATTTAGCTCTTGCCACCATTGAAAGCCAGTGTAGTTGTTGTAGGATGGGAGTGATGTGCTCGGTTCTTGGGGTGTCTGTGATGATGCGTGCTGTGGTGTTTTGTACCATCTGTAGTGGGTGTAGTGTCTGATGAGGAAGGCATTGATATAGCGAGTTTCCATAATCAAGCAATGGTGTAATGAGTGCTTGGCACACTGTGCGGAAGTGGTCTTGACAGAGCATTGGTTTGATTTGTCTGACTATTTTCAATCGATGATATGCCTTGTTTGCAGTTTTGGTGATGTGGGATTTTAGGTCCAGAGCTCTCTCTAGTGTTATGCCCAGATACCTAACTTCTTCTTTGACTACTATGTGTCTGTCCAGGATGGTGATAGTTTGTGGAAGCATGAAGGTGGGGTTCCTGGTGACGAACATTGCCTCAGTTTTTTCGTAGTTGACCGTTAAGTTGTTGGCTATGAGCCATTCGTTCATGTCTTTGAGGCATTTTGTTATTGTTGTAGTGTTTAGTGCTAGTAAGTTGATTGGAGCATACACCATGATGTCGTCAGCATAAATGTGGTAGTGTAATTTGTGGTGCTTGATGATGTTGCATATGGGCTGCATGTAGATGTTGAAGAGCATTGAGGATAGGGCTGAGTTTTGAGGTATTCCCTGCATGACGGGGAATTATAGGGATTTCTTTTGATCACATTTGATTTTTAGCATTTTTAAGCACTGGAGTTATTCAGTTACAATTTCTTATCCGGCATAGAGCTTGAATTCTAATGCTGTCAAGGTTAGTAGGTTTTCTTTAAACACATATCCACTACAATTCTTTTCAAATCATGTTAATGTATTGGTGTTTCAATTGTGCTTGCAGTGATTTTCTTCTTATGCGCTACTTTCGCCTGTAGAACCCATCCTAGTGTCGGATATGTAAGTACAAACATGGATGTTTCTTTTCAACCAAGAAACACTTTCTTGTCTTAACACGGTTTTTATATAATTCCCCAGTACATACAATTTTTTATCATACAATGAGTTTCTCCAGTCCTCATTGGCATGACTCAGGTTTCCATCGCGAATCTTAGTTCTATAACAATAGAGTTGACTAGTCCTAATCTCCCTTATGCTGTCTAGGTTGGTAGTTTTACTTTAAAGGTATACGGTAATATTTTAGTTGCGTCTATAAATGATTACCTAATGTTGTTCAAATTATATTTTTAGTGGTCCTTTTCACACGCGCTATTTGCGCTTGCATCAAAACACCCCTTTAGTGTCACATACGTAAGTAAGCATATTCTTTTCCTTGCAAGTCCTAGCACAGCTACAGTTTCTTCCTCTCTCTTGGATACAATTTTGTATTGGTGTTTTCAAAGTTTTTTCCCCCTTTTCTTTCTCATTTGAATCATGTAAAAGTTTTTTCCTTCCTTTCCCTTCCCCTGTCCCCTTCCCTCTCTCCCCCCTCCCCCCTTCCCCCCTTCCTCCTCCCCCTCCCCCATTCCCCCCTCCCCCCTCCCTCCCCCCTTTCCCCCCTTCCCCCTCCCCCCTCTCTCCCCTTCCCCCTTCCCCCTCCCACCCTCCCCCTCCCCCCTACTTTCCCCCTCCTCTTCCCCCTTCCCCTCCCCCCTCCTCCCCCTTCCCTCCCCCTCCTCCCCCTCCCCTCCCCATTCCCCCTTCCCCCCTCCACCCCCTCTTTCCCTCCCCCCTTCCCCTCCCCCCTCTTTTTCTTTCTTTTATCTTTTTTTCTTTCTTTCTCTCTCGCTCTCCCCCCTCCTCCCCCCTTCCCTCCTCCCTCCTTCCCCCCCTCTTCCCCCTCTCTCCCCCTCCCCCCCTCTTCCCTCCTCCTTCCCCCCTTTCCTCCCCCCTCCCTCTTTTCCTTCCCCCCCTTCCTCCTTCCTTCCCCTCTCCTTCCCCTTCTCTTTTCCTCCTCCTCTATTTTACATTAATCTTGTGGGTTATATTAATGTCAATATATTATTTATAACACGTCTGTTACAAATTTCAAATGAGACACAAAAAGTGCAGTATTTTGCATTCAGTATTTGATACACAACTTGTATGTACAATTCCTAGTATATCTTTTTATCTTTTATGTGGTTCTTCCACCTTGCGTTTGGACTTTTATTTATTTATTCATTTTACTTATCATTTTATAAAATTTTTATGTTATTCATATGATTTTGCACTTCGCTATGAGTATTATGTTGTGGACATGTAGGTGCTTTTACTATTGTTCATTATTTATTGTTAGCAATGTTTTTAATCTTTTTATGGTTATTGTAGTTTTAATTTTTGACTATTAATTATTGTATTGTTTAGTTGTGTGCCCCCTGAAGAATTAGCTATTTAGCCCGACTCTCTACTTTCTATCTTTTAACCAGTTCCTGTTTCAGAGTACTAAACTGCTTCCAATCTCATTACTTTTATTTCACCAAGAGTCTCTTGTGAGGGACCTTGGTTCATCTTTTGTATAAAAGGACCATATACGCTGTTCTCCAGTCCTCTGGGACCACTCCCAGCTCTAAAGAAACATTGAAAAAGTCAGACAGAGAAGCAACCAGAATTTCCTTATGCTCCTTCAATACTCTTGGATGTATCTCATCTGACCCCATCGCTTTGTTTACTTTTAATTTAGATAGCTCCTCACGAGCATAGTTTCTGAAAATCGTTCAAGATCCTCCCCATTTCTGTTCCTATTTGTGCACATTTTCTAAGATCCTACTCATGACTTTTCATCTGTGAACACAGAACAGAAATATTTGTTAAACAATTCTGCTTTATCCTCAACAGCTTCTACATATTCCTCCCCTTCACCCTTAAGTTCATCCCCCTAACACTACCCTTGGATGGCAAGAGTCACCTAAAATTCTGTACTTTCTGGAATGACGTCTGGAGGTCCTTGGCCTCTCTTTTATGAGTCCTCCTGTCTGAGATCTTTCCCTGCTGTTCCCACAAGTGTGAGTACAGGTGGCCTGTCCAAAGCTCTCCATAGACTAGGGAACATTTTTAAAACATTTTTAAAACTGCTACTTATTCCCCATGACTTCTGTGGCTCTGAAGATAGCATTAGATGTACTCATGCTATCAGCAACATTTGCAGTTAGCACATGCTCATAATGCCAATGCTAGCTGCGATGCGCCGTCAGTGCCCACACTCTGCCTTGAACCCACCAAGTCCCAATGCAGTCCCTACTCAATCACACGCTAACAGATTAGCATGGCATTTTAGCATGGGGCTCTGCACTAACTCTTAGCATGGCGCCCTTTCAAGCCACAAACTCTGCACTAACAGCACGGTTTAGTAAACATGCCCCCATAAGTACTTATGTACCTTCCCATCCTGAATGCCCTCTTTAAAATTACCTGTATAGGGGGTCATTTTAAAAAAGTCCCCATAGGTGCAAAGTAAAAGGTACCTTTTTAACCTGCCTGCTTTACATACATTTTCAATGAAAGCACATGTGTACCTTCACATGGTTTATGGACGTGATGGTTTACAGCGAGCATTGAAAAAACTGGCAACACAGACATATGTCAGTTCTGTAAGAAAGACCTGTGGAAATACTGTAGCTTTAACCACATACAGTAAAGAGTGGGACACTTTAGAAAAGTCCATTTACACAGACAAAGCACTGTTTTACACACAGAAATGACTTTTAAAATTGCTTTCATGCAGGCCGATTCTTAGGCTCTCTGCAGCGCTTGCAGGTCTATGGAGTTTCTTTTGGTAATCATTACCCCAGCGTGGTAGTCACAAAGTTTGCAGATGCAAACTTTCCATCAGTAGGTATATGAAGGGAACTAAATATAATCTCCCAGTGCATACCTTAAAGAACTGTCCCTTGATCCCACCTTGACCCATACCCACTCCTTTTCTCCAAAACAAAGCATGCCCATCCTGTTCATAGCTCATTTGCATTTCTATGCAGAGGGTGGAGCAATTTTAGCCCTCAATATTGCTAGTATCTCATATTTGGCAGCATATCAAAGCATTATAAACTGTAAAGCTTTGAGGTGGTTGGGGGGGGGGGGGTCAAGAGAGATCCCATAACCCCACTGTTTGAATTGTGTTCCTTTATATTTTCAGCCCTCCTCTCTTCAGTAAAGTATATACCATTCAAGTGACAGACCCGGCATAAATATAATTTTCATTTATTAGAATTATGTACTTATCAGAAGGTCATTTACTGTGGCCCACTGCTAAATAAATCATTCCCCCATCAGCATCCTAAATCCACCTCCAACCCCGATCTGCATCTTCTTCTTTTTTTCCACATCCTTTGTGTAATCTGTGCTTAGGACCGGCATTAGGGGGTGGCAAAAAGGGCAATTACCCTTGTCCCCTATACCACAGGGGGCACCAAGTCTGCCTCAAGCTGAAGAAGGCATAGCCTACAGTTGGGCTTTCAAGCCCCTTTATGCCAGTTTCTGCCCTGGACCCCCTTCATTAAACTGTAATGACATGCATATAGCCCAAGACCTAGATGAGTTTGTACTATTTGAAGCATATGTGGAGCTTATTCTATAAAATAATGTACAAGCTAGTCGCTGCAGTTATGCTTGCTCTAGAGCAAGTGTGAATGCCCGCGCCTAGATTGGAAAGCAACGTGCAGAAGTTATACTGTTCTATAACGTATGCTTGTAAATTTAAGTCTCATTTACATTCCACCCAAACTCCTCCCCTGTGCATACCCAAACTGAGAGTACACACAATGGGACTTACGAGAGCCCTTGCCGAATAGTGACTTCCTAAAGGGTGCATGTAAGTGTCCATTGATGTGTATAACTTCTTTAGAACAGGGACTTACATGCTTAAATAATGTGTACCTTTCAAAACTGGATTTTTGGGGGGTGTCTAAAATCTTGTCCTCTGAGGGGTCTGTACTAAATTGCACTAAGCAGTTAGCCCATGAATTACATGTGCTGTTAGCACACAGATGTGGTAACTTACTGCAAGGCATGACAGCAGATACTAATTCAGGGGCTAACTGCATGCCATGTTAAGTGGTGGGAACTGGAAGGTTTGTGGGTGGAAAATAGGTGTGAACTGTATATGCAGTTATCGTGCAGTATTTTACCATGCACTAAATCTCACAGCTGCTGATAACACAGGTACATTTAATGCCTCCTCTAGAGGAAGCGCTAAATTCATCTGTACTTATCAGAAGGCCGTTTACTGTGGCCCACTGCTAAATAAATCATTCCCCCATCGGCATCCTAAATCCACCTCCAACCCCGATTTGCATCTTCTTTTTTTTAAACTTTTTTATTTATATTTTCAAACAAATTACAACAAAACCAACATTACAATTAAAGTGATACTTCTCTTTAAACATGAAAGCAAAAAGTAAGCCTACCCCACCCTTAACCCTCCCTTCACCATGCAATCATCAAAAACTATGAAAAATAAGCACAACAAAAAAGGCCTAGAAGGCCTATAAGGGCTATAACACATCAAGTAGCACTCCACCAGGTGAAAACATGATGGCTTGACTAATCACCCCTTAGTTTAAACCATATCGTGCTTTGGAGACCTAATTTTGCAGGGGTTTCCACTTGAGGAAAGTGGAAGGCATAAGAGTTATGCCGTAACATGGCATTTGTTCATATTTGCAGCATAAGCATAGGTGGTTCCACCATTCATGCCAGCTAAGTTCTGCTGTATGTTTCCAGTTAGAAATAACGAGATGCAGAGCCACTCCCATCATGAAGTCAAATAAAAAAATGACAATCCCTCTGTAACGACGAGATGCCAATTGTTGACCGAAAAACGACCACCGACCAGGAGAGAGTGGCCCTGAATTCCAATACCTCTTGGATTTGGTTCCAGATCAAAATCCAATAAGACTGAATATTAGGGCAATCGTATACCATATGTCTTAAAGTGCCAACATCACTCTGACAAGAACAACATTCATTCCCAACTGATTTATCCCACTTAGCAATCTTTATTGGAGTAAAGTGAGCTCTGTGTGCAAAAAAATATAAAGCTTGGGAAATAGAGGTAGACAGAGATACTCTATTTATCTTGCTCAAGAATTTCACCCATGATTCCGGAGAAAGAGCTTCCTCGGTGTCGTGTTCCCAAACCCGTTGAACACCAATGGCCTGTGGGGTGTGGTTCTGAACGACCAATTTATAGTAGTAAAAAGCCACCCCAGAGGCCGTTTGGGCTGAACCTATCATATTCAGCAACCCCCACTCTTCAGATAAATATTTAATATCAATAGGGGATTTCTCTATACAATGCCTCAGCTGAATCCACTGGAAGTATAAGGATTTAGGAAAGTCAAACTCATGCTGTAGAGAAGCAAAAGGTTTCCACTTGCTATCCTATATCAGTTGGCCAACGGCCCAAATGCCCCTACTGAACCATTGTTGCCATGCAAACGGACTTGGATGGATTTTTAAAAAAGGATTGTGCCAGATGGGAATTAGTTTTGATAAGCATTCCTCCTTAGGAATTGCCCTCGCTAACTGCTGAAAGGCCTTTTGAGTGTCTGCAATTACCCTATGAGACTTCAACCTCTCAGAAGACACCATGCCAGGGAGGAGATTCAAGGGGAATGGAGCACTTAATCTCTCTTCCTGGTCGAGCCAAACTGGGCGTTTCCCCTCCGCCCCCTCCACCCATCTTGAACCTTGTTTTAGCATAAAAGCACAATGATAGGCCTGAAAGTCAGGAAAGTTCACAACCCCTCCTCTTTTTTAGACTTAAGTTTCCTGAGAGCAATTCTAGGCGGTTTATTTTTCCATAAGAATTGGACGAGTCCTTTCGACTTGACGATAAGTGTTACTTGTAAGAAAGACTGGTAACATTTCTAACACATAATTCATTTTAGAAGTAATAGTCATTTTTATCGCTTCAAGATGACCCCACCAAGAGAGATAGACAGACGACCATTTTGAAGTTATATTACGAACCATAGAAAGGAGCTCCCCTTCATTATACTGTAAAGTTTCACTAAGTGGATAACAATAGTGAACTCCCAAGTATTTCACCATCTTGGGCTCCAACACAAAGGGGAAATCTTCCAAATCCACCCTACACACTCTTAAATTTAAAGGGAACGCTACAGACTTTGACCAATTAATTTTATAGCCTGACAATCATGAGTATTGATCTATTAACTCTAAAATAACCGGTATAGAGCTGGGCGTGGTGAATAGAAATAGATCATCAGCGTACACAGAAAGTTTAATTTCCATGTCAACAATGGACACACCTTTAACCGCAAGATTTTGTCTTAATAATAGGGCCAAAGGTTCCAAGGCCAAATTGAAAAGGATGGGAGAAAGAGGGCAACCCTGACGGGTGCCACACCCTAAGAGAAAATCTCTAGACTGAGTCACATTCACAGAGATTTTAGCACTTGGTCTCGCATACATAAGTTTGATTAATTTACAGAAACCCTCACCAAACCCAAACCTCTTCAAAACAGCAAACAAGAAAGGCCACTCCAGCCAATCAAATGCTTTCTCTGCGTATAACGATAATCCCACAAGTGGGCCCTCTGTTCCTTCTGCACCTTCCAGAACGTGACAAAGCATTCTAGCATTATCAGCTGTGGAGCGTCCCTCAGTGAAGCCACATTGGTCCGAATGAATCAAAGAAGGGATCAATTTGGAGAGATTACCGGCTAAAATGGACACAAAAATTTTATAATCTGCATCTGGCAATGAAATTGGGCTATAGTTACTAACCAACTGAGGGTCCCTTCCAGGTTTTTCAAGAACAAGAATGTTTGCAGAGGTGAACGCTCCAGTCTGGGCCTCCGCTTACAAAAGGAGTCTATAATATTGTTGAAGATATGGGCCTAAGGTTTTGGAAAACGTTTTATAAAATTCCACCGGAAGGCCGTCCAGTCCGATAGTCTTGCCCACTTGCATAGAGTCAATAGCCTGGATAATTTCCATGACCGTAATCTGTTTATGTAGTCCCGCATCTATTTCCTGTTCTAACACCGGCCTCTGTATATTGGCCAGTAATCTATCAAAATCCTCCTCAGAGAAATCTATCTCTGGGGAATATAACTGTGCATAAAATTGGCGAAAAGTCTCTGCAATGTCAGAGTCCTTGACAATTAATTGTTGCACCTGAGGATCTTTCAAGGCAGTAATGCGAGAAGCTTCCTTGTGAACTTTTAATGAGTTAGCTAGTAACCGTCCGGCTCTGTTACCTTCCAAGTAGTACCGCCCTTTCTGCACTTGAATGTTCTGTGAAGCCTCATTAGTCAAAATTGAGTTATATCTTAATCTAAGATGCTGTAACCGTATCAGAATGTTAGGATCAGTTTTCTGACCTAAGATGCGTTCTCCCGCTTTAATCTGCTTGTCTAATGCTCCAAGTTCTGCTTTATGCTGTTTGGCCTGCCGTATGGAAAAACTGGTAATGGTGGCCAGCATGTTAGCTTTAAAGCCTTCCCACCACGCCCACCCTGAGGTATCCTGAGGTAGATTAAACTGAAAATACTCCTCTATCGCCAACAGAAAGGTCTCTCGGAACTCCTGGCTGCCAAGAAGAGTTCTATCAAAGTACCAGCATGAATGAGATTGGCAGCTCGGATCTGCATCTTCTAAAGCCTCCACCCTTCCCAATCAGCATTCCTATCCACCCCCAACCTCTGACTCCTTGGCATTTATCGAGGATGTCCCTGGTAAGTTAAAACAGAAAATGATGTCAGATAAAGACCATATGGTCAAGATCAAACAACAGTCATCAGCCCTCAGCCTACAAACACTCATACAACCTGACAGAAGCACACAAGCAAGGAGGAGAGGCACTTCCAATCGTGTTAACACCCCAAAAGACCTCATCAAGGTCCACAAAGACATAGCAGAACGAGCCCTTTCCCTGGCTGCATCGGCAATTTGGAACACCCTCCCAGATGAACTAAGACTAACAATAGACCTCAAAGACTTTCGGAAGCAGCTTAAGACAACACTATTCATTGAACACTATGGACACATCACATGATCTACTCAACAAGCAAGAACAAAAGACCAACCCCCCCCTCCCCTGTCCCTTGTACATAAGAATGTATATAGCTCATAGTGTAAATAGCTCAAAAGAATCTAATATACACCAACACAAACACACAATCTGTATCACTGCATGAACACACTTGAACCACTCTTATGACTGTTTGCTGTGGAAACCGCCTTGATTAAAGGAGAAGGCGGTATAGAAAAACTTTTAAATAAATAAATAAAATATGGCCTATTCAGTCTGCCCATCCACACCAACTTAAGGAGTTTATTTAGCATCTTGACCCCTAACAGAAGTACTGCGAGACTACCAATTGGAGTCAGAACCACCATTTTAAACCTGGTTGGCAACAAGGCAGGAATATCTAGGGACTGGTCCTGTTCAATACTAACCCACCAGGAACTGAATCAATAAGTGCTGAGGGGTCAGAAAATGTGGAATATGGTGCGAGTTTGGGATACTGACGAAGGAGGTGGTGGGCATTAGAAAATACTGTTTGTAGTTGTGAGCGTGCTTAGGATCTCAATGGTGGATTTTTTATTTTTTTTATTTTTTTTTACAGCAGCAGCGATCCTGGTAAATGCATCAGAAGATAACATGAAGCACTTAGCATGCTATCTGCTGATTCATTTACCATGCAGTAAATGTCTTCCTTGTGCAACTGCAGATGTGCAGGGCAGGTGTTACCCTTTTTCTGAACAGTTAATGCACAGGCTTTGATTTTTGCTCCTAATATGTAATATGTGCAAAAATGTACTGCATTTTAGAAAACAGGAACCTAGATGGGAAAAGTTTCAGCAGCAAGAGATATCCAATAGTCCAGCTTTATGTGCCTAATGTTTTCTACACCAGAGCAGACATAAAAACTTACAATCTCACTCTTTAAAATTGATCCATATGAATAGATCTGATAAAGTTTGATCACTGCAGTAGGCTGCCACCTATTATTAAAACGTTTATAATTCCCTAAAGTACTTGCCATGTGTCATTACTACTAAATATTGCTACACTTCTCATCATTTCTATAGTGTTGCATGAGTACACATAAAATGCAGTCTCTGATCCTTGGAACTTACAATCAAATCAAGGCAAATCAGAGGCTCTAGGAAAATGTATTTATGATTACAAAACACAAATCAAGACTAAGGTCAGGGAAAGCCAGTTTTGAAAATTAAAAAGCAGCCACAGAAAGATGTCTTCTTAGGCAGGATTTGAATTTGGTCCAAGAAAGATTATGATCCATTAATTCAGGAAAGTCATTCTCCGGCATGTGGTGCAGCAAGGTGAAAAGCACAGTTACGATGTAGAAGAAAGACACAGATTAGAACAGTCTGCCTGATGAATGGATTTCACCAGGCAAGAATGTAGAGGAAGATAAGAGTAGGGAGGTAATGTGGACCTGCAGAGTGAATTCACTTGTAGATCAGTAGAAGAAGCTTGATCTGTGTACCGAAGCAGAAGGGAAGTTAAAGAAGTGACTTGAAAAGAGGGGTTACAAGAATGGAAGGAAATAAGTAGTGCAGCTCAAGTTTGAATGGGCCGTATGGGAATAGATGATTCAGTGGAAGATCTGTGAGGAAAAGGCTGTGTGTTCTGGCTTCTTTTCACCACGGCCCTCACATTGTTGCTCGATCTGACTCTATATACTGCTTTTTGGATTCTTATGGTGCCGATTCCGGTCTATTGGTCTCACTGACCTGAAACCACTCCCATAGCTTTCAGGTATGTCAACAATTTTCATTCTTTCCGGCACCTTATTATCTGTGAATTGCATATGGTTCTTTCAGGCCTCCAAGCAGGCTGTAATACCCCCTTGCAGCCCCAAGAGGCAGGTGCAACTGCTCCGTATTGCTCTTTTGAATTGCCGGTCGCTTAAAACAAAATCCCCACTTATAACAGATACAATTCTGTCTCACTCATTGGATATTCTTTGCCTCATGAAAACGTGGCTTCAAGAGGTGGAGGGGCCTCTTTGTTCCATTGCCTTCCACCTGGCTACCTGGTGGATTCTACCCCTTGATCCTCCCATAAGAGAGGAGGAGTGGCCATAATTTACAAATCCACCTTGACATTGTCTGAATTGCGTATACCATTACCTTTGTCAGCTGAGTCTCTATTGGTGATATTAAGCTCCACCGTAGAAGTTTCCTTACTACTTCTGTACTGCTCGTCTTTCCTATTGCAAGTTGATTGGGAGGACATTCAACATATAATACTTGATTTGTTTGTGTCTTGCCTAGATTTTATTATATTAGGAGATTTTGATATCCATTATGATGACCCACTGCGATCGCGGGGTAAAGTCTTTCATACATTTATTTCTGACCATGATATCCTACAACATGTCTATCTGCCAACCCACTCGGCGCGGCATGCGCTTGATCTTATACCACTCTTTCAAATGCACGCTCATCAGTCACTAATCTTAATACAATCCCTGTGCCCTGGTCCGATCATACCTTATTGCTCTTTGATTTGATTTACCTGAAACCATCGCTATCCACTGGTTTGACCATTTCTCCTGTGACTTTTTCCTATAAACCCATCACCCTGGCTACTCTTGCAGTTTTTCTGGCTGCTGACACCTTATTTCCTGCAAATGTCGCTGATCTACCTGTAGCTGAGCAGGCTTATATGTGGCACACCACATTCTCCACAGAATTAAATAATCTAGCACCGCTGCAGACTAAGACTCAAACCCATCCTCTCACAGGACCACTTCTGTACAGTCTGTCAAACACTTATCACCCCTACACTCGACTACTGCAACCCAGTATGCCTAGGGCTACCAAAACAGGCCCTCCAACCACTTCTGATGGCTCAGAACACTGCCGCCCGCATAGCAACAGGCCGCTCCAGACAGGACCACATCACTCCTACCCTGTACCACCTCCACAGGCTCCCAATCAGCTACTGTATACAATACAAAGTTATCCTAAACATATTCAAGATAAGACAGAACATCTCAGCAGACAGCCTGCAATCTCTCATCAAAGCGGACAGATGCACCAGACCCAGAAGAAGGAGAACCACTGACCTCATCATCATCCCACGAGAATTCACCAAATCCAGACAGGACACCTCAAGAAGAGCTCTGTCCCTGGCGGCACCCTCCCTGTGGAACTCTCTCCTCGACGAGCTGAGATCTGCCACGGACCTCACAGATTTCAGAAAGTTACTAAAAACAAAGCTTTTCATGGATCATTACAGAAGAGAGCTTTCTGGTTAAATTTAGAATCCAGCAGAGAGCTTGTAGTTTAAATTTCATAATAGGTTAGGGCCTAGCATCAGCAAAGTTCTTTTAGTTTCAGATTAAAACACAGAAGAGAGCTTTCTGGTTAAATTTGGAATCCAGCAGAGAGCTTGTAGTCCCTGAAGTTGAAGCTTTGGTGGGAGTGGCTGACTTGGATTTAGTGGCAGTTACAGAAACATGGTTCACAGAAAACCATGACTGGGATGTAACTATACCTGGCTATACTTTATTCAGAAAGGACAGGGTAGGAAGAAGGGGAGGAGGAGTGGCACTATATGTAAAAACTACTATTAAAGCTTTGGAATTACAGAGCTTAAAAGGGAGAGAGGAGGCATTGTGGGTTAAACTAGAAAGAGGGAAAGAGAAATCTATTTGCATTGGTGTGATATACAGACCTCCCTCACAAGAGGAAGAGGTGGACAGAGAGTTAATTGAAGACATATGCAGCATTGCTAGGAAAGGGGAAGTGCTACTGCTAGGAGATTTCAATATGCCAGATGTTGATTGGCACATTCCTGCTGCAGTATCATCTAGAAGTAAGGAGATCCTGGATTCTCTACAGGGAGAACTATTCAGGCAATTGGTAACAGACCCCACACGTGAAGGGGCCATATTGGACTTGGTGCTTACCAATGGTGAAAGTGTTTCTGATGTTGTAGTGGGAGATCATTTTGCATCCAGTGATCACCAGATGGTGTGGTTCAGTATTAGGACTAGGGCTGTTAGAATCCATTCCAAGGTGAAGATCTTAGACTTTAGGAAGACTAACTTTGCAAAGATGGGCCAATACCTCAGGGAGTTGTTAGTGGGATGGGAACAGCTGGGGGATGTAGAAAAACAATGGTCAAAACTGAAAGGGGGTATTTTAAAGGCAACTAACCTTTTTGTTAAAATGGTAAATAAAGGCAAAAGGAACAGGAGACCGCTATGGTTTTCAAAGGAAGTAGCTGAAAAAGTGAAAAAAAAGAGGGAGGCCTTCATGAAATACAAGAGATCACAGAGAGAGGAAGACAGGCATCTGTATTTGGAAAAACTTAGAGAAGCTAGCAAAGTAGTCAAGAAGGCAAAGATTCAAAAGGAGGAGGAAATAGCCAATGCAATAAAATGGGGGGATAAGACATTTTTCAGATATATTAGTGAGAAGAGGAAGGGCAAAAGTGGTATTGTCAGACTCAAGGGTGCAGGGGGGGAATATGTAGAAGCTGATAAGGTTAAAGCGGAATTGCTTAACAAATATTTTTGTTCTGTGTTCACAGATGAAGAACCAGGAGCAGGACCTCAGAAAACACCCACAAATAGGAACAGAAGCGAGGGACATCTTGAACAATTTTCAGAAGACTCTGTTCGTGAGAAACTAGCTCAACTTAAAGTAGACAAAGCGATGGGACCGGATGGGATACACCCTAGAATACTGAGGGAACTTGGGGACGTTCTAGCAACTCCACTGACTGACCTTTTCAATGCCTCGTTGGAGTCAGGAGTGGTGCCAAAGGACTGGAGAGAGGCTCATGTGGTGCCTTTACACAAAAGCGGAAGTAAGGATGTGGTTGAAAACTACAGGCTGGTTAGTTTAACTTCAGTGGTGAGTAAATTATTGGAAACGCTGCTGAAAGAGAAAATAGTGAGGTTTCTGGAGTCCGGCGGATTACAGGATCCGAGGCAGCATGGATTCACCAGAGGCAGGTCTTGTCAGACAAATCTGATTGATTTCTTTGACTGGGTGACCAGGGAGTTGGACCGAGGGAGAACTCTAGATGTGGTGTATTTAGATTTCAGTAAAGCCTTTGACACTGTTCCTCACAGGCAACTTATAAACAAACTGAGCACCTTAGGGATGGACCCTAAAGTTACTGCTTGGGTTAGAAATTGGTTGGGTGGGAGGCGACAAAGAGTACAAGTAAATGGAGCTCACTCTGATGAGAAGGATGTTACCAGTGGTGTGCCCCAGGGATCTGTCCTTGGTCCGATTCTTTTTAACATCTTTGTTAGTGATATAGCGGAAGGGCTGTCGGGTAAGGTTTGCCTCTTTGCGGATGATACCAAAATCTGCAATAGAGTAGACACCCAGGAAGGTGTAGATAACATGAGGAGGGATCTAGCTAAGCTTGAAGAATGGTCTAGAATTTGGCAGCTGGGATTTAATGTTAAAAAATGTAAGGTCATGCATTTGGGCTGCAGCAATCCAAGGGAGCAATACAGTATAGGAGGTGAAGTACTTTTGTCCACTAAAGAAGAGCGGGACCTAGGCGTGGTTGTGTCTGATGATCTTAAAGTAGCTAAACAGGTAGAAAAGGGAACGGCAAAAGCTAGAAGGATGCTTGGGTGCATACGGAGAGGAATGGCTAGCAGAAAAAAGGAGGTGATAATGCCTCTATATAAGTCTTTGGTGCGACCTCATTTGGAGTATGGTGTGCAATTCTGGAGACCGCACCTTCAAAAGGATGTGAACAGGATGGAGTCGGTGCAGAGGGTTGCTACTAAAATGATTAATGGGCTTCATTATAAAGCATATGAGGACAGACTTAAGGATCTTAATATGTACACCTTAGAGGAAAGGCGGGATAGAGGTGATATGATTGAGATGTTTAAATACCTCCGTGGCATAAATGTTCAGGGAGAGAGCCTCTTTCAATTGAAAGCAAGTTCTGCTATGAGGGGACATGGGATGAGGGTGAAGGGAGATAGATTCAGGAGTGATATGCGGAAATATTTCTTTACGGGAAGAGTAGTGGATCCGTGGAATAGTCTCCCAGTGGAGGTGGTGGAGATGAGGACAGTAACTGAATTCAAAAAAGCATGGGACCAACACAGAGGATCTCTAAAGGTAAAAAGTGGACTGTTGTAGTTGTTGTTATGGAAGGACAGACTAGATGGGCCTTGTGGTCTTTTTCTGTCATCATGTTTCTATGTTTCTAAATTTCATAATAGGTTAGGGCCCAGCATCAGCAAAGTACTTTTAGTTTCAAATTAAAACACAGAAGAGAGCTTTCTGGTTAACTTTAGAATTCAGCAGAGAGCTTGTAGTTTAAATTTCATAGTCACTCAGGACCTAGCATCAGCTAAGTACTTTTAGTTTCAAATTAAAACACAGTAGAGAGCTTTATGGTTAAATTTAGAATCCAGCAGAGAGCTTGTAGTTTAAATTTCATAATAGGTTAGAGCCTAGCAGCAGCAAAGAGCTATAATTTAAATCAAATCAGAATATAGCTTACCTCAGCAGCACAGGACAGGGTACTGTGTAGCAGCCCTCTTTTAATAAGTGTTATAAGCGGTATATTAAATCTGACTAAATAAATAAATAAGACTCGTGCTCCCAGAGTATCATACAAATGGTATCATACAGTTCTCCAGTTGCTCAAACAACAAACCCGAGCTGCAGAAAGATCTTGGAGGAAGGCTAAATCAACTCAAACCATGCAGAGGTCTAAGGCCTGCCAACTTTTCTATCATCGTAAAATATTTGAGGCAAATTAAGATTACTTTTCCAGGCTCATCACCAATTCTCCATCTACAATAAAAGCTATATTTTCAATTGTCTCTCAACTTTCTACATAATGCCGACTCCAACGGCATCTGCCCTGGTCTGGCTATCCCAGAAATATGAGCAAAATACTTTTTGACCCGAGTTCAGTCACTCAAGGCTATGCTATCCTCATTTCCGCCTTTCTCTCCACTGGCTGAAGCCGGATGTACTTCTTCTCTACCATTGCACTCCTGGTCACATTTTACCCCTGTGTCCCTCACCCAGAGAGGGTATCACAGCCCATTCATAAAACTGCTTCCTCCTTAGACCCAATTCCATCAACATGGCTAAATGAGCCCAGTTTGGGACTCCTGCCAATCTTGCTTTCACTGGTCAATCAAAGTCTATCTTCAGGAGTGGTACCTGAGACCTCGAAAAAGGCTATACTCCATCCTTTAATAAAGGATCAGCATGGGGATTGGTCTGATCCTCAAAATTACCGCCCTATCTCAAACTTAGCCGTCACGTCCAAGATAGTCAAGAAAATTATCTTCCGTCAGCTTGCAGATCATGTGGACCAAATTTATTTTCTCCATCCTCGTCAATAAGTGTTTCGCTCATGCCACAGTATGGAAACAGTCCTTAATGATATTTATAGGTCACTTGATCATGGGAATTATACTCTCACAGTTTTGCTGGACTTATCTGCAGCCTTTGATCTGGTGGATCACAACCTATTTTTGGCCTGCCCATACGAGGCAGGGATCTGAGGTACAGTGCTTGACTGGTTTAGTCCCTTCCTAAATCATAGATCTTTTCAGGTTCATATGCAATGAGAGGTCTCTATTCCCCAAGACCTTTTGTGCAGCATCCCCCAGGGATCTATTTTATCGCCTTTATTATTTAACATTTTCCTCAGTCCATTAATTACTCAAATACAAGGATTTCCTGTTATGTTTATGCAGATGACATCTTAATGTTATACTCTACTGATGATTCAGTAAGAGATTTGGTCCCTCTAAATAACTGTTTAATAACAATATCCTCCTGGTTATTTTATTTATTTATTTATTTATTTAACAACTCTTATATACCGCGCTATTTGTTATCAGTGCGGTTTATATACAACAAGGGTACACAGTCAGCAGCCTGTACTGTGCTTACATTGTAACAGGAGTTTAAAACTTGGATCTTACATTGTAACAGGAGTTTGAACTGAACCCTACTAAGTTAAAAGCCGTCTGGTTTACCGGTTACGATTTTCAGCCTACACTTGCCCTTACGATAGACAGTCAGCTTTCAGTATTACATACTTCTCTTCGATATCTTGGAGTTGTGTTATATTTGGCCCTTACTTTCTCCCCTCAACTGGCTCAGGTAACTAAATCGACTTTCCTGACCTTATGGCGTTTTTGTAGCATTCATTCATTTTTGGATCACCTGGCCCAGATAACCATGCTTTTACACACTGTGATAAAGAGATTTGACGTTTGCAATATTGTTTATTTTGGCCATCCACAGGTCCATCTCCATAGCCTTCAGACTATCCAAAATACGACTCTTCGTGTACTAGCTCACGTACGCAAATTTGATCGTATTACACCACTATTCATCAAATATCATTGGTTACCTATAAATTCTTGGATCATTTTCAAGCTTCTTACCCTGACACACAAAATTATTCATGACACACTTCCGGATTACTTGTCTACTATTGTCTCCCTATATGCCCCAGCAAGATTTCTATGCTCACTCCATGATTTTCATTTACATCTCCCCTCCTCGTGGGAAATAAAGTATGAATCTACAAGAAAATTAGCTTATTTTGCTGCGGCTCCGGCACATTGGAATGGCTTGCTGGGCCACCTTGGCAAAGAATTAAATTTCAAGTGCTTCAATAAATCTCTGAAAACCTTCCTTTTTAGGACAGCTCGTAACTTACCTTAGTAGCTATTCTGGTATGATGACATTCTTTGGGCATGTAAGGACCCTTTCCTGAAAACTCAGTCATTCACCTCAATGAGCCAGCCCTGGAGCTGCACTACCTATTGGGTCATCAGGGCTACTGCAAGGTTATTAGATGCCCTAGGTGAATCTTCAGCCTTGTGCTCCCTCCCAATTAAATTTGAGGTCCCTAGTGCCCCCCCCTCAAAGATTTTGATAATTAAACTCAATCACAGTCATCTGAACATCATACTTTCCAAGACAATCCTAATGCATATTTGGACATCATACTCTTAAATATTAAACTTTGTTTTGAAAATATAACATAAGGAGAGAGATCTCCAAAAACCACTTACAATGGTAAATGGACTATTCGCAAATTACCAATTCATACTTCGAGTAAAAGTACTCACAGATTTTTTTTTTAAATTGTGTGGTTGTTGGGACCCATTGTTTTGATTTGACCTTAGCTGCCAGAAGCTACTGCCCTAGACAGCCACCTAGTTTGCCTGGTGCTTGGGCCGGCCCTGGGAGCCGTGGTGCCAACAAGCAAGCAGGGAATGCATGTCATAGGAAATATGAAGATTATGCATTCTTGTTCTCCATTGTCACAACCCCTTATACTCCTATGGTGCTTGTACAGGATTCTTGTCTAAAATGGGAGCAAACACCACAGGGAGAGGATGAGCGAAAAGAGAGGACATCAAGGGGCAGAGTGAGCATGTACATTTTTTCTGAGCCTCCAAAGTGTGCACTGCCTGAATGTTCACAAGCAGTGTACCCTTTTGTGTTTTCTAACTCCAGGAGATTCAGCTGTAAACCCAGAAGGTGGAAGAAAGATCAGAATGTACGGGAGACTCTTTGAAGATTTAGGAGACTTGTATTGTCTGCTAAAGTCTTTAGGCTAGCATGCCTTATATAAAAAGTAGGTAGTCTTTAGGCTAGCAAATCTTATAGAAATAAGTAGGCAGTGCCAAATCATTTGCTAACTGCAGCATTGCTCTGAGTTTTCTACTACTATCCATAAGCCTGTTCAATTTATGTAAATGTCATATATTCACAATCAGTTGTGCCGTGGTTTTATTTTATACACATAAAGGTGTTCAAACACTGGACGGCTCCTCAATAATCTGTCAGCCCTTTCTTGGCATCTTTGTATAAACATAGTTATCACAAGTGCTACATGTTACCACAAATATTTATCAGAGTCCTCACAATGTTCTCTCTGTGACTTCCTGCAAGATATAACATCAATGCACATTACAAAGAAGTCTGGCAAGTTTTAAGTAACCAGAACACAAAAACGGCCTTTCCATTTTCATAGAAGATTAGTCAAGGTTTTCTTCACTATCATTCACACACGAATAAATATTATGTGCTGAGTAAAATATTGACTTACAACACATAGTTGGCTTTGGTAACATTTTCCACTGTGTTCACATAAAATATTAACTGTTGATGAAAAGACAATGAAACAAAGGACAAGGGAGCAGCATTACATATATTCAGACATTGCAAAGGTTACACTGTAAAAAAAGGAAATTGGATTTAGCTCATGCCTTTCTCAGAGTTCAAGGAGAGTTACAGTCTGATACAGTGTCCCCCGAGGTCTTACAATCAAAGCTTGTACCTGACGCAATGGAGGATTAAGTGACTTACCCAAGGTCACAAGGAGCAGCAGTGAAATTTGACCCAGGCTTCCCTGGTTCTTAACACACTATCTAAGCATTAGACTACTAAGGTAAGGACTTTAGATGTGTATTTGAATATACATTTGTGTGAAAAAAATTCAGACCTCTCATTTGAGGGTCAATTCATCCCTTCAGGAATTAGAAAATTTCCCGGAAAATGTTATCCGTCATCCCAGGGAAGTATAGTTTTTAATACTCATAAACCATATACTATCAACAATTCACTAATCCACTGTGCCAGTTCTTTCATGTACATCCACTCACCAAAAGGAATGCCACCCCCAGAAAAGGAGAGGAAGGAATGCAAATTAAGGTTGTTCTAATTTGAAGTGATGACTTTCAGTAAATATTGTTATGAATATTCTGTGTAGTGTACTTTTTTGTATGCATAATTGTGTGGAATGTCCTGGTCTTTATAGTAGGAATGGTGCCCACCTCTCAGATGTGGGTTAGGAGCTATTTTTGAATGATTTTCAGGAGGCCTTGGAGTCAATCATCTTGTCAGCTGGCCACTAGTGGCAGAGCCTTATTTGATCACAGCATGGGCGGGAGGCACAAGAGCAGGGGCTGCTCTGTCCAGCAGTGGATACTCAAGCCAATCCTTTTATTGAGGATGGTATTTCTCCAAGCAACCATGGCTGATGGGTTATCCTAGCAGCCAGAGTTGAAATAGCAGTGGTGCTGTCTGAGGTTTGGTAAGTGTCAAACCTCTGAAGATAGCTTCATATGGCAGGGCTACAGAATGGGACAGGCGGTTGGTCTGAGGGGGGTGTTGGCTTAAGGGCCATCCTAGCTTGTAGTATGGCAGAATGATAGATTCAGACAGGTTTGATATATCATTGGTATTGGATTGGCTTGAATCCTTGTCATTGTTTTTTGTATGGGCTGCATTTTAACAAATCTATGGCCAGTTTGGCTTTACTCCAATCCATGACTCCATGTGATTTCTGTGGACTGGAAATACAATGGGCGAGAGAGGGGTGGTTTGATGACGGAGGCAGCTAGGATCCCAGTTTCAGGTGCTCTTGTTGCTATCTTGTGCATTTCTTTGGAGTGACATCAGTGATGCACTCTGAACTTTCAATCTAGAAATCTTTACCTCTCTTGATCACTCCTTGGGAATCCCCTCTATTCCCTCCTGGACTTTTAGACTGTCCCTGGTATGGTTGTTTGAATTCCTCTTTCTAAGCAGGATTCCTCTCAGGTACAATAATTATGCTTGATCTCTGTTACTAAATCCATACTTTCTCTTGAATGACTCAACTAGGCACTGACTCTGCTGTTACCGCAAGGTATACATTCACTTCTCCAGATGTTTCTGCCAGGTTGGCACTGAAAATCTCAGGGTGAATTACACAGTGTCCAATACAGGACAATGTCTAATCCAAAAAACCTCAAACATTTACTTTCCAAAAGAATTAAAGTTCTAGTCTCCCTCCCACAAGGCACAACAAATTTGAATGAGAAAGACTTCATTCTGTCCTTGGGCAACCTTTTCCCTCTTTCACTAAATGGAAAGGTAGAACATTCTGGGGAATGTTTGTTGGTCTATAATTCTTTTTATTGCTGTGTTTATTTTAACTTTGTGAACTAGCTAGAGCATCCTTTAGACAGATAGGTGAAACATAGAAGCATGATGGCAGAAAAATACCACATGGCCTATCTAGTCTTCCCTTCCATATCAATTACACTTGTGGTCAACATTATTGGCACCCTTGCAGTTCAACCCCTTAAAGTCCAACATTTCCTAAAAGAAAGCAGCCAGTGAAATGGCTTTGGACTTTATATGTAAACATATTTAACACATAGAAGAATCAAATAAAAGAAGACCAATTTAAAAAGGAGATAAAAGGAAGTAGTATAAAAACTGAGATATCTCTAGGACATGATTATTGGCACCCTTATAAACAATTTAAATCAGTTTGAACAGAAGAACCACATTCCCATTGAAGTAAAATTAGACACACCTACCGTGTTTCCCCGAAAATAAGACCTATCCTGAAAATAAGACCTAGCACGTTTTTCTGAGATTCCCATAATATAAGCCCTACCCCGAAAATAAGACCTAGTGCAGATCACGTCTGACAGATTCAGTACCGGGGGGGGTCACCAGGGAGGAGTTTTCCTCCTGCTCCACTCGCTGATGCCGATTGGGTGCCAGTGCTGTGCTGCGGGCCACTTCCATCATCTGTGCAGACGAGAGCTGCAGCGCCACTCATTCTGTGCTGTCACGCTGTATATGAAAAGAAAAATAAGCCCTACCCCGAAAATTAGCCCTAGTGCATCTTTTGGAGCAAAAATAAATATAAGACCCAGTCTTATTTTCGGGGAAACACGGGTATGATCAATTTGCAGTACTCACATGACTTGAATCAACCAATGAATGATGTCTTTAATGCTTAAAATAGCCACATTCATTCCCTGTTCCATTTTCACAATGGTGAAGAAAATAGAGCTGCCTGAAACCATCAGAAAAGCCATTATCACCAAACATCAAACTTCAAAGGGGTACAAGGCCATCTCCAAAGCAGTTGGGATTTCTGTGTCTACAGTTTGCAATGTTATTAAGAAGTTTTCTACTCATGGAACTGTCAAGAACTTCCCAGGACGTGGTGGGAAGAGGTAAATTAATCCAAGAAGTCTTTGAAGGTTTGCACAAACTGTTGGAAAAACACCATGAACAACATCAAAAGAGCTTAAGGCTGACCTGGAGCAATCTGGAGTGATGCTTTCAACCAACACAATGTGCCGTGAACTAAACAAAGAAGGACTTCATGGGTGAAGGCCAAGAAGGACCCCACTTCTCAGATATAAAAAGGCACACCTGTTTTTTGCCCAAATCCACCTTGAGATACCACAATCCTTCTGGGAAAATGTTCTGTGGACAGATGAAACCAAACTTGAGCTCTTTGGCAATGCAGACCAACAATACATATCAAGGCAGAAAAATGTTAAATATGGTGATGCTGCCTCAGGAACTGGAGGCCTGGAACATATTAAAGGAATCATGTCCTAGTGTCAGATAGCTAGGTCTGGGTTGAAGCAGGACAATGACCAAAAACATACATCCAAAAGTACAAAAGAATGGTTAAAAAGGAACAAATACTTATTTTAAACTGGCCATCAATCAATTTTTTATCTCAATCCACAGTAACATAGTAACATACTAAATGACGGCAGATAAAGACCAGTATGGTCCATCTAGTCTGTCCAGTAAGATGGCCAGAGTAAGATGGCAGGAGTAGGTGCCACTCTGGCAGGCCACCCCTCCCCATGTCTTTGTTTAGGGGTGAACACACCGCTCCATGCAGGACACCCCTATTTGTTGAGAAGTTAGATGGTTCAGTTTATTTTGATTTTATTCTGTTGCTATAAATGGATCCATTGTGTCTGTCCCATGCCATTTTGAATTCTGTCACTGTATTTGCCCCACCACATCCATCGGGAGGGCATTCCAAGCATCCACCACCCTCTCAGTGAAATCGAGAACCTTTGGAAAGAGCTGAAATCTGCCATTGGAAAAAGGAATCCTGGAAACATTTATGAGCTGGAACAAATCACCATTGAAGAGTGGGAGAAATTACCAGCAGACAGAGGTACAAAACCTATAGACGGCTACAAGAAATGTCTGGAGGCTGTCAACATTGCCAAGAGTTGCACAACCAAATATTAGTGAAGGATACCATTAATCCTATCCAAGTCATATTTTTTTTTCTCAGAAATTATTATGTCTAAGCTGCACAGACATCTTGTTATTGTTCTATACCTTTGAACATACTATTAAAATATTATGATGACATACAGTTGGAATATTTCCACTTATTTCTCTAGATATTGTACACAATATACCTAAAATGCAAGGGTGCCAATAATGTTGACCACAACTGTTCAAGTCCCCTTTTTTCCTTTAGAGATGTTCTGTGTTTGTCCCATGCTTCTTTGAATTTAGATACTGTCTTCATCTCTACCACCTCCACTGGGAGACTATTCCACGCAGCTACTACTCTTTTCAAAAAGACATATATCCGCATATTACTCCTCAGTCTATCCCCTTTCACCCTCATCCTATGTCCCCTCTTAGTAGAACTTGCTTTCAATCAAAAGAGGCTCTCCTCTTTTGCATTTATGCCATGGAGGTATTTAAATGCCTCTGTCATATCTCCTCAATCCAGCCTTTTCTCTAACGTATACTGAACACATCAAGATCTTTAAGTCTTTCCTCATATGCTTTATAACAAAGACCACTAACCATTTTAGTAGTCACCCACTGCACTGACTTCATCCTTTTTATATCCTTTTGAAGGTGTGGTCTCCAGAATTGCACAAAATACTGCAAATGAGGTCACACCAAAGACTTATATAAAGAGGCACTATCGCCCCCTTTCTTCTGCTGGCCATTCCTCTCCCTATGCACCCAAGCATCCTTCTGGCTTTTACTGTTGACTTTTCTACCTGTTTAGCCACTTTAAGATCATCAGGTTGTATAGAAATATAATAAATAAACAGATTTATTGTTGTTCCCAAATAGTAAAAAAAAAAAAGACCCAAATCATCAGCACTTTTATTTGGCTACCAACTATTCTCTGTGTGTATGTCAAAGATCTACCACCAGGTACCTGGCCTGCAGATCTAATGCAGAACAGAAAAGAATAAAAGGATTCTTCTCTGAGCTCTCACCGCTCTCTAAAACACTAAGGGGGTCATCCAGAACTGTGAATAGCAGGGATGTATGTCTGGTTTGGACGTACATCTCCAGCGATTCACTAGGGGCCTATTCTGCCCCCAAAATGCGTACTTTAGAAATCTAGGCATGAGCATTTACATCAGCTCTAGGGTTGATGTAAGTGTCTGTACCTAGATTCATCATGTATTTTCAGACTCCCCACATGTACCGTGTAATGTGTGGGGAGCTCTGGACAGGGGCGGGTGGGGGCGAAGGCAGGGCAGAGAGTGGGCATGTCAGAGATGGGCCCACGACTCCGGACATACAGGGCCTATCCAGGTCACGGCCTTGTATGTCAGGCAAGTGAAGGATGGTCAGGGAACTTATTTCACGTCGGAGGTGGAATAAGTCCTCCAATGTTGGCAGCCAGCAATGGAGGATCCCCATCGAAACAGATGAGACAATGCAAGAGGAGCCCCACCACTTGATCCATCCTTTGTAGGCCCCTCTGATGGTTGAGTGGCAGGGAAAGGACTTTGGTGTGCGCTAAAGGGAATCAGGGCTCCTGCATGGTGTCCCGGTGCCATGGCAACAGGACATCATGACATCAGGGCTCCAGCAGCCTGGGTAGATGCAGCACATCTGGACCTGCAGAACCGGGGTCCATCCAAGTGTGATTATTTTCCCATGGGAATGTCTAGCTCCTGCAGGTACAGAATTGGGTGCAATCTGCCCGTCCAGATTTTGAATGTCCGGATGGGCCAGACATCCCCTGATTGGAATTGGCCTCCAAAGGGGTTATTTTAGAAGCCCTATTCATGCTTTGGACATATGAAAATGGGCATAGAGGAATCTCCAGAGCTATTTTAGAAGCTAGGTCAGTGGATGTCCAAGTCTCAAAGGAGCGTGCTGGAGCCATGGCTAGGTCATTCCTAGCCATGAATAAACATCAGTTGTAAGCATGACCGGGCATGTGCAGGCCCTGAAGTATCAGGAAAGTACTTGTTTGGCTGAAAAGCATCCAGAGAGTGTAGAGAAGATAGCATCCATCATCCCTGGTACTCAGCACAATTTCAATTATAGCAGCAGTAGGATTTGAACCTTGACTTCCCTATGCATAGCCCTCTACCCTAACCACTAAGATACTCCTAGATACTGTATCTAGGGTCTGAAATATTATCCTGGGGATGTCTATGTAGCACCCTCTTGAATGGAGTACCCTCAAGGGCAGGCTCCATTGGTCCCTGTCAGTTTGGCACTTGGCACCTCCACCTGGGGAAGCAAGCAGGTAGGATTTCTCTTCTTTCATAAGATATGCCATACTGGGTCAGACCAAGGTCGATCAAGCCCAGTATCCTGTTTCCAACAGTAGCCAATCTAGGTCATATGTACCTAGCAGTTTCCCCAAAAGACACAGGTACCACAGTGTTTGTACTGGGTCAAGCATTGATATCCTGGGCCCCTTCTTAATAATGGTTTATGGACCGTTCCTCCAGGAAGTTGTTCAAACGTTTTTTAAACCCAGCTACACTAACAGCCTTTACTACATCCTCCGGTAACAAATTCCAGAGTTTGATTACACGTTGAGTAAAAAAAAAAAATTATTTTATTAGTCTTAAACAGTTTACCCTGTAGCTTCATTGCATGTCTCCTAGTCTTTCTATATTCTGATAAAGTAAACAATTGATCTACGTTTACCCGTTCCACTCTGTTCATTAATTTGTAGACTTCTATCATATCTCCCCTCAGCCATCTCTTTTCAAGATTAAAGAGCCCTAACCTTTTTAGCCTTTCTTCATAGGAGTATCGTTCCATCCCTTTACCATTTTGGTGGCTCTTCTCTGAACCTTTTCTAATAACGCTATATCCTTTTTAAGATACGGCGACCAGAATTGCACACAATATTCAAGGTGCGGTCTCACCATGGAACGATATAGAGGCATTATAATATCTTTTGTTTTATTTTCCATTGCTTTCTTTATGATACCTAGCATTCTATTTGCTCTCATGGCTGCCGCTGCACACTGGGCCGATGGTTTTAACATGTTATCCACAATTACGCCTAAATCTTTTTCCTGGGTGGTGGAACCTTGATCGTTTAACCATAGTTTGGGTTGTTCTTCCCTAGGTGCATAGCTTTGTACTTGTCCACATTAAATTTCATCTGCCATTTTGATGCCCAGTCTTCCAATTTATCAAGATCCTCTTGCAATTTTCCACAATCCTCTTGAGTTTTAACAACTTTAAATAGTTTTGTGTCATCTGCAAATTTGATAACCTCACTCGTTATTCCCCTTTCCAGGTCATTTATGAATATGTCAAAAAGCAGCGGACCCAGCACAGATCCCTGGGGTACACCACTATTCACCTTTCTCCATTGGGAAAATTGGCCATTTAGCCCTACCCTCTGCTTTCTATCTTTTAACCAGTTCCTGATACACAATAGTACACTGCCTCCTATCCCATGACTCTTTCGTTTTGCCAAAAGTCTCTGATGAGGGACCTTGTCAAAGGCTTTCTGAAAGTCCAGATACACTATATCAATCGACTCACCTTTGTCCACCTGTTTATTCACTCCTTCAAAAAAGATTAGTAAGACAAGATCTTCCTTGTCTAAAGCCATGTTGGCTGTCTCCCATTAGGCCATGACTATCTACATGCTGACTAATTTTGTTCTTTATGATGGTTTCTACCGTTTTTCCCGGTACTGACATCAGTCTCACCGGTCTGTAGTTTCCCGGATCACCCCTGGAACCCTTTTTAAAAATTGGCGTTACATTGGCAATCTTCCAATCTTCAGGTATTACAGATGATTTTAATGAAAATTCACAGATTACTAATTGCAGGTCTGCAATCTCATATTTCAATTCTTTCAACGCCCTTGGATGTATACCATCTGGCCCAGGTGATTTGCTACTCTTCAGTTTATCTAATAGTTGTAATACTTCTTCCCGATGTATCGATATTTCCTTCAATTTTTCCACATCTTTAAATACCACTTCAGTCATGGGTAACATCCCTACATCTTCCTCAGTAAAGACCGAAGCAAAAAATTCATTCAGTCTCTCTGCTATGGCCTTGTCACCTCTTAGTGCCCCTTTAACCCCTCTATCATCTAATGGACCAACTGACTCTCTCACAGGTTTTTTGTTATGAATGTACTTGAAAAAGTCTTTATTTCGCATTTTTGCTTCTGCAGAAAGCTTCTTCTCAAATTCTCCCTTTGCCTGCCTTATCAATGCCTTGCATTTGACTTGCCAGTGCTTGTGCTCTTTCCAGGTTTCGTCATTTGGCTCTTTTTTCCATTTCCTGAAAGATGCTTTTTTTGGCAACAACAGCCTCTCTAACCTCACCTTTAAACCATGCTGGCAGATTTTTGGGCTTCCTTCCACTTTTCTTAAAGCGTGGAATACAGCTGGTCTGGGCTTCCAAGATAGTATTTTTCAACAACACCCAAGCTTGATGTAAGTCTTTAACCTTTGCAACTGCTCCTTTTAGTTTTTTCTTAACTATTTTCCTCATTTTATCATAGTCTCCCTTTCTAAAGTTAAAAGGTAGTACTGTGGATAGTAAGGATTTTATCATAGTCTTCCTTTCGAAAGTTAAAAGATAGCACTGTGGATAGTAAGGATTTCCTTACTATCCTTCCTCCACTAATTAAATCAAACGCAATCATGCTATGATCACTATTGCCAAGTGGCCCTAATACCCTTATCTCTTGCACTAGATCTGGTGTTCCACTGAGGGCTAGGTCCAATATGGCTTCCCCTCTGGTCGGTTCATGAACCAGCTGCTCTAAGAAGCAGTCATTTATTTCATCTAGGAACTTTATCTCCCTAGCATGTCCTGCCATGCACTGACCCAGTCGATACCGGGGTAATTGAAATCACCCATTATTATTACTGCGCTGTAACTTTTGTTAGCTTCCTTGATTTCTTTGAGCATTTCATCATCCATTTGTTCATTTTGGCCAGGCGGTCGATAGTACACCCCCACCGTCATCGCCTTCCCCTTTTTACATGGACTTTCAATCCATAGAGATTCTACAGCAAATTGTGTTTCCTGCAAAACTTTAATCCTTTCTGACTCAATTCCCTCTTTAACATAGAGCGCAACCCCTCCCCAATTTGATCAGCTCTATCATTGCGATATAATTTGTACCCAGGTATCACAGTGTCCCACTGGTTGTCCTCCTTCCACCATGTCTCTGATATTCCAATCATATCTAACCTCTCATTTAGTGCTATATATTCTAACTCACCCATCTTATTTTTTAGATGTCTAGCATTTGCATACAAGCATTTTAGAGACTGTATTTTATTCATATTAATCCTGCTATTGGTAGACATGGGTAATTTGGGATCTTTAAACTCTGTCTGCTCCATACACAGGATCTCTACAGGTAAAAAGTGGACTGTTGTAGTTGTTGATATGGAAGGACAGACTAGATAGGCCATGTGGTCTTTTTCTGTCATCATGTTTCTATGTTTCTATACTCGGGGGCATTTGGGCTACTTTACTCTTTTTTGCAACCTCTCTGCTTCTGGTAGTATCCTTCAAGGATACATTCTTCCGAACCATGCGCTCTTGGGCGACTGTCAGCTTTCCCCTATTATCCAGTTTAAAAGCTGTTCTATCTCCTTTTTAAAGGTTAATGCCACTTATTAAAAGGGGGCTGTTACACAGTACCCTGTCCTGTGCTTCCCAGGTAAGCTCTGACCAACTTCCTGGTTGATTAACAGTCCTTGCTTGGATACAAGGAGTCTTTCAAAATGGCCTTTTGACCTGCCACCTGGTGTTAACACCTATTGAAAACGTTTCACAGGTCTCTTGCCCCCTAGGTAGAAGGCCTCTTTGTAAAGGTCTCTAGAAGACTTTATTTGTTGCTCACAGAGTACTGACCCTGTTTTGCCTTTTATGCTAAGTTATATTCTGATTTGATTTAAATTACAGCTCTTTGCTGCTGCTAGGCTCTGACTTATTATGAAATTGATACTACAAGCTCTCTGCTGGGTTCTAAATTTAACCAGAAAGCCCTCTTCTGTGTTTTAAATTTAAACTAATAGTACTTTGCTGATACTAGGCCCCGAGTGACTATTACATTTAAAAGACAAGCTCTCTGCCGGGTTCTAAATTTAACCAGAAAGCCCTCTTCTGTGTTTTAAATTTAAACTAAAAGTACGTTGCTGATACTAGGCCCTGAGTGACTATTAAATTTAAACTTTCACCCCAGGAAAACCTCTCGAAAACTACTGCTGTGAACAAGGCTGACTTAAATAGTAATAACAATTTATTTGCAAGTATAAGTAATAAAAGCAGTGTAACAACCTGTAGTATGATAAGTGATTCAAGCAGGTAGGGTGAAATAGCAATATAGGATAAGACAACATTCAATACCAGTCATTGAATCATTTCCTTCTATTAAAAATGGCCAAGGTTAAAAGTGCAAAACTTTAATACAGTGTTCACTAGAGTATTTCAATGCAGTTCAAACAACCAACTATAATCTTATACATAGTGACTTAAATAAATTTTTGAAGATGATGGATTTAACCTTATTAATCTGTCTCCTAACTCCCTCTCCCTTTCCCTTTGCCCACCAACCCCAAGTCTCACCCACTGTTGGAGTGCAGGATTGGTGGCTGCTTGTGAATCCTGTCCAATTACTGAGGCTGTAGCCTTGGTTCCGCCTCCTCAAAACTCTCCTCCAGTCAGGAGAGGGTTTTGCATTCCTGTCCAATCAGAAACAGCTGTTGCAGCCCTCCAGTGAGCTGACCTATAGCTGGACCCCTCTGGGTCTTGTGGCTCCAAGTCCAGAATGGACTCTCTGCCACTGCAGCTCTCCCTGGAGCTGATCTGCCGCTGCAGCTCTCACTGGAGCTGATGTGCCTCTGGACTCCCAAGCCTGTATTAGACTCTCCGGAGTCTCTTCACTGCCATCTCCACTCCCTGGATTGGGAGGAGACTATCCACCCCATCTTCACTCTTCTCCCGACTAGATCTGTAGGAAGTTCTCTGCTGGCATCTTCACTCCAAACGTGTTTAGGCTCCCAGGAACTTTCCAGAACCATCTTCAGGAGGGGAAGCTCTTTTAGATTAAGAAGATTAACAGTCTCTACATCCTAAATTCAATTTTTTTAAGTTCTTTTCTTTTTCTTTTTCTTTTAGGACCAGCACTTGTTTATCATTATGCTTGGCAAGATAGAAGGTCAACGCAAAAGAGGAAGGCCAGCAATGAGATGGATCGATACAATAACAGCAGCTACGGGTACCAGTCTGTCAACAATGAGCCGCCTGACTGAAGACCGAACACAATTTAGGATAGCTATCCAGAGGGTCGCCATGAGTCGACTCCGACTCGACGGCACTTAACAACAACAACTTGTTTATCAGATACTATTTCTCTTAGGGTGAGCAATTTCTACTAGCCCCCAGTATTTAACTCTCCACCCTCTGTCTAGTGTGTCCACTTTATTTTCCTAAACTATTCCCTATAGATTTAAAAGTTAACACTTAATAATAAATATAAATGTGAGCAAATATTACCCTTGCTCCTTCAGCACAGGCAGTGATTTTCATATTCCCCCTAAATGTTTACTTTCCAGCTCTGCTAGTACAGTGACCGTTACTGCAGACTGCTCCGTTAATGTTGTCCTTCATCTGACCTCTTTAGTAGTTACCTCTTTAACAGAATAAAGTGACCATTTACCTTTATGCTAGGTTACTCAACACACTCTCATACACCTACCTTTGGGGGGGGGGGGAGGGTCATCTATGTAGATGCCCCCGCAGACGTCCATATCAGGCACGTTCACGTTTGTGAAATCATGTCTGCACTGGATATGCCTACTCTTTTTTCAGAATCTCTGGCTTAGAGTCCCAGATTATACTTGGATGTCCTTTCTAAAATGCCCCTCCACTTCTCTTATTAACAGAATATTTGCAATGACGCATTGTGAAAAGGTTCAGTATATTCCCTATTCTTCTCTGCCTAGCATGCCCCTTCTGCAAGGGCATATTACTTCTCAAGAATCCATTTAAGGTATTTGCACCTGCAATCTCCTCAGCAGAGGGATACTCCCCGCAGAGCTTCCATCTTAAAATGTTCCGGTATACTCACTGTGCATACTATGCAAACACACCTTGTTCACACCTACATAGCAGCAGGAACCAGAAGTGTATTAAGCGGGGTACAATTTCATAGGTGGCCATAAACTTAAACTTAATTTAAATGTTAGGCAAAAGCATTCTTGTTGTGAAACAGTGTGCCCACTTTTACCCACATTGAAGAGGCAAAAGTTGACATATCTTTTTTTATGCTTTTGGAGGATAATTTTGGAGGATAACTGGGTGACTAGCTTTAGACACCCAGAAGGTGCCTATCTTGACCCTAGAGTGAAGGAGGCACATCTATTTTATAAAGAAAAGTGAGCGTAAATGTCTGAAAATACATGATGAATCTAGGTATAGGCACTTACATCAACTCTAGAGCTGATGTAAATGCTTGTGCCTAGATTTCTTTAGTACACATGTAAGTTATAGTATTTTATAACTCACCCATGTAAATCTGTGCTTCCCCCATGCTCCACTCAAGCTCCAGTCATATGTATACTGTCACAGCCGCTCCCTTTGGCAACATGCTTGGAGGTCAGGATGGACATTTCTTTCTTTCTTGAAGTGATAAACTTCTTTTGCCCAGAGGGATTCTGGGACTAGTAGTTCACCTCTTTGGAATGAATAGTTGTGAATGCCAATATAAGTGGTAAGGTAAAGGGTTTTATTCCCAACAGCACAAAAGGTTTCCAAATGAAAGCAAACAGGTTTCACCTTATTCTGGATTATCACCAAACATTTACCAAGTCCAAACTGTTATATGTGTTTCACAGTTCTTGTTACTTAGGCAGGTTGAAAGCAAACAAACAGGTCAAATAAATCAAATCAAAGCTTCTTCTTTTCAGCTTAAACAAACAGTGTTTTCAAGTATGTCCTAGCCACTATAGTTCAGGTAGGGATTCCACATTCCCTGCAATACATAGTGTTCAGTCCATAGGACATTCAAACTGGGCTAATTCAGGTTCCACAAAGTCCAATTGCATAGCCTCTGGCTCTGCTACATTAACTGCTAAACCTGGGTTTCCCTTCGGTAGGTCTGGCAATACGTCAGTGGTTCTCTCCAGGCCATGCCAGCCCTGCTCTGCTTGTTCTGGCAAACAGGTAATGTGCTCTTTGGCTAGTACTTTCTGTACAGGTTTCAACACCTTCTGCCAACTAGGTTTGCTATAGCCACGGCTCCCTGACTTCCAGGCTTCTCTAAGACCTGGCTCAGATCTAGGAAAGGAATTGTATCTGTACCTTGGCTCTCTGAGCTGTGGATCTCCAGCATATCGTCTGCAAGGCACTCTCCTGCTTTCTCTGTCTCCTCTGAAGACCTCTCTCTGGGGCTCTCCAATATGAGACTGTCCTTCCTGGAACTTGTATTTTCCCTGTAAGGACTTCCAGTTCAGCTGCCTTTCCTTTTGTAATTGGAGCCTTCTGCTTTCTCTCTCCTCAGTATCAGTAGGAGCTCTCCTCCTCTCTACAGCAGCAACACTTTCTGCTCCTCTCCCTGGAATACTTCTCTTCTGAAGACTTCCCCTCTGAAGACTTCTTTCCTGAGGACTCCTTTCCTGAGGACTTCCCTCCTGAGGACTTCTTTCTCTCCTAATTGGGGACTGCTTATAAGAGCGTTCCTCAGCTAAAGTTCCTGGCATTCTAAACAGGTGTGTTTGATTACTCTTTGAATTAGGCTTTGCCTCCTCTACTCTAGGGCGTGTCAGCTTTCCTCGTGAGAGTCCTTGCTTGCTCCCTCTAGCTGCACTTCTATCTAACTGCACTCTACACATGTCTGATTCTTTAACAGAATCAGTGTTTTTTTCTAACTCCATAGGCTCAATGGTGTCAGCTTCATCACAATACCTACAACAAATGTGTATGCAATAGATTTTGCGTGTACTTAGAGAATAGCAACTAAAGTACACCCATTGTTGCACATTAAGTCCTTGAAAACAGGTGAATTATCTCCTTAACGTTGTCCTGTTTAAAAATGACCTTTGCCATAAGAAAGGCACTCAGTGGTTTTAGAGAGCTGAAGGATGTTTACATAATTCTTTTCCTAACATGTGACAGAATGTAGGCATGCACATTCATGCGTCCACATTTGGCTTGTTTGAATGCCTAGAAATGTCAAGTGTGCACCCTTACAAACTAACACACATTGTTTACTTCTTGCATGCACTATGAGTATATCTAACAATCAAGTCAAATGAACTTGAAAAAATACCCAAAAATCTGGAAAAAATAATTTTAAATGAGTACAAACTGAACTTTGTTTTTTTGGCCATGCACACCCCTAAGTAGTAGCCATTGTTTATATTTGCCAATATTTCTTACACTATGTTTGAGAGAGGTTTTGGGCAAAATAATCCAGTTAAATGAAGTAGGGTTCATAAAAGATATCGGTGATAATGTGAGTCCTGTTTCATTAAATCTACTCAGGCTCTACATGTCCACCCCATAATTGAATAATTGTGAATGGGACCCTCTTGGATTCATTTCTACTGTGCAGAGATATGTGTCTAGGGTGTCCCCGGTTGCCACTTTTATTCAATAAAGCCTTGGAGCAATTCCTAATTACTATTAGACAGAATGACAATATACAAGGCCTCAGAACTGGTGATAAAGGGGCTCGATTTTCATCTGGGCAGTGCTATGTACTGCATCGGCACATAGCCTGCCCCCCTTCACCTAACATGGATTTTCCATGCCGGGGTCATATGCAGCCCCGGCAGTGAAAATACGGGTCCCGCTGCACACCACAGAAGCCACAGGAGCTAACCAGTTAGCACTGATTTTTTATGCTACCCACTTTGCCCCTGCACATGAAAGGCGAGGAGAAATCGTGTCTATCTTTAAGGTGCAGAGGGCTAAGCGGGTAGCATCAAATATCAGTGCTACCCAGGTAGCCCTTTCCTCTGCCCCCACTCTACCCTGGAATGCCCCTAACATGCCCCAATGCTAACCGCATAGCATCTGTGCGCGTTAGGGACTTATCTGGGATTTTCGAAGGGCACTACCCATATAGTGCCCTTCGAAAATCCCAGATAAGGCATTTACAGGGGTAACTAGGGCAGTTACCCATGTAAATGCCTTTGAAAATCAGGCCCAAAGAATATAACATAGAAACTTAGAAACATGACGGCAGAAAAAGATTACATGGCCTATCTAGTCTGCCCTTCCATACCAATTACTACAATAGTCCACTTTTTTCCTTTAGAGATCCTCTGTGTTTATTCCGTGCTTTTTTGAATTCAGATACTGTCCTCATCTCTACCACCTCCACTGGAAGACTATTTCATGCATCTACCACTCTTTCTGTAAAGAAATATTTCTGCATATTACTCCTGAGTCTATCCCCTTTCACTGATGACCACAACCTTCTCCTCGATACCCTGTCCTCGCTTGGTTTTAAGGGAACTGTACTATCCTGGTTCTCCTCCTATCTCTCCCATCGCTCTTTCAGTGTTAGTTCTGGTGGCTCCTCCTCTTCTGCTATACCGCTCCCAGTTGGTGTACCCCAAGTATCTGTCTTGGGTCCGCACCTTTCCTCTCTCTATACTCAGTCTCTTGGTGCGCTCATCTCTTCCCATGGCTTTCAGTACCTTCTTTATGCTGATGACTCCCAGATCTACCTTTCTGCACCTGAAATCTCTCCTGCAATCCAGACCCAGATCTCTGCCTGCCTTTCTGATATTGCTGCTTGGATGTCTCACTGCCACTTGAAATTGAACATAGCCAAGACTGAACTTCTTATCTTTCCCCTGTCATGAGGCGTGTGTCAATACAGATGAGTGTTTAAAAAGAAATCCTGTTTCTTTTAAGGAACTAGGTGTGCAATTACCCCCAGGCACAGCTAGAGGGAGCAGGAACAGACATTCGGGAGTTAATGAGCCTGGGAACTCTGATGACTTGCACCTGGAAGTGATCCTGGAAGTCATTCCATGGAGTTTGCTTTATAAATCAGAACAGAATGCTTGTAGAGCAGAGAAGGCTGAGAGACACCAAGAGAAGGCTGGGAAGTATCCAGAGAAGGCTGGGAAGTACCCAGAGAAGGCTGGGAAACACCAAGAGGAGGCAGAGAAGACTGAGAGGAACCTGAGAAGGAACAGACTTCACAAGGCTGGGAACCAGAAGGCCCAAACTGACCCTGCTGCACAAGGGAAGTTTGCTAGAGCCAGCTCTAAGGTGAGAGTGCCTGCCACGCCCTGTTCTTACAGTCTGCCTGAATCCAGAACAGAGAGACAGAAGCCAAGAACCAGGGAGAAGGGTTCTGAGAAGAGCTTACAATCTCTGAAAGATTATTATCAAGTTTTACCAGGTCAGAAAGGAAAGCACTTTTATGGTCAGCTGGATTTCTTACCCAGAGAGAGAGGGGAATCCAGGACAAGTTTTACTCAACTGCCCAGAAGCATGGCTATATCCAATGCTGGCAGGCAGAGGCTCTGCTACCAAAGGAAAGTGACTGGAGGAGAAAACACTGTTGGTTCCAACTCGTCCAAATCCAGGTATGAATCACTAACCAATGACTGTGAATACTGTGCTCCTAAAAGCTCTGCTAAAACCCTTGCCCCTTGTGTGAGGGAAAAGAAACCAGATTGGTTTAATCAAATTCCTGCAGCCTTGAGAACCCCTGGCTATGGGAAGCCAGACCCCAGAGTCCTAACCTACAAGTCTGGGTCAGACAGGGACAGTGAATATTCCTCTACTGAATATAGCGAAGGAGATTCTATGGAAATTGAATACCCAAATACTGTTCCCTTATCTCTGCCAGAACTTATGGAATGTGACTTGTGCACGGCCTCAGCTCCAGAGTCTGTGTGCTCTGTATAGTGAAGAAGAATTAATGAAAGTTAATGGCTGTTTTCTTGTACTGAATTCCAGTAGTGAAGCTTGCCTTAATTGTGAAGCAACAATTAAGCAACTATTGTAAATACTGGTACCTTTTTGATACAAAGGACTTTCTGTTTTCAATGATTATCTCTTATGTTGAACCTTTGCATTTAACGGGGAATAAAAAGCCTTATTTCCCTCCACCGGGTCTCATTAATGAGTGCTCCTAGGTAGTTGGAATCTGTGAGGTCACTTCTCTCAACTACGCCGAGTGAACTTACATTCCCTGGACTGCCTAGTATAATCTTTGTCCGGGGTCACCCCAACATTCTTAAGGCATAGACGGGGCAGCCCTGCGACACCCCCTAAAACCTCCTCTCCTCTTCCTTTCTCAGTCTCTGGATAACTCTCTACTCTTTCCTGTTTCCTCGGCTTGCAAACTTGGGGTTGTCTTGGACTCCTCTCTCTCCTTCTCCACGCACATTCATCTGATAGTTAAGACCTGCCGTTTCTTTATAACATCAACAAAATCTGCCCATTCTTTTCTGAACACACTACTAAGATGCATGTCCACTCCTTAATCACCTCCCGTCTTGACTACTGTAACCTACTCCTTGCTAGTCTCCCTTTGAATCACTTTTCTCTCCTTCAATCTGTTCAACACTCTGCTGTGCAGCTAATCTTCCGCCAGCCTCATCATGCCCATACTACCCCTCTTCTCAAGTCACTTCATTGGCTCCCTATCTGTTTCCGCATCCAGTTCAAACTTCTCCTGCTGACTTATAAATGCATTCACTTTGCAGCTCCTCACTACCTTTCCTCTCTTATTTCTCCTTACACCCCCCCTCTCCCTCGGGAACTCCACTCTTCTAGCAGACTGCTTCTATCTGTGCCCTTTGCTTCTATTGCTAATTCCAGTCTTTGCTCCTTTCATCTTGCTGCACCTTACTCCTGGAACAAACTACATGTGTCTGTACACCAGGCACCTTCTCTGACCCTTTTCAAATCCAGGCTGAAAACTCATCTCTTCGCTGCTGCTTTGGATCTTGACTCACTTGATCTCCTTGTTTTTTACCTTTCCCCCTTGATTTATCCCTCTCTACACCTTCTGTGCTGTCTGTCCTGACTAGATTGTAAGCTCTGATTAGCAGGGACTGTCTCTTACGTGTCTGTGCAGCGCTGCATATGACTTGTGGTGCTATACAAATGCTCAGTAGTAGTAGTATTAGTAGTACGTTCACCCTCATTCTAAGTCCCCTCATAGCAGAGCTTGCTTTCAATCAAAAGAGGCTCTCCTCCTGTGCATTTATGCCATGGAGGTATTTAAACATCTCTATCATATATCCTCTATCCTGCCTTTCCTCTAAAATATACATATTAAGGTCCTTAAATCTGTCCTCATATGCTTCATAACCACTAACCATTTTAGTAGTTAGCCTCTGCATCAACGCCAACCTGTTTATATCCTTTTGAAGGTGTGGTCTCCAGAATTGCACACAATACTCCAAATGAGGTCACATCAAAGACTTATACAGAAGCACTATCATCTCCTTTTTTGCTGGTTATTCCTCTCCCTATGCACCCAAGCATCTTTCTAGCTTTTGCAATCATCTTTTTTCCCGTTTAGCTACTTTATGATCATCAAACACAATCACAACTAGGTCCGCTATTCTTTTGTGGACAGAAGTATTTCAACTCCTACATTGTACTGCTCTTTTGGATTTTTGCAGCCCAAATACATGATCCTGCATTTTTTAGCATTAAATTTCAGTTACCAAATTCTAGACCATTCTTCATGCTTAGCTAGATCCCTCCTCATGTTATTTACTCTTTCCTGGGTGTCTACTCCATTGCAGATTTTGGTATCATCTGCAAAGAGGCAAACCTTACCCGACAGCCCTTCCGCAATATCACTAACAAAGATGTTAGAAAGAATCAGACCAAGGACAGATCTCTTGGGCATACCACTGGTGACCTCCTTCTCCTCAGAGTGAGCACCATTTACCTGTATCCTTTGTCACCTCCCACTCAACCAATTTCTAATCCAATCAGTAACTTCAGGGTCCATCCGTAGGGTGCTCAGTTTGTTTGTAAGTCAACTGTGCAGAATGGTGTCAAAGGCTTTCTGAAATCTAAGTACAGCACATCTAGGGCTCTCCCTCGGTCCAAATCCCTGGTCATCCAGTCAAAGAAATCAATCATATTTGTCTGACAATACCTGTCTAGCCTATGTGGATGTATTAATCATTGTATCTTCCCCTTGTTCATCATTGGAGGCCTTTTTGGATACAACTGTGAAATCTGCTAAGGTTGCAGCATATAAAATTAATCTATCTAAATAAGAAGTATACTAATGCCACTTAATCTGCTCTGTACTGAACATCTTACTGGGAGTCTTGGTTTTTGCTGGGCCCCAAACAGATTCAGCAGTTGTGATGGATATTAATTTGGAGAAAACTTTGAGAAAGGTTGAAGCCAACACCACTAGATGGAGTCCACTTAATCTGTCCCCTGGGGAAGAATGTAATCTATAACTGGCTGTAGCCCTTCAAGTTAATTATATTCTCTCACTTCTCAAAAATCTCTGCCCAGCTGGGTTCAATCAATGACTAGATAAAATGCTATTAAAATAATTATGGAAAGCAAAGTCCTATAGGTTTCTCTCAAAAAATTATGAGCACCAAAAGATAGAGATGGGGTGGGATTGCTTGATTTTGCCCTCTGCCAGCAAGCCTTTTTACTAAGATTTAGATTGTGCTGGATGGCCACTGACTTGGCAAAAACAAACAACCCAAGATGGTTTCTGCTTGAGAAGGATCTTGTTTCACCTTTCCCTTTATCTCTTCTTAAGGGCATCTCCTCATTTCATAGTTGCTTCTTACACCCACAATATCTAGTATTGAACAGGCTCTCCTTATTTGGATAGGTTAGTGCCTAATTCTTAGCTATGTAGTTCTTTAATTTCAATCTGGATAACCCCACTCTTCAAAATAGGGTCTAAACTAATTCTCTGGCATAGTTAGTGGGATAGAGGCATCTGGAAACTTGAACAATATTAACGGAAGGGAAAACATATACTTGATTTTGAAATTTGGCTTGAATCCTACTTATCAGTTGAAATAGTTGTGGCTATATGTTTCAGACAACATCACACCCTGCAATGCCTTACTAGGGGCTGCAGTAGAGGGTGTTCTGTTAGCTGGGTTTACAAACTGTTTGGGAAGCATCCTGGGTAAGGTCTGTGGACCCTTGTTATGATGGTCCCCAGATGTGCACTGATTGCCCTATTACAGGCATAGTGGTACCTGTGTGACCTTTGGGGTACTTGCTGGGTTATGTCCGCCTGGATGGGGCACTGTGGAACACCGACTACTGGGCATGTTTGGCCTTGGTCAGCTGCTATCTTGCTGATTTCCAGTTTCTATGTTCCTATGTGCCACCTAGGCGACTGCCTAGTCCACCCTGTGCCCCAGATGCCCCAACTACATGTCCCACCTGTAGCCCCCTATGCTCCATTTGCACCATTTCCATAGTAGCCTTTCATACTTAGGCACTATGCTGTTGCTGCAAATGGATCACTACTATCACTTTTCTTGGGTTCTCTGTCTATGTTGTACATTGCTGACGCTGAAATGGTTTCACCCTCCTGCAAATGTGCATCTAACGACAGGTTTTCAGTCCTGGTAATGTTCAGCCCTTCAGTCCCCTGCATTAGTGTAGCAGGAGCCTCTCCCCGCCCACTCCCCGCTCATTGACCCCTTCTCTCCGCCCTCTCTCCACCCTCTGCGGGACTTACCATGGACGGTGACGTTAACGCACGTTAGGTAATGTTAACGCGCATTAACGTTACTTAACGCGCGTTAATGTAGCCGCTGCTATTTTACTGCAGTTAGGTAAACATACCCCAAAGTCTATCAAGAGCCCAGGAGCTTAGAATGCATTTGGGAACAATAAAGAGATGTGAGTCTGGAGAGGAATGTGGACTGGGTGTTATTCTGGTGGCAAGCAATACATCCTTTCAATTCAACCAGTCTCCATCAATCACTGCACTTCCTTGCACATCATTGCACATCTTGCTTTATGGACACATGTCAAAATGTACAGAGCTGGATTTCTTAATCCAAGTTATCAATATCCCTGTTTAATGTGCATTACCGAATTTAAGTTACAATGTCAACCGCTTTGACTAAATGATAAAGAGATATTTTAAAAAGCTGTTAAATAAATAAATACTAAATATCAATCTATGTTGGCACTGAAATGATCAAATAATAACTTTAGCACATTTGATTTATGAATGTTTAGTTATTAACTTTTTTTGGCAGGAGGTAGGTCACGCCCTGTCTGATTTTTAAACATAAGATTGAGTTATCCTATCAGGATGGAACATTGTATTCTACAGTGCATGCATTTGGGCTTTCTAAGAACAAGTTACAATTATAAAATGTATATCTTGCTATAGCTACTCAATCTATTTTGAGGAAATGGAAAGTCTTATTTTCTTACAAAATGGAGAAGACTGTAACTGAAAGATTTGGCAGGTCAGTGAAAGTGCAGAAACTTTGAAAGCCACTGAAGAACTATCTCGGTGCAATTCCCCTGTCGATTAGGTAAGAGAGAAAGCAGTGAGAAAGAAGGGGGGCTGGGGTAGAATTTGTTGATCTCTCCTCTTCTTTTTTTGAGACTTTTCCTTCTTCTGTGTTACCTTTCTTCCTTTCTCTTCTCTCTTCTTGTTGACATGTATGACCTGTCAAGGCAGTGCTAGTGAAATGTGCATTTCTTTATTACTTGTTAGACCTATTATACATTGATTCAAATTGTAATTGAATCCTGTTCTTTATTGTGACATTTCTTGATATTTGATGAACCTTGATTTCCTTCGCTTGATTTGATTCTATGCTAAACTGGCTTCTGTATATGGGTTGCTACTAATGCTATTGTGTGTTATGTATTATTTTTCATTTGTGTTCTAAATTAATAAAAAGTTTGAACTAAAAAAAAGTACTACATGGAGATTTAAAAAATTCTTTGCCACTATTACCATAAAAGGAAAACAAAATGACAACATTCCTGGAAATATTGCATCCTAGATAAGAGTTAACATATTCAGGTTTCTAGCTTCAAAATGATGAAGAAAACAATGTGTAAATAACTGGATGAATGTCTCTGTGAGTACCAGTTATGGGCAGAATAAGAGTACTAATGGAGCATCAGTGGTGGTATGTCAGATACTGGACGACTGATAGCAGGTCACCCATAGCCAGGAATCAACGAGTTAATCTTGGTTATGTAACCTGACCCTGTAAGGAGAGCTGGGATGCATTTATAGTTAGTAGTTAGTTTGTAACCTATATTACGCATTTTTATTTACTTATTTTTGAAAAATGTATTATACTTTCTTGCTAGCCGATGTCCCAGATCACATTGGGACCTACTCTCCATGTATAAAACAACGTAAGAGTATATATAACATTTATTGCTGTTCATTTCTAGTCCAGTTTCCCCCAAGTCAAGTATCCATATGTAAACTTCTGAAGGCTTCTAAGTCCATTATTACCTCATGATGGGGTCATTTTAGAAGCCTTATTTTGCTTTGGACATCCAAAAATGGGCTTAGAGATGTCCAAAGCCATTTCAGAAGCCGGCTCTGGGGACATCCAAGTGTGGTGTAAGATCTAATCTGCTCCAGGCAGCAATAAGCATCTGATAAGTGCTCATTTTAACTGTAAAACATCCTGAGAGTGTAGAAAAGAAAACATTCTGTCATCCCAAATACTCAGCATAATGTCAATAACAGCAGCAGGAGGATTTGAACCATGGTCACCATACTCTTAGCCTACTAAACTAACCATTAGACTATCTAGACACCCAGGTTTTTAAATATGGTTCTGGGGATGTCCATGTTGATGTTTCCTCCCCCTCACTCTCCTCCACCATGCAGACATCCATATCAAGCATGTCCGTGTTTGTGAAATCACATCTGCATCTGGGCGTGCCTGCTGTTTTTTTCAGATGTTCTTGCTTAGACATCCCAATTACACTTGGATGGTTTTTCTAAATTTCCCCTCAATATATTTTCCAGAACTGGGCCTAGAAAGTCATGTTGCAATTGCCACAACCCATTTTGGTTGCCATGCTATCTTTTTTTATCATCTCCATTATTTCCCAGATTTCCTTTTGCATAATGGTATTATTCAGAAAAGTCCAAATAACCTTAAGATATGCTTTGGGGGGCCTAGGTGGTTGGGGTTCAAGTGGGTTCCTTTGTCAACAGAAGTATGATACACTACCATAGGATTTATTAACCTGCAGTAAATCCTGCAATATGTTCCTTTTACTAAACTTGATCTATTTCAGTGCTATTTAGCAAATAAGAGTCATTGAGATTAGGCAATTTTCAAAAAGATGATTTACCCACATAAAAAGCATATTACACATGAAAACTGGCTTTCAAAATTTCCTTCTTAGGAGGTAATTTTAATAAAGCCATTAACACAGTTATGTGGCCACTTAAGCACACTGATGGCCTCTTATAAATCATCGACCAGTGTACAGTAAATTAGGCATGTTGGCATGAAAGCATGTAGTTTATCAGTAGGTTTAGCTGGAGATATGTTCTGGGTGGAGTATGGGCAGACTGCGGAAGCACACATGTTAATTATAAAGTAATTTACTTTCGAATTCTATGTTCATTAGTTTTCACCTCCTAAAGTGCAAGTGTAAATGTCCATGTCTGAATTTAAGGTATGATCTCTGCCACTCTCGTTAGTATTTTATAAAGACACATAGGAAACTACTTGTCTTTATAAAATAGACTTACAGTATCAAAATGCGAAATTGTATACCAAAGGCTGTCTGACCTGTTGTAGATTTCAGCCTTCACCTGCTTTTTTGTGGGAAAAAGGGGATAACCATGCCCTGGTTTGACATTCAGATAAACTGGGTTGGACCAATCATCTGATCTATTTGAGGTAACAAATACGTGCTTGCCATTGTCTATTCATTCACTCAGAGGATCATTCCAAACATCGAATAGTGGGGATGTATGTCCAATTTGACTGTACAACCTCAGCTATTTGCTTGTGCCATATTCCGAGCCTCAGGCTCCCTGCATGTACAGCGGCATAGTGCAGGGACTGCTGGACAGGGGAAAGATGTGGAGGGCCAGAGGCAGAGAGTAGGCAGAGTGAGGCATACAAGCCGGAAGTACATTCGGCAACTGCAAGATGGATGTGTCCCAGGGGCTGCAACGATCGGGGCACACAGACACACCTAAGTCACAGGGAAGGTAGAGGTAAGCCCCCGCTGCCCGATCCTGGCCCTGGCAGGCCCCACCGTAAGTGGAGCAGTGGGGAAAAGAGGTTTATGGCTGTGGTGGGCTTTTAGTACTCCTGCTGGGTGTCCTAGTGCCATGGCAATGGGACGCCATTGCACCGGCATACCAACAAGAGTATACGGAGGGCTGGCCAGGCAGGAGAGCAGACATCTTGAGCTGCAGAATCAGGGCTAGTCCGGCCCATCTAAGTGCCCGATTATGCACCTATGGGAATGTCTAGTACCCACGGGTACAGAATCGGGTACATTGTGGACCCGTCCAGTTTTTGTACATCCCAACGGCCTGGATATGCCCTGATTAAAATTGCCCTCCACATGGATAGAGTGCATTCCAACACCAAATTGCACAGCCAAAACCATGGCTATCTTATCACTGACATACAAGATTTACTCCTAAAGAATTACTAACACTCCAAATATCACCTTAATACTTCACATAGGCAAGAAATGACCTCAGGATGGCTAGAGCCCTACATGTAGTGATAAAATCACTATAGGGAACAGCTGACACTCATATCATAGGTCATATAGCCACTTTTATTCAACCAATATTCAATCACCACTAAGAAAAAGGGCACGGGCAGGGTCCCGGCGACCGGAGTTAACCGGGTGCTCGGCCCGGCGCGGGACCCTGCACGCGTCCCTGCAAAAAGGAAGGGAGGAACACGGCAGGAGGACGCGGACGCCAGCGTGTCCTTCAAAATGATTGGTTCTCAGCGTGCGCAAACGCGTGCGAGAGCCAATCAGGGGGAGACACTGAATGTGCTCGGACGGCAGCGGCAGTTGCCGAGCACATGCGAAGGGAGACGGGAGCTTGGCGGTGGCAGCGTTTTTGTGTCCAGGCAGATCGGGTCTTCAGTGCAGCGGCGGCTCAGGCTTGATAGGAGATCAGCTGCGAACGGCAGGCTTATGTTGCAGGCGAGTCAGAGTGCTGGGGCTGTGTGTGGGCTAATGAGCAATTAAAACAATAAAACTAAAACAAAAAAGAAAAACGGTGGTTAAGAGTGCCGTGTGGCTGGGGGGGGGGGGGTTTGGGCCAGTTGGATCTTTAAAGAGCTAGAGCAGAGGAGGGCAAAGAAGCAGATTTAAAAAAAAAAAAAAGAGAAAATAATATTTTAAGGGCAAAGAAAAGAAGCTGTAGGCCAACGAGTAACAGCAGGAGTTGTAGAGAATGGCACCTAAGCATTCCCAGCTGGGAGGAAATAGAGGGGAGACAGGGGACAGGAGGAGGGGCGAGAAAAGGGGTCGAGGGGCTGTCCGCGGGCGAGCAGTGGGGACTCGGAGGGCAGGAGAGACCCCATTAGGGCAATGAGGGGGAGGAGAGACAAGGCGCACATCCCGTGGTCAGCGTGCTGCTGCAGGGGGAGGCCGCAGAGCCAATGCGGGTAGGGGACGTGGAGCTCTGCCTCCTGCCGGCTGCGGAATGTGCAGCGGGCAGGGGAGGTCCTGGTCAGGATGGCAGCTTGGGCGGGGGGTTCTCGGAGATGGGCAGGGAGGAAAGGGGGGAGCCCGGATGGGGGTTGGGGGCAGGTCCCAATGTCGGGGGGTTGGATTTTGGGGTGGGGACAAAATGCTGGGGTACGGGCCTGGCGGCAGAGACAGAGGAGGTTCCTTGCCCTCGGGGAGTGGAGTGATGGTGCCGATGGGGTATGGGCTAACTGGTTATCCGTCCCCCGCCGCGATGTGGGCCAGCGGGGGGCAAGGGTCTTCGAGAACAGCCTGGGTAGGAGCTTGGCAACCAGCGTGGGCCCCGGAGTGTTCTTCTCCTGGTGTTCCTTTTTTCTCTTCGCAGGTCCCATTTGTTGCATCGCCAGGATTCACGCCAGGTACAGCGGAGCCTTCGAGGATGACGTCGAGGGACAAGGGGCCTGGATCTGCGTCGGAGGTGCAAGCGGCGCCTAGAGAAGACAGCGTGTGGCAGCGGAATGAGAATCTGCAGCAGAACAGACGGAGCCAGTCACTGTCAAGGGCGGCATTGGAAACGGAGGCGGGTGAGTCAAGGTTAGATGAAGGGGCGGAGCAGAAAAGGGGCGAACGTGCGGGTAAGGTGAGCAAGAAAAGAAAACACGTTTGTCGTCGACGGCACAGTTCGGAATCCTCTTCCTCATCATCTTCGAGCTCGTCTGCGTCATCGTCGAGCGAAGGAGTGCTAGTGGGGGCACAGGGACAGGAAGGGGTAGCAGATGTAGCAGTCGGCGGTACTTCTTCAGCAACATTGTCCGAATTATGGGAAGGGGTTCCGAGGAAGCTGCGGCGGAAAATTCGAAAAAGGAAGTATATCGATATTTTCCGTTTGCTCGAGGGGAGGAAGAGGTCAGGTGAAAGCATAAAAAAGCGGAAAGAGGACGAAAAGGCCTGGCGGATTAGGAAAGTTTTGCGGTCAGTAGTAAATTGGATCAGGGCTTTCTTACGCTTGGCGAGTGTGTGGGGGCATCATCATCCCGATCAGTATGGTAGTCTACTGGCTTATGCGGATTCCATCCTGGAAGCCTCGCAATCCCATTAGGGATGGGCGTGGCTTAACTATGATGAGAAGTTTAGGGACAAAATGGAGGGCACTAAGGGCTTAACGTGGGGTATGCAGGATATCAATCTGTGGCTGACACAGATGTCGGTCAGAATGGGGTCAGGTTTGGGGAGTGGAGGTAAGGGTGGGTCGGGGTCCCCCGCGGTGGCAGTTCGTTCCTTTCGGAGCGGTGGCCCCCTTTTGCAGGCCAAGATAACATGGGAAATGGGGGCGGGGACGTCTGTTGGCGATATAATAAGTCCGTTTGCCCCTTCCCGGACTGTAAGTTCCGGCACGCTTGTTCGAGCTGCGGTGGGGGGCATTCGGCGGCAAAATGTGTTAAGAAAGCAGGAGGGGTCGCTCCTGGGGCGACAGCTATGTAGCGATAGGGGAGTGGTTATGGCTCCGTCCCCCATTAAGGTGGAGGGGCTAAAGAAATGGCTTGAGCAATACCCAAAGATAAAAGATAGGGCAGTATTATATTTTGGTTTTCAGTTTGGTTTTGTTATCCCAGTTCGGGGTGCGGTGGTAGGTTCGTCGGCGTGGAACTCGGCGACGGTGCGTCGATGGGCCTTGATAGCACAGGCAAAGTTAATGGTTGAGTTGAGTTTAGGTAGGATGACAGGCCCGTTTCAGCAGCCACCTTTTGAGCACTTTGTTTCATCTCCATTGGGGATTATACCCAAAAATGAACCTGGCAAATTTCGCTTAATACACAATTTGTCAAGTCCAACTGGGGCATCGGTGAATGATAGCATTCTGCGTGACTGGTGTACGGTTAAGTATGCCTCGTTTGATGGAGCGTTGGAGTTACTTAGGAAGGCGGGAAGGGGGCGTGGATAGCGAAAGTGGATATCGAGTCGGCTTTTCGCTTGCTCCCAGTGCATCCGTCGTCTTTTCATTTGCTAGGCTCTCAATTCGAAGGAGGGTTCTACTTCGATAAGTGCATGCCTATGGGATATGCGGTGGCGTGTGCGTATTTTGAGATGTTTAGTTCCTTCTTGCATTGGGTAGTAGTACGGAGGGTCGGACGGTCAGAGGTGGTACATTATTTAGATGATTTTCTGTTCATCGGGGCCGCTCATTCAATGGGCTGTAGAGAGCTACTGATGGGGTTTATTGAGATGGCTAGTGAATTAGGTGTTCCTTTGGCCGATACTAAGACAGTGGGTCCGGTGACCAGACTTACGTTTCTAGGGATCGAGCTCGATTCGGAAGGAATATTTGCGCGCCTCCCGGACGATAAGGTGGACAAATTGCGGGTTCTGGTGGCTAATGCAATGGCCTCAGTGAAGTTGACCTTGCGGGAAATGCAGGCCTTGCTGGGGTCGCTGAACTTTGCGTGTAGAGTGCTCCCAATGGGAAGAGTATTTCTTAGACGGTTGGCGGCAGCAACGGTGGGGTGAGTAAGCCTCATCACCGCATACGAGTTACTATTTCGTTGCGGGAGGACTTAAGGGTGTGGGATACTTTTTTGCGGGATTTTAATGGTATCTCAGTGTGGATGGAGGCCGAGGTATCCAGTGGCGAGTTGCAGCTTTATTCGGATGCGGCAGGGGGGGGGTAGGCCTGGGCATTTATTTCACGGGGGCGTGGTGTGCTGACTGATGGCCGCAGGCCTGGTTTGCGGCCGGATTAATGAGCAACATTACCTTCCTGGAACTGTTTCCTATGTTAGTAGCGCTTGAGTTGTGGCCAGGTCGTTTCAGGAATAGGCGGGTCCGATGGTGGTGTGACAACGAGGCGGTGGTGAGTGTGGTGAATAATTACTCCCCACGTTGCCTCCAGGTTGCATCCTTAATGCGTGCCTTAGTTTTGACTTATTTGCGCTTGAATGTCAGGCATATCCCGAGGCATACTAACGGAATTGCTGATGCTCTTTCCTATTTGCAGATGGAGCGGTTTCGGAGACTGGCACCAGAAGCGGACAGGCTCGGGTGCGTGGTCCCATCGAACTTGTGGACTCTTGGCCTGCAGAGAGGAGGAGTCTCCTGCGCAGTTCGGTGGCGGAGACGACATGGGAAGCTTATCGGCAAGGTGGGAGAAGAGAGTCTCAGTTTTTGTTGTACCGGGGATGGAAAGGGGGAGCTGTCACGGATCATTTACTAGGGCAGTATATTGTCAGTGCAAAGGAACACGGGGGCATGAGAGCTTCGGTGCGTAGCCAGTTGATGGGTTTCATGTTTTTTGCTAGAGCGGTGGGTTGGGGTTCCGCGGGGGTCGGGTTCCTAGCAAGATGGTTATTACAGGGTTGGGAACGGTCACGTCCCACCCTGCCGGATCGGCGTCATCCCATCACGCACCAGTTGTTAGTGAGATTGTGCGAAGGATTGCCGCAGGTGACGGAGTCGCACTATGAGGCCGTTCTTTTTAGGGCAGTTTTCAGCTTGGCTTTCTTTGGCGCCTTCAGGGTGAGTGAATTGGTAGCGGACTCGAGGAAGGCGGGAGCGAGTTCAGGTTTACTGAGGCAACATGTACAGGTCGTTAATGGGCAGTTACGAGTCTTGTTGGCAAGATCCAAGACGGATCAGCGCGGTATGGGACAGTGGGTTGTTTTGAAGGAGATATCGGAGGTGACATGTCCGGTGAAGCTGATTTCGGCCTACATGGGCATTCAGCCGGAGCGAGAAGGGGGGTTTTTCATACACCTAGATGCGCGGGTGCTTACGCGCTTTCAAGTAGTGGCGGTGTTGCGGATGGTGCTGCGGCATATAGGGGAGGACCCTTCCCTGTTTGCGGCTCATTCATTTCGAATCGGGGCGGTGACCAGTGCAGCGGAGGCGGGGCTGGCTGGAGGGCTGATACAGCAGATAGGCAGATGGCGGTCTAATGCCTTCCAAGGTTATGTTTCAATCTAACAGTCAGATTATACATGACAAGGAATTAATACAAATTTTTCTCTTGCAGACGGGGGACAGAATGTTTGGAAGTGTTGGCTGCTGGGGCATTCCTTTGTGTTCTGGGCTGGCGAGCGAGCAGAGGTGCGGCCAGTTGGGCGGAATCTTGGGCTGGAACCAACGGTGGTGTCGATATCATGGCTGGGCGAGCGTGGGCTGAGATGGACCCAGTTGCTGCCTTTGCTGCGGCACCATCAGTGCATAAGAGTACAGCCGGAGATCATCTTGCTGCATCTAGGGGGGAATGACTTGGTAGCCTGGACTTGCAAACAGCTAATCAGGGCGGCTAAGAGGGACTTGGCTTTGGTGTTGCAAATGTTTGAGGGGGTGGTATTAATCTGGTCCGATATCGTTCCGTGGCCAGCTTGTTGGGGGCAGCAACGTTGGTCACGGGGGTTAACAAAAATTAACAGACAGATTGGGCGATGGGTGTGTGAACATGGGGGTTATCAGGTTATGCATACTTGGGCGGAAGTAGAGTGTGCAGGATTGTATAGAAGCGATGGAGTGCATCTTTCTCCAGTTGGAACAGACCTCCTTCTGAATGATTGGCAGGAGGTCTTGGAGTGCGTGGTGCAGGGTGGCAGGACTTGGTCGCAGCTTGTGCGTGAGGGGGGCGGCTAGGCCACTTTGGATGGCCTGAGCCGGTGGAGGGATCCCGGAGGTGTCCGGGGTCCGGAGGCTTAGGCAAATTGGGGCGTGGGCGGGGTGCCCACGGCCCGGACAAACCCCGGGTAGACTTTTGCTAGTGATATGGCGAAGTCGGACAGAGGCTTTAGGAATTTGGCCGGTGGAGGTGAATGCGGCCGGTGCGGAGGCGAGGTCACTTTGCTAATAGCATGGCTGGTGACACATCGCCCCGTCTGATGGGTTTGGGAGGAGTGTTCATTGTTGTTGATTATGCTGGTTTAGCATGTTAATGATGTTAACTTGGCAAATAAAGCTGCGACCAGTTTGTTACCCAATAATGAGTGTCAGTGGTATTTGTGAATGGTAAAGGGTGGGATGGGGTAGAAAAGGGGGTGATGGTTGAAAAGGGTTAAAATAAGCAGGTGGGAGCGCCGGGTACGACTACCCGGTTATACACCCTAAAACCACAAAAAGTACTTCTGGGATTACCATAGATATTACATCTAATCACACTCACACTACATACACGACATTCATAATCACACAAATAGCGTCTTAATAATATAAACATTAGGATGAGCGACACAGGAACAGATCGTGACTTCCTAAAAAAAGGAAAATAAAGATAAGCTGATATAAACAAAGCTCTCCAAAGAGTCATCAAATACTTATCTTTAAAAACGCTTCAAGCCAGTCGCTCCATTAGTGCTCAACCGCTACACTGCAAACTTCCCAAACGGACATTCCAAAGCAGAGAGACTTTCAAAATAAATTAAATCAAAAGCTCTTCACAAGAACAACCCTACGGAAGCTCTCGCTTCACCACATCCAGGCTTCGTCAGGGGAAAAATTTATGATCTCAAGAATCCATTTAAGCTCTCCAAACTCTCTGCTCCTAAAGATCACAGCGTCTGACCCCTTCCTTATAAAACCCCATAACCAATCAAAACAGAATATGTCACTAACTACAAATAAAAACTAGAAAAGCAGGAGGAGCTCCACAGCCACACAAGCCGAAAAAACTAATAGTTGTATAATGATTATAAAAACAGAGACCATTCAATTTTATCGTTAAGACCATGTGGGTACATTGTATTTAATTAATAAATCCAGCGCTGCTCCTTCTGTAACAGAAGCCTATTACGATCACCCCGCCGAATATTAAAAGGGACATGCTCCAACACAGTACAAGTAAGATTTTCAAAGCAATGTTCAAAATCTATGCAGTGTTGTATCAATGGCGTATCTACACGGGATTTGTGAAGATTATATTTATGTTCAGCAAGACGAGTCTGTAGAGGACGGGTAGTTTTCCCAACGTAAAGTAGTGAACAAGAACACCAAAGTCCATACACAACATGTGTAGTGTTGCAAGTAGTGTCACTTTGTAGTCGGCAAACTTTGCTTTTATACTTCTCACAGATCTCATTAGCCATAATACCACAGAAAGAACAACGCTGACATGCCACATGACCCAAAGGCAAAGTTATTGAGGTATTTTGTCGTGGTACTGCAGGACATAAACAATCCCTTAAATTTCGTCCACGGCTATACGCCAATTGTAGCTTATAGCCAGAAAGTTTAGGATGAGCACCAATCAATGTCCATCTTTTACGTATCACAGATGCTATCCGTCGTGATATGCTGGAATACTGTAAAACATAAGTAACTGTTGATCCAGGATCCGGTGGCATAGAGCGAGGATTAAGTAACCATTCACGATGGTTATATCTTGCCCGCTTATATGCAGTTGAAAGAATCACATCAGGGTATCCACGATCTTCAAACTTACGTCGCATATTCTTAGCCTGTATTTTAAACTCAGATACAGTAGAACATATTCGTCGGCACCGTAAAAATTGTGAGTAAGGCAAACTACGGCGAAGATGATACGGATGAAAGCTGTCAAAATGCAGCAAGGTATTTCTATCTGTGGGCTTTGAATAAATTGTGGTCAAAAACCCAGTAGTAGTCTTCAAGACCTTAACATCCAAAAAGTGTATTTCTTGATCTTGCATGTTTATATCAAAGGGATACACAATGAGCAAGAGTCGAAGACCGTCAGGATAAATTCAAAGTTCCTTTATTAAAGTTGTCCCCAACGCATTTCAGCATAAATAGCCTTCCTCAGGGGGTAACAGCTAAAACATCAAACATAAAAGCTTATAACAATAATAATAAATCATAGACAAAAACAATGTAAAAGAAAGCCCTAATAACTGTTAAAACTTTGTAAAAATCAAATTAAACCTTCAACTGTAGATTGTTAATTCCAAGATAACATGTAAGCACAAGACTAAAAAAGTTCACATAAAAAGATATCAAAGAACCTTGTTTACATAAACAAACATAAATATGTTAAACGATTATGGTAAAGGATATATATAAAAGATGCTTTGTATAGAAAAAGACAGACAACCGGAGACATAAAGTGTGTCAGACGGCTGCCTGGGTGAGAATCTTCACAGTCTTGTCAAGTGCATATATCTATATGATTTGCAAGGTATTGTGGGCAATGTAGTTCATTCACACCAGACACAGCTGCTGACAATAATTTAGTTGTGCTCTTGGGTAAAGCCAATAAGATATTTATTTATGGGGTTATTTCTCCCAACACAGATATGCTTGGTAGCACATAAATTAGGTAACTTGCTTTCAGTGTTAACTTGGAAAAACAAAGTCAAAATCAGGAAAACAACAAATGAAAAGCCACAAAGCAAGAAACAAACTGTTCTTTTCAGATTAACTTCTGATTACTTCCCACATAGATACAGAAGTGATTCTCTCCTAGCTCACAAGCAATTAGGTAAGGCTTAATTGCTAGCAGTTACCAGCTGAAACCCCTTAGCTGGCTTGCCTTCCACTGTGTGGGTCAAATCCTGCTTCAGGAGCTTTTCTGAGTAGATTAAAGAACAAATTTGTATTTCTTTGTGATGGTTGCTGTACTTTATAACAGAAAGTTACCAACGGAGTTTAGATAGAGAGCAGTCCATATAAACAGGATCCTCAACTGCTATTATTCCCCCTTGTTAAACAAGCATGGGTTCAATATCATGGATTGGCACAGATGAATCTCTCAATGGAGCATTTTCAGGAGAATACTTGTTTCCCTGCTGTCTTTCAAGGTTATAGCTAGGGCATAGATCAGTGTTCGTACCTGAGCTTCCATTGCTGCTAGAGTTCCTCTCTATATAGCCTGGCCAGTATGTAGTCCAGTTCTTATGTCCAGCCTTCCAATCCAGATCCCTGGACACTGGATCTCTCTTCACATACCTTCTGGCACAGGTCTTAGGGTCCCTTCCACGTGCAGCCGTCTCCCTCACAGGTACCTCTGGTGATTCCTAGCTCTGCAGCACCATTCCTCTGGCTTTCCCCAGTCCAATGGTGTATGCTGGCCCTTGGAATACCTCCCAGTATACGTACTGCTTTGGACTCTTCTAGACCTCTCAAAGGCTTTTCTCTTCCTTCTTCCAAAGGGTCTCTTTCCCTCTCTGTCCGTCCGGTTTGGCTTCTGCTTTTGATGATCCTTCAGATGAAACTGATGATCAAACTCAAGCTGATTCTCAGGATACTGAGGACAATTCTCTGGATATCCAAGGTGATCATGAAGATGGTCATCTGTAGAATAAACTCTACTCTTATTCTGCTTATATGAGTGATCCTCCCTAACACAGCGCAGCTGTGCTGAATCAGGCCCTGCCCTTTGAGATGAGTGCTTAGGGATTACCTCATAGCCCTCCTGATTGAACACACGTTTCCTCACTTCAGCTCCTCTAATGGCTGTTGGAAACCTGGTGCATTCTGGGACTAGTAGTCTTTTATGGCAAAATTCTGTTTTCATATTTCTACCAGAACTGACAGGTTGCTTGTTCAGAGTCACTTCACCTTTTCTATAGCTCCTTCCTGAGCTATGATAAGCTTCTTTATCACAAGTGTCAGAAAAAACATTATACTTAAATGGATATTCACATTAGACCAATGCTAAATTCCCTATTATATTATAGGCAATGGATGATGTCAAACTACAAGATAAAATAGACAAACTAATACAATTGACCATAAATGAATTGACTGATACTGATGACCTTAAAGGATCATACTGCCAACATTGTTACATACATAGCCATACTATATAAAATTACTCATCTAAGAGTTAATGAAGTGAATCTCATCGGGTTTAAGTAAATATCCCTAGACCAAATGTATAAAATTTAAAAAGGACATAGTAGAACACGGGACCTTATACTGTATGATTACCATAAGACCTCTACAGCAGAGTTAATATATATACAGGAAATAAATTGAGCTATCCTGTTTTTGAGGTTCTATTGTAGCATAGCATCAACCATATATTCTCAGGAGGTAGATCATCTTTATATGGTTAAAAACTAAAAAACATATACATTTTAAACCATGTTATAAAAGAAGACATTATCTAAAAATAATATAATGAATTGTGAAATACATTAATGGTTCCTATAATAAAAGTGGAATAATGGAAATGATAAAAGGAATGATAATAGACACCACCTTTTTAATCTTAAATAAATAAATAACTATCAAGGAACTATGTTTATGAGGATGTAATCCATATACTTCATGACTTGATACTTCTAAAAATTGTAGTAATTAAAAGGGAACTTAAATTATGCGAACCTATCTTTTTCTTTTATAAGGCAAGTGATCAAATCCAGCAGATGGACATGGTTTATACTGTGTTGATATTGGACTACCAAACCATCCTGTAATACATTGCATGACCATGTGTGGCCATAAACTAGTATGACTTCCTAGTCAAAATTTATATTTAACTGTGTAAAAGAAACACCAAACTACTGTTGAAACGATATTTTAACCATAGATAGGAACAAGGAAAATCGCCAAATTTATACTTCTGATACGGTATCATTTTAGCCAAATATCTACATGAATTACTAATAACTACTATTAATATCCGTGTATTTATTTATTTTATTTTTATTTAACACTTATTTATATACCGCATCTTCCAGCGATCAGTTGCGGTGTACAATTAACAACAATTAACAATGCAGAGCTTGTTTTACATAGAACAATTATAACTTTTTACATAGAACATCTTAACTTGTACAACAAGGGTTTAAAAGACTAAGCAGAATAATTCAATAAATCAACTAACACAGTTTGTGTTACAATTTAAACAGAAGTACTGTCCCTAGAACAGTTGTAACTATATACAAGTGGGGTATCAATGCATAGGAAAGGAATGATTATTCATTTAAGTTTGTACGTATTGATTGTAGTAGGGAGTATAATCTTAAATTTGGGCAGGTTCATGTTTAGCCTTTATCTAAGTTGAGTGGAGGGTTTTCTATGGTATTATAGTGTTTAGTGAATAGATAGGTTTTCAATTTTTTTCTGAATTCTATTATCTCTGTTAGTGATCGTAGGTCCTCTGGTAAAGAGTTCCAGACTGTTGGGGCTATGTGGGAAAAGGCTCTATTATTTGTTAATTTGTGAGTTGGTATATATTCTTTTGGCATCTTAAGTTTATTTGATTGTCCTTTTCTATGCGTGGGCTTAGGTGGTTCTTTGCTTATTAGGTTACAGAGTGTCTTCGGGGCCATGTCATTTAGGGCTTTGAATGTAGTTATTATTGTTTTGTATGTTATCCTGCTTTGTATTGGTAACCAGTGAAGGGATGCTAGTATCGGTGTAATGTGTTGGAGTGAATTTATCTTCAATATAATTCTAGCTGTAGCATTTTGCGCAAGTTGGATCCTTTTGATGTTTTGTTTTGAAATGCCTATAAGTATTAAGTTGGCGAAGTCGAAGTGAGGAGTTATGGTAGCCTGTATTATATTGATAAAATCTTATATAAATACAAGGGGGCGTAATTGTTTGAGGATTTTAAGTTTGAAGTATATTTTCTTTAAGGTATTTCTAATGTGCGGCCGCGTCAAGCAAGGTACACTGCCTTGCTCCATAAATCACGAGCGCCTGCGGCGCTCGTCGCTGCGGCGCGCGACAGGGGCGCGCACCGAAGGAGCGCACCTAAGGAGCATGTCGTGCTCCTTAGGTGCGCTCCTTGGGGCCGCTCCGGCAGCGAAGGCTCCCTCTTTGCCTTCTAGCCCCATTGGTCTGTGGCTCGTTTTCCTTATCACCTACCTCCTTGGTGGGCCATTTTTCCCTCCTTCACTCTCTCTGTTAACGTTTAGGCCGATTCCTGGCCCAGCCTCCTCAGAGGTGTCTCTGTCTCACGGTTCCCCACTTTGTTTCTCTCCTTTTCTCATGGCTGCTATTCCTGTATACTGGGGCAGACGACCTGCTAGACTCCCCAATCAACGTTTCAGCTGTAGCACCAACCTACGTTCATGCCCCCTTCTATCCTCTTCCGTCTCTCTCATCTCTGCCCCTCCCAGTGTTCCCCAGACTTCTTTCTCTATTAGTCTTCTTAATTGTAGGTCACTACGGAACAAATCTCTTCTCCTTCAAGATCTTATTCTTAGATCTCCTCCTGGACTCACCCTCCTCACGGAGACCTGGCTCCGTGATGGTGAGGATGCTCTTCTTAAACGCTGTCTTCCCCCTGGCTTTTCTGCAACCTCCGTTTCTCGTCTTGGGCAATCCGGTGGTGGTGTAGCTGCTGTTTTTCATCCTTCTTTATCTTATACATTAATTTCTTCCCCAGCATTGCATTATGCTGAAGCCCTTCTTCTTCGCCTACACACCTCTCCCTCTATCCACCTATTGCTCGTTTACTCTCCCCCCCGCCCTGCGCCTTCAGCTGTGGGAAGCCCTTTTACTAACAATTACTGACGTCTCTTTAGCTTTCCCCCATTTAATCATAGCGGGCGATTTTAACCTTCATATGGATTCTCCTTCCTCCTCAAGAGAGCTTTCCTTCTCCTCGTTCCTCCAGGATCTCTCTTTAATCCAACACGTCTCCACTCCTACTCACCAAGCTGGTCACACCCTCGATTTGATCTTATCCCCTGCCTCGTCTCCTTTCACCTTATCAGTTCCAATCGCCACGCCTCTCCCATGGACAGATCACTTTTATCTCACTCTATCTTGTTCTCTTCCAGAGGTCTCCTCTTCTGTCACCCCAGCTTCTTCCATGTCATCTTCCTCAGCGCCTTTATCCCGGGCTCTCACCCCTCTTACCCTACAAAGATTCCCCTCTGCTGCTGAGATTTTGCCTAGCGACTTCTCACTTCTCTCGCCAAACTCTCAAGCCGCTCATTGGTTTTCCTCTCTTTCTGCTTCACTCGACCTTCTAGCCCCTCTTCGGCCTCGTCCCTCCCGTCGCCGACCTTCTCATCCCTGGTTCCACGGTGGTCTCTGAATCTTACGTTCACACCTTCGAAGGGCTGAGCGCCTTTGGCGCAAGGACCCTTCCCCTGTCACTCTATCTGTTTTCAAATCTCATCACTCCTTCTACCGTGCTCAACTTCACTCGGCTAAACGTGACTTCTTTTCTAATGCCATCTCACAAGCACCTAACCAAACCCGGCACCTATACTCCATTCTTCGCTCTCTCACTTCCCTATCCACCCCCTCATCAGCCACTACTACCCAATCTTCCCCCTCCCCATCGCAACTGGCTTCTTTCTTTACCACAAAGATTGTCTCTCTGAGGGATTCTCTACCCTTATGCCCTGCTCCCATCTCTTCCCCTCCTCCTCTTCCTTCTCCCCCGCCTGTCTCTCAGCTTTCTCATTTCTGGGCTACCTTCTCTCCTATCTCTGCACCCGAACTTCACCACCTCATCTCCTCATCTCGTAAGACCTCATGCTCGTCCGATCCTATTCCCTCCTCTTGGCTCCTCACTCCCTCCCTGGGTGTCCTCCCCTATATCCTTGTTATGTTCAATTCTAGTCTTTCCACCGGGGTCTTTCCTACTCCTTGGAAACATGCATTGGTCCGCCCCCTCTTAAAGAACTCCTCCCTTGATCCTTCCCTTCCTTCCAGCTATCGTCCTGTTACTAACCTTCCCTTTCTGTCTAAACTCTTGGCGAAATTCGTCTTTGCACAACTCTCTCATCACCTTGATTCTATTAACTTCCTTCATCCTCGTCAATCAGGTTTCCGTTCTGGGCATAGTGTTGACACAGTTCTTTTGGCTTTCACTAATGCACTACACACAGCTCACGATCGGGGTGATATATCGGTGGCGGTTGCTCTGGACCTTTCAGCAGCCTTTGATCTGGTCGATCACTCCCTTCTTCTTCTCCGACTTCGTGAAGCTGGTCTCTGCAGTACTGTCTATCACTGGTTTCACTCCTTTCTTTCCTCTCGTTCTTGCACGGTTCTTCCTTCTTCAACTGCCTCCTCCCCTTCTGATCCACAGCACCTCCTCTGTGGGGTTCCACAGGGCTCCGTTCTTGCCCCCCTTCTTTTTAATCTCTTTCTCGCTCCCCTTGCACTTCTTATCCAACAGTCGGGTATTTCAGCTTTCTTTTACGCGGATGACATTCTCTTACTCCATCACACTTCCTCCTCCTGTCCTGATCTCACCCCTCTGAACTCTTGTCTTTCTTCTGTTGCAGATTGGCTCACCTCTAACTGTCTTCATCTTAACCTCACAAAGACCCTTGCTATCTGGTTCACATATGGTGCTCCCCCCCCCCCCCCACACTTTAGCCCCTTCTTTTTCTAACTCCCCAGTTCCATTAGTTTCTACCTTCCGGTATTTAGGCATTCACTTTGACTCGGATCTCTCCTTTCATTCTCACATTTCTCATATTACTAAAACCTCTTTCTTTTTTCTTCGACAAATCCGTTCTATCCGCCCTTTTCTCTCCCCTTCTGCTCTGACCACGTTAGTACTGTCTTTAGTTATGTCACGGGTGGACTTTTCTAATGCTTTGTTTCTTGGTCTCCCCAAAAATCAGGTGAATCGGCTCCAGAGAATACAAAATACCGCTGCACGTCTCATCACTCATTCTGCTTTACGAGATCATGTCACTCCCTTACTTTTTCACCTCCATTGGTTGCCGGTCCCTTTTCGCTCTCAATTTAAACTGCTGACTTTACTCCATAAAGTCTATCACACTGGTATCCCATCTTATTTGTCTGACCTCCTATCTTTTCACTCCCCCCGTTACACTCCACGTTCTTTCCATCTTAACCGCCTTGCCCTCCCCCCACCTTCCCGCGCTCACCTTCAGTTCACGCGTCTGTCTGCTTTTTTTTTTGCTGGTCCCGCACATTGGAACTCTCTTCCCCCTTCCCTCCGATTGGAACCACAATTCACAATTTTCAAGAAAAACCTTAAAACTCATCTCTTTTCATTGGCCTTCAATATCCCTTCCCCTTTTGTGTGAATCTATTCCTGCTGTACCTACCCACCTATTGTATCCTGTCTTGTGTTCTCTGCATACCAGCTTCTATTCTACACAAATTGTATACTTCCTTTCCTTTCTGGCTTGCCCAAAGTTTTATGTAATATGTTGCCCAAAGTTTATGTAATATGTTTTTTTATGATTTGTATAAATTATGCTATGTATTTTATAATTTTACTTGTATAATTTTATTCTATGTATTTTATGAATTTTTATGTATTTTATCAATTGTACACCGCTTTGATTACCCAGAAAGGCGGTCATATCAAATAAATAAACCTAAAACCTAAACCTACTACGTGTGCATGGTCGATACGTGTCTAAAACTATTAACTCTTTCTATTCTGAAGAATATAGAGCTGCGCAAAAACAGAATACAAAATGTAATTATATTGTGATTTCAACATAAACTAGAACCTAAAAATTAGAAATTAGAACATAAAAATTACCAAGTGTAAACTTTAGATGGAGTACCTTCATTGTAAATGTGATCCTAAACTGCTATAATGCGATACTATTTAGAAACGTCAATGCATCCATTTTAGCCCATCCTGTTTAAAAACTAATTTTAAAAAAACTAATCTTTTAAAAAATGTATGCAATTGCGAACATAATAGATTGATACTGGTCCTAACGGACTTTTTTACCAAAACTGCGGTGTAACGTTATCGAGAAGGCCGGGGGGCCACGTGCCAGCCAGCCGCAGTTAACCGGGGGGGTGGCGCGGTGCGTGGCCCCGGCCTCGGGGATCGAGGAGGAGGGGCTAGGAGCGGCGGTCTTACCTCTTCATTTGCTTTACAGGACAAATGATGTCAATTTGACCTATGCTACATCAGCCTACAAGTACTGTATATTCCTCACTGAAGGCTAACTCTAAAGAATACAAAGCTGGTAATAACATATTCTACTACCATTTTGTCAAGGATAAAGCCAAAGAAAGTAAATGTCATCCTGTTTGGAAAGGTCCATTTCCAACTGTGGACAAAACTTCGCCTGTAGCCTACCTTATCCAAGTACAGAAAAGTATCGATGAGAGTGATGTCCTTAAATGAGTCCACATTAATAAATTTAGACCTTGCCAAAGATCTTACTGCTGAAATGACAGACACTAATCTTGAAGTAGAGTTGTGTGTTCTTCTTTTTACAGAAGGAGATCCATACTGTGAAGGTGATGTCCCTGATCTTGCTGATTGATGGAGCAGAGGCTGTCAAACTGATAGAAGTTGGTCCTCCATCTAGTACTGTTATAGGATATGCCTAGATTCCTAATTACCTAATCACAGATAGTTACACAGAAAGTGTTTGTCATTTGACCCTCACCATGTTCTCCACAAGCATTTTAATGTCTGATTTAAGCACACCCCACAGATGAATGTGGATAGTACATCACATATAATATGCACAGTTTAATGGGAGAAACATTTTGGGTCAGTTAGAGAAGGTTATGATCCAACCTATCCAGACATCACCCATGAGACGTAAAAAGTTCCTAGTATTTGTAGAAGACACATTAATGTTTGTATGCTTCTTGTTTGGTTCATAGGCTTCTTATTTGGTTTATAGGCTTCTTATTTGAGTGGTCTAGTGGTTGGGGCAGAGTACTTCAGGCCAGAAGGTCAGGGGTTCAAATCCCACTAGAGGACAGCAACCTTGGGCTGGAAGGACTGGGGTTTCTAGTCCCACAGGTGCTCCTTGTGGTCTTGGGCAAGCCACTTAACCCTCCATAGCCCATGTTCCCTGTAAAATAGTCATCTCCAAGTTATAATGCCCTGTTCAATGTAATTTCAGTTTGTTCAATGTAAACCACACTGATGCAGAATAGCACCCTATATAAGAGAATGTAAATAAATAAATCTGTGTCTATAACAATTGCTATTTTCACAAAGAAATTAGAGAATGGCATTCAAAAGTTAGAAACTGATATGACAACTATTAGGGAACAGATCCAAACATAAGTTTGCTTGGCTGTCCAGGGCAAGGCCCTATATGACACTCTTTATCTTTATTCAAGCACTTGATATACCACCCAGGCACAAGCGTCAGGGCAGTGTACAAATAATACAGGCTGCAGGTGAAAGCAAAAGAAAGAAAAGAACGCCATTATTTCAATAGGACAGGGACAGATAGAGGAACAGAGAGAAAGTGATAGACACAAGCTCCGAATGTACAGACGGGGAGACTTAAGCCGGGGGGGGGGGGCTCTCACCAACGGAGGAGGGGATGGGGAATCAGGGAGGGGAAGGTGAAAAGTCTGATAGAAAAGGTGGGTTTTGAGCATGCCTCTGAAACAGGGAAAGGACAATTCTGTGCAGAGGGAATGGGGGAGCGAGTTCCAGAGGGCGGGCCCTAGGAAGAAGGAAGCGGAGTGACGGGTAAGTTCAAGGTGGGCATGTGTGGGGGAGGGAAGGAACAGGCGATTACTGTGGGTTGATCGAAGGAGCCAGGGGGAGGTTTGGATTTGAATGAGGTCTGCTAGATACTGAGGAGTGGCAATATGAAGGACTTTGTGTGAGAATATGAGTAACTTATAAACAAACCTGAATTTAATTGGGAGCCAGTGGAGGCAGATGAGCAGAGGAGTGATGTGTCGGTTGAAGAGGAATGGGTGAGAAGACGAGCTGCTGTGTTCTGGATAAATTGCAAACAGTGGAGCTGGTACTGGGGGAGGCCGGCGAGGATGACATTACAATAGTCGAGTCTGGAGATAACAAGGGAGAGCACAAGGGTAACAAGGGAGGAAGGGGAGAGAAAAGGGCGGACAGCGCAGATCTGATGTAAAGAGAGAAAGGAGTGGCAGATAAGTGAGGGGATATGATGATGGAAAGAGAGGGAGGAGTTCAGTGTGACACCAAGATAACGGAAGGTAGAGACAAGAGGAACCGGGATGGCAGAGAGGGTGGAGGATGGGGGAGGGGAGGGAGAGCGCCAAAAGAGAACCACAGGGCTGCGGACTTGGTGGGATTCACACAGAGAAGGTTGTCCTGTAGCCAGGAAGCAACACGGGAAAGGCAGGTGTTGAGGACAGTGAGATCAGGGCGGAGGGGATCAATGTGATGTAAGAGGAGAATATCATCAGCATAACAGTACCTGGAAATCCCAGACTGCTGAATAATGAGAGCAAGAGGTGCGAGAAAAATGTTAAAGAGAAGGGGATTCTGACTCTAGTGAACCTGATTCACAAGAAATTGAACAAATTTGAGATGTTTGCCATACAAAATATGTTGAATGGTGATTGCATGTCTATAAACCCACAGTATGGAGGAGTAGCCTAGTGGTTAGTGCCACAGCCTACTACCCAGGAGATCTGGGTTCAAATCCCACTGGTACTTCGTGTGGCCTTGGGCAAGTCACTTTACCCTCTGTTTCCTTGGAAGAAAAGGCCTGGCAGTCTACCTCTAGTCATACCTTGCCAAGATAAACCCAGCAGCTGTTGGGTTGCCAGGAGTTAACATTGCCTTAAAGACACATAATAATAAAAAAAGGAAAAAAAACCCTGTATGCAACCTTAACCCATAATTTATTTAGAGAGCTAGATTATATGGCTTCCAACAGAAGTAATTAAACAAGCATTTGCTAAAACTATCTGAAATCAAATGAAACGTTTCCAAATTCAGATCACTTCCCATCTAGGAAATGCCATTCTTTTATATGAAGATGTTGGAGCACATGGAAATTTCATATGTACTGAATTTGCCCTTTATTGTACCTGATAATGTTTACCTATTGAAAGAGATGATTAAAGTTTTGCTTCTCATTTTATACATATAGCAGCTGCTCTGGGATTGGCCCAACTGAAAAGGACCAACCCTCTCTGCAGGACATACACTTGATTTACGGGCATGTAAACTAAACTGAGCCAAACAGTTATGGATTTAGCATAGCTAACTGTTAGCTTGGGCCCGTGCTAATGGCCAACTGCTCAGCATATGAGGGCAGAAATTGAGGCATAGACGCCACATGGCAGTTAGCTCATGGTATTTATCGCATGCTGTCAATTTTGCAGTTAGGAGGCATTAAGTGCACACGCGCTAATTGTGAATGAACTAAATGGACCATGAATGCTCAATAAGTTACTTTTCTGTGCTGTAATTGCAGGGCACATGCTAACTACAGAACCCCAAGAGTTAGGGCATAGGCTTTGCAATGACTGCACATTAATTTTTGCTTTTAATGTGCTGTAAGTTCTAAAATTACTACATTTTAGTAAACAGGCCTCTTTCTGTGTCCCAACAAAAATGTTTTAAGAAGTAGGGGTGTGTCAGTTTCCCTTGTTCCATATTCCAAGCATTTTAAGAATGTTTTCTGTTACTTGGCTTCCCCAGGATTGTTAAGCCTCAGGATATGCAGAGGTTTATATTTCCTCATTCCAAACCAAATCTTGAGGCTTATTGAGTCACTTGGGAATTTTATCTTCTTGCCTAAGGAGGTCATTCCAGAAAGCGAATAAGGCTTTGTACGTGCGCCATGGACATTTACGCATCACATCTTATCCAGTTGTTCTTGGCCAAACACCAAATCGAGCAAGTCTGTCAGCCTCTGTACTCACCTCATCTCACACCCTATGACTTTTTCTTGTTTCCAAAAATGAAATTACCACTGAAAGAAAGGAGTTTCAATGCTTTGGAGGCCATTAAGCAAAATTCAACACAGCAGCTTCACAGCATAACAAAAGAGGCATTTCAAAATTGTTTCCAGCAGTGGCAGAAATGCTGGGAGAAGTGTGTTTTATCGGAAGGGGACTACTTTGAAGGAGACTGAGTACAATAAATGTCAGTGCTACACTTCTTATCTTTGGGAAGAGAAGTCCATTGCACGCTCTGCTGGAAAAGTGAATTCTACTTGCTGCTTGTGAGTGAATCTGCTTGCCTTCTGTGAGTCCTGTCTGTCTGTCTCTATATATTACCTCATTGCACCTTGTTTGCACTTTTGCTCAGCTTTTCTCTCTGAATAACTTATACACCACCCCCTCCATTCTACCCACCCACCCCCCTGACACATTCTCTTATAGCTGTCATCTGCTCATTACCCCACTTATTCACAGGTGCACCTAATCCCCTGTGGGCTCTCCCCCACCTATCCATTTCTTCTGGCCTCTGTTCTCTTCTCCATCCCTCTTCTATGGCTCCTCATCACTTTGTCTTCCTATTCTTCATACTCCTTAATTGTCTCCCCTCTAAACAACACCTTCACTCCTCCCCTCCTTATCTCCCCTTTACAATCCCCACGTCCCCCTCCATTCTGTCCTCTACCCTGTCATCAGCTCTTGAACATCACCACTTTCTGCCTCTTATTCAGCCATCTCCTCTCTCTCTACGACAACCTCACCCTAATTTCCACCGTACTGTCTCCTCTCTGCCCCACGCTTTCCTATTCCTTCTTCTCTCATCTGTAGATATCAGCCCCAACCCTGGTCCCCCTAGGCTTTTGTCACACTCTAAGAAGAGATCTTCATGCAACACTTCTAATCTTATTCATATCCCTCTCCTTTCCCCTTCCTCTCTCCCTTTCTCATGTGCCTCATGGAACGCACACTCCATCTCAAATAAACTTGCTTTTTCTCATGATCTCCTTATCTCTAATGCTCTCCATCTTCTTGCTCTAACTGTGACCTGGCTCCTCTCAGAAGACACAGCATCCATTGCTGCTCTCTGTCATGGTGGTTATTAGTTTTCTCACACAACTCTTCCCACTGGCCATGATGATGGTGTTGGGCTTCTACTTTCTCCTTCCTGCCAATTCCAAATCCTCCTGCTGCCTCAGTCTCACTCTTTTTCCTCCTTTGAAGTCTACTCCATCTGCTTTTTCACTCCACTACCTCTCCGGGTAGCTATTATTTATTGACCTCCTGTGAAGTCTACTTCTACCTTTCTCACTGACTTTGACTTGTGGCTTTCCTTCTTTCTGGATTCCTCTCAGGGATTTTAACATTCATGTTGATAACCCCTCTGATCATTTTGCTTTAAAGCTCCTTTTCCTTACCTCCTCATTCAACCTCCAGCTTTGTACTATTTCCCCCACTCACCAGCTTGGCCATTGCCTTGACCTTGCATTTTTCTCTAATTGCTTACCATCAAACTTCTGTACCTCAGTTCTTCACTTATCTCACCATTAACTGCTAAACGTCACTCTTCATCACCCTCCATCTCAACTTCATCCTGTCTTCTCCAACCTCTTTAGAAATCTTCATGCTGTTGACCCTTTGGTTGTCTTCTCCACTGTTTCATCATCTATTTCCTCCACTATGTCAAGTGAGTCTGTTGATGAGGCAGTAGCTTCCTATAATGCTGCACTCTCCTCTGGTCCGGATGCTCTCGCTCCACCCATGCCACGTCCTATGAGGTATACTGCACCCCAGCCCTAGCTTTTATCCACTACCCGCTATCTATGTTCCTGTGCCTGTTCAGCTGAGCATGCTTGGCTCAACTAACACTCCCTTGAAGACTTTCTACACTTCAAATTCATGCTTGTCTCTTTCCAGTCAGCCATAGCACTTACCAAACAAGACAACTAGGTCCACCTGACTAAATCTCTTCCCTCTGACCCTCGCCGTCTCTTTACTACTCTTAGTTCTCTCTTCAAGATGACTCCACCTCCAACCCCTCCCTCCCTTTCTGCCCAAACCCTGGATGACTATTTCCATGACAAAATCCACAAGATCACCCTCCAATTCCCCACAAAGTCAGCTACTTCTCCTTCTTCCCCTCCTCCCCCTATTCACTCCCAACTTCCCGCTCTACCTATACTACCCTCTCTTCCTTTTCTGTGATTTCTGAAGAGGAAACTGCACACCTTTCTTCCTCTAAATTCAACTACCTGCTCCTCTGATCCTATCCCCATCCATCTCCTCAGCCACATCTCCTCCACTGTTGTCCCTTCCATCTCTCAAATTCTCAACCTATCGCTCTCCATTGCAACTGTCCCTGCAGCCTTCAAACATGCTCTAGTTACACCTCTCCTCAAGAAGCCCTAACTTGATCCTACCTGTTCTTCTAATTATCGATCCATCTCCCTCCTCCCCTTTGTTTCTAAACTACTTGAATGTGTGGTTCAACACCATTACCTTGATTTTCTCTCCTCTCAAGCCCTCCTGGATCCTTTACAATCTAGCTTTCATCCTTTACACTTTACTGAAACGGCTCTTGCCAAAGTCTCCAGTAACTCGTTTCTGGCAAAATCCAAGGGCCTTTACTCTGTCCTCATCCTTCCTGACCTCTCTGCTGCTTTTGGCACTGTTGACCACAACCTTCTCCTTGATGCCCTGTCCTTGCTTGGTTTTAAGGTCTCTGTACTATCCTGGTTCTCCTTCTATCTCTCCCATCGCTCTTTCAGTGTTAGTTCTGGTGGATCCTCCTCTGATGCTATCCTGCTCTCAGTTGGTGTACCCCTAGAATCTGTTTTGGGTCCACTCCTTTTCTCTCTATATACCCAGTCCGTTGGTGTGCTCATCTCTTCCCATGGCTTTCAGTACCATTTTTATGCTGATGACTCCCAGATCTACCTCTCTACACCTGAAATCTCTCCTGCAATTCAGACCCAGATCTCTGTCTTCCTTTCTGATATTGCTGCTTTGATGTCTCACCACCACTTGAAACTGAACATGGTCAAAATTGAGCATCTCATTTTTCTCCCTAAAACCCCCTCTCCTCTTCCTCCTTTCTCAGTCTCTGTGGATAATTCTCTAATCCTCCCTGTTTCCTCAGCTCGCAACCTCGGGGTTGTCTTTGATTCCTCTCTTTCCTTCTCCACACACATCCATCTGATAGCTAAGACCTATCATTTCTTTCTCTGTAACACCAACAAAATCTGCCCACTCCTTTCTGAACACACTACTAAGACTCTTATCCACTCCTTAATCATTTCCTGTCTTGACAATTGTAACCTACTCCTTGTTGGTCTCCCTTTGAATCATCTCTCTCCCCTCCAATCTGTTCAACACTCTGCTGCATGGCTAATCTTCTGCCAGCCTCGTCATGGTCATATTACCTCTCTTCTCAAGTCACTTGACTCCCTATTTATTTCCACATCCAATTCAAACTTCTCCTGCTGACCTATAAGTGCATTCACTCTGCAGCTCCTCACTACCTTTCTTCTCTTATATCTCCCTATACCCATCCCCCTTGGGAACTCCGCTCTTCTGGCAAATCGATTCTATCTGTGCCCTTCTCTTCTATTGCTAACTCCAGACTTCACTCTTTTCACCTTGCTGCACCTTATGCCTGGAACAAACTACCTGAGTCTGTACGTCAGGTGCCTTCTCTGACAATCTTCAAATCCAGGCTAAAAATTCACGTCTTCACTGCCGCTTTTGGATCTTGACTCACCAGATACCTTGTGTTTCCCTTGTGTTGTCTGTCTTGACTAGATTTAAGCTCTGATGAGCAGGGACTGTCTTTTGCATGTCTGTGCAGTGCTGCGTACATCTTGTAGCACTATACAAATGTTCAGTAATAGTAGTAGTAGAAGTAATTCTTGTGTTATTGTACAAGTCTCGATGTTTTTTGATCATACCTCATATCTCCCGAAAATGTCTATGAACATATTTCATTATATAGCCCCTGCGGACGTTTATCTCGCTAACACAGGGATCTCAGAAAGTGTCTGGGAGGAGAGGAACGAGGACGTGATTTGCTGCGGAGACATATAAAGCGTATTCCAGAAAGGCCCATGTTCATTTGGGGAGGTCCTCACAGATGTGCCCTTTATACCTGCCGGAGACAGGGAATAAGGCTAGTACTTAGAAAATATTCTGCTGCTTTTGTATAAAGGGGGTGACTAGTCTGTTCTAAACTCGTGGACTGTAGTATGGAAAAACACCACCAGATGCATTTATAAAAAATAGAATTCAGAGGTGTGGGAATCTTGTAAGCTAAAGAGAGATTAATAACTACCATGAAAGAAATATTAAGAAGAGCAATAGCGATTATTCTGGCCATGCTGACATTTGCTGTTTTATGCTAAAGGAGCTAATCTGGAGGACCCTAACAATTCCTGTGTCCTGAAAAATGAGACTGCTGATGTAGGGATAGTATGTGAGTGAGTATGGAAAAGAATCATGGGTGAGAAATGGAGATCATATTTTGAGTCCTGGGACTGCATGCTATTATGTTATCACAGATTAAAAGTAGGACTCTATTATCATTTCTCATGTATAGATGTATGCATCCTCTATATTCAAAATACCCCTCCTTTGTATATATTTACCTTCCAAAAGAATAAAAACACTTTTATATATCATTACACCTCTTTCTGCATATGAGTATAAAGCCATATATTTACTCTTTATCTATGACACTTTATACATCATTAGCACATGTAATATTTTCATTTATATATTGCACACACCATCTCTGACACAAACTACAATTTACACATTTGTCTTACACACATGTATGATACACGTGGAGCCTGATTCAGGTAGGGGCATGTCCAGGCCGTCCGGATGGCCCCAAGCAAGACAGGCACATTTGGACGTGATTCTGGACTGCGGGAACAAAATGTTCCTGTGGTAACCAGAATCGGGCCTGAAGATGCTCGGCATGCCCCTGCCGCCTATGGGGATGTCCTCCACGCAGGCGCCCCCGACTCCCGCAGCCTCGACCTCCCTTTTTCCCGCCGCCCTACCCATGGCTGGCTTGCCGTGGCCTGGATCAGGCGGCGAGGGTCCCCCTGCACCCGGCCCAGCCCCAGGGGGATCCCCAGGCCCAATCGCAGGATGTCCCCACGGGCCTTGCAGGATGTACAGGACCATGACCTGAATCAATCCTGTATGCCCTACCAGGCTGGCCTGCCTCCTGCTCTGCCCTGATCCCACCCCCTCCCCCCACCCCCCGCCAGCTCTCCCCATCCTGATGCTCAGGATGCACAGGGGGAACCAGAGGGTAAATCAGGCCTAGATGACTTGCAGGGCTGCAATTCCCACCAGGCGGTACAGCCACGCAACCCGCATCCCAGAATTGGGCCCTTAACATACAATAATCATTTCAACAATAATGACAATAATAATAATTCAATGCCCAACAACTGTTACTCAAAGAAATTTATATTCACTGGTTTAAACTGCGAAGTCCAGGATTGTCATTCATTAATTTAACTGAAATAATTCCTCTCTTCAATCGGCACAAGCAACAGCACATGATGACTTCCCTTATAGTGACACCACTTGATGACTTCCCTTATTGCACTACAGCCTTATTGCACTACAACCACAGCCATTGGTTTCATCATTCCACTGTGGCATCTTCAGATACTGAAAATCCTTATCCAGTCACTAACTACTCCATCAAAACAGCAAAATCCAGTGCAAACTCAGAGCCCAGCACAATGTCTCTTTTTTCTTTAGACAATGTTACTTTCTCTTTTGTTATCATTGTAAAAATCCTCAGCTGCCAACTCCTCTGTGTTATATATGTTGCTCTTCTTCCACTATTTCTTGCATTGTGACCATGCAGTGGCACAAACTGCTCAGCAGCTGTGAGCTGCTCCATAATTAGAAATCACTGTCCACTGGAGCACGCCTTGAAATCTACTTCTTACATGCAGAGTATATGGCTCAAACCTCTCCCCTTATCTTGTACCAGGGGTAGCTCTATAATGAGGCCAAGTGAGATGGTAGCCTCGGGTGGCAACTTTTTGGGGGTGGCATTTCCTGTTTCCCATAAGCACCAGCAGTCTCAGTTTTAACAAAACTGTAGAAAAGGGAAACACTCTCCCTTCATGTGGCTCTGCAAAGCTGAGCTGGCGCGGGGTGGGTGCTGTATGAGGGCTCTTCCAGGGAGGCGGCCACCATAGAGCACTTAATGCTGCTGCTGCCACCGCTGCAGTGGCAGTGGCAGCAGCTTTTGCAGCCGGGGTTTTTTTTTGTTTGTACTTCCCTAAAGAAGGTCTGGGGCTGGGCTGGTTGGGGGGGGGGGGGATAGCCCAGGAAATAGTCATGGGCAGAGGGGGTAGGGATAGGACTGGAAATGGGCTGATGGGAGGGTTAGAATTGGAAATGGGCTGATCGTGAGGGTAAGCTAGGACTGCTAACGGGCTAGCAGGGGGGCTAGGACTGGAAATTTGCTGATGGCAGGTTTAGAACTGGAAATGGGTGATCAGGAGGGGGCTAAGACTGCTAATGGGATATCGGGGGGGAGGGGTTAGAACTGGAAATGGGCTGATGTGGGGGTTAGAACTGGAAATGGGCTGAAGGGGGGGTTTAAAATGGAAATGGGCTGATCAGAAAGGGGGCTAGGACTGGTAATGGGCTGATTGGTGGGGTTAGGCCTGGAAATGGGATGATTAGGGGGCTTGGACAGGAAATGGGCTGATTGGGGTGCTAGGACTGGAAATGGACTTATGGGGGGGTTAGGACTGGTAATGGTCTGATGGGGGGCTAGCACTGGAAATGAGCTAAGACTGGTAATGGACTGATTGGGGGCTAGGACGAGTGGGCTGATAAGGGGGAAAAGACTGGAAATGGGTTGGGACTGGAAATGGGCTAATGGGGGAGGGGAGAAGAGTGCTGCTGACCCTGGAAGAAAACTAGGGGCTAGGGCTAAAAATGGGGTGATGCGGGGGGATTGCAGAATAGGACTGGAAGGGAGTGGATACTGAGAGGGTCTGCCAGGGGAAGGAGGGGGAAGGAAGGGAGCTGACACGGGGGAAGGAGGGTGCTGGAAAGGAGCTGACACTTGGGATGTACTGAAGGGGGACTGGAAGGGAGCTGACAATTGGGGATGAGAGTGGTAGGTGGCTGGATAATGGGGAGGAGGCTGGAAAGGAGCTGACATGTGAATGGCACTGGAAGGGGGATGGACAGATGGTATGGCGAATGAAAGGGAGCTGACTGAGGGGGGGTGGCACTGAGAGTGGACTTGAGCTGATACCTGGGATGATATTTGGACTAGAAGGGGCTGGGCAGTGAGGAAGGACTGGGACTGGAATGAACACCAGTGGCAGACATGGGAAGGTAAGGCGGTTGACATTGGAAGGTACTGGGAGGGGAGGACTGGAAAAGGGACTGATACTGAGGAGGGTTACTGTAACTGGAAATGGGCTGATGGAAGGAAATGAAGAAAACAAAAGAAAAGATAAGAAATGGCAGATGGACCATGGACCATAGACCACAGAAAGAGAGCAAAGAGAAGACAGGAAAGCAGAAGCCTCAGATCGGGACCAGCAAGATCAGAGAATAAAATGATCAGACAACAAAGGTAGAAAAATAATTGTATTTCATTTTAGTGATTGGACTTTGTGGTATTTTTATATTTTACACAGTATTGGGAATCTGCATCTCTTATTTATCTGATGTTGCACTGCATGTGGAGTCTGGCTTCTTGGGGTTTCAGTTTAAATTTTGTCTACATATTTTTAGTTTTACTTTAGATTGTGGTTACTTATTCTGTACTATTGGAGTGGAGGATTGGACTAGTGGTTGGGGCAAGTTATCTCAGACCAGAAGGTCAGGGGTTCAAATCTCACTAGAGGACTGCAACCTTGTGCTGGAAGGACTGGGGTTTCTAGTCCCACAGGTGCTCCTTGTGGTCTTGGGCAAGCCACTTAACCCTCCATTGCCCATGTTCCCTGTAAGTATTAGTGTATGTGTCTTGTATCCCCCAATTATGTTATGACTACTTTGATTGAAGAATAAGGTGGTATACAAAACTGTCTAAATAAATAAATAAAATAAAAGATGTTGTGTGTGACTGAAGTCAGGTGTTCTGTTAACATGTAGTTTGTACATAAAGATCTATAATGTACTGTAGTAATTTGACTTGTTCAGCTTTTCAAATAAATATATGGATGTTCCAGGGCCCACTGTAGTATCTACAGTGATGCTTTTTTTGGATGGGCTCCTTATGTGAGTTTTGGAAGTTTCTGCTGATATGGTATGGTATGGTAGGTTTGCTCTTTGTTGTAGGGCAGGGGTGTCAAACTCAAATACACAGTGGGCCAAAATGTAAAACGTGAACAAAGTCGCGGGCCAGCATTGAACAAATGAACCTTTTAATATGGACCCAAACAAGATTTGCTTTAACATTAAATATGAAGCAACACTTATTACTATACAATTTATAACTTAATAGTTCAGATATGCAAAAACCAATTTCAAATAAAAAAAACCATCAATGACATTCATTTATTAAATAAGATTTAAATAATAATAAATAATAATTTTTAAAATAAAATAACAATAATAAAATTAATCAACCATTCAAGCCCATGTCTTGGAGTAGCAAGAAAAAGTGCATAAAGAAAACGTTAATTATTGCTCAGTTTGCTGCACACTGATCTAATCTGATGTGCCCAAGCCAGATACCTGGCATCTCTTCTTGGATGATAGTTCATCAATGTCTGGGCTCAGGCTTTGAGCTGAGGAAATCCTCAGTATCGAGCGAAGGTGTTCATCAGTCAGACGTCTCCTGTGAGATGTTTTGGTCATCTTCATCGAGGAGAAAAGTTGCTCACATAGATAAGTGCTGCCGAACATGGAGAGCATCTGAGCAGCTTGGGTGCGGAGCTGAGGCATTGTGTCAGGGATGAACTGTGGAAACTGGGCGGCGCCCACAGCATCATACTTTGACTTCAGCGTGTCATTACACTGGAGTTCAATTAGCTCCATTTGGAGGTTGGTTGGTGCGTTTTCCACATTAACTGCAAAGGGATTACTGAGCAGTTCAAACCTACATTTCTGGACATCAAAGTCGGCAAATCGCCGGCTAAACTCAGCGCCGAGTACACTGAGTTTTTCAGCAAACTGTGCGCATGGGAACAAGTTGGTAAAGAACTGCGTTTTCATGGTTTGGCAGCAGGGAAAATGGCCAAGGTTTCCTTGCAGCATCTGATTCTCCCACAGGCACAGTTTAGTTTTAAAAGCCCTCACTGCAGCGTACATGTCTGTGATGATGCGCCCCCGCCCCTGAAGCTGCAGGTTCAGCGCATCGAGATGGCTCGAGATGTCACACAGAAAGGCCAGCTCACACAGAAACTTTTTCTCCTGAAGCTCTGCTGTGTCCTTCCCTTTGCTTTCCAGAAACTGACATATTTCCTCATGCAGCTCAAAACATCTATTCAGCACTTTTCCTCGGCTTAACCATCTCACCTCTGTGTGATACGGCACGTCTGCGTATTCCGAACCACACTCCTCCAGAAAAGACTTAAACTGGCGGTGATTCAGACCTTTGGCTCTTATAAAGTTAACTACTTGTGTTACTGTGGTCATAACATGTTCCATCTTTAGGGCTTTGCCACACAATGATTCCTGATGTATGATGCAGTGATAAACAGTTAGTTCACCTGCACAGTTCTCTTCCTGCATCTTCTCCCAGACCCTGCCCACCAGTCCACTTGTTTTACCGCACATCGCTGGCGCACCATCTGTCGTTAATCCTACGAGTTTATCCCACGGCAGCTTTATTTCAGTTACGCATTTGGAAACCTCCTCAAAAATTTCCTTTCCTGTGGTTGTGCCATGCATTGATTTGAATCCCAATAGCTCCTCCGTAACACACATGAGTCCACTCCACGGATGAAGACTGACAGCTGAGCAGTATCAGATGCGTCGCTGCTCTCATCCACAGCAAGGGAGAATGCAACGAAATCTTTTCCCTTTTCCAAAAGCTGGTCATACAGATTGGTGGCAAGATCACATGTGCGATCAGCTACTGTGTTTCTGCTCAGGCTCACGTTTGAAAAGGCTTGCTTTTTCTCTGGGCACACGATGTCACAAACTTTCAACATGCACTTTTTCACAAACTCTCCCTCATTAAAGGGCCGGGCTGATTTTGCGATCTCTGCTGCCACAATATAACTAGCCTTTACAGCAGCCTCACTTTATGATGTGGCTTTTTTGAACATATTCTGTTGTGAAACCAAACTTCTTTTCATCTCCTCCACTTTCTGGCTCCTTTGAGTCATGTCCAGGTCCTTGTACTTGTCATGGTGTTTTGTTTCATAGTGTCGTCGAATGTTATACTCCTTAGTTATAGCCACGTTGACTCCACAAATCAGACAAACAGGTCTGTCTTTTACATATGTAAACAAATATTCTGTCTCCCACCTGTCCAGAAAGTTCCTGTTGTCTGCCTTTCTTTTTGCCATTTTTGGGAAGGGATTCCACAGTGACAGTTGTAGCTTGAGATCGCTATGACTTCTGTCACACAGGAGAGGGCGTTTCTGGGACCTGTCCTGATTGACATGCCAAAACAACAGCAAGGCATTATGGGATTTGTAGTATTAGCGATGAATGAATGCGCTGTATAATACCGGTGGGCTAGCTCTAGTAGTCATTTGGTATAGCCTCGCGGGCCAAATATAATTACACTACGGGCCAAATTTGGCCCGCGGGCCAGAGTTTGACACCTATGTTGTAGGGTTTTGTATTAGTTCACAATATGCTTGGTACTGGAGAATAGTGGTTGTTGTTGTTGTTGTTAGTGAGATGAACCAGGGTGAATGTCCTGGTTCTGCTGTGCACCTACTGTGGATGCAAAATATATGTTGAAAAAGAAAAGGCAAGAACCATATCGCAGTTTATAACAACAAAATAAAAATGAGTTATAATTTAGTTTTATAAACTGTACTATTGGTTCTTGCTGTCTTTTAGTTCCTTGGTGTGCTAACAGGACCGTACCTAGCCCTGTGCAAGCGGTGCAGCCACACAGGGCACAAAGGCTTGGGGGGCGCATTTCAACTGTCTGCCGATGCCCTGTCGCTGCTAGCAGGACAATAGCAGGCAGCTGAAATGCGTCCCCCCCCCCCCCAAGCCTTTTTGCAGCACTTTAAGCAGGTCTGGTCCCTCCCTCCTCTGACGCGATGTCAGAGCAGGAGGGACAGATCTGCTTAAAGTGCCGGCACCTTTCAGATCAGACACATGCCCCCCCCCCCTCCTCCCCATACCTCCGTCCAGCGCTGCCTGCTCTTTCCCTGCTGCTGGCACTGACTTGACAAAAACAGAGGGCGGCAGCAGCAGGGAAAGAGCAGGCAGCGCTGGACGGAGGTATGGGGGGGAGAGGGGGGCATGTGCCTGAGCTGCAAGTCGCACAGGGCGCGATTGCAGCTCCTTATGGCCCTGTGTGCAAACATCTTGCATTTCCTCCTTATAGCCTAATCGGCTTTTTGGTTTGGATCAGTCTCCGATTGGATTTCTGAAAAAAACCCGCCCCCTCTAAGGTGGAGGAGGGAGCGCCATCTCATTCTTCGCCTCAGGCAGCAGATTGCCTTGAGCTGCCCCTGTCTTGTATTGTATATAAACATAACAATCAACACAGGAAACGTTTTACAAGACAACTTAAAATAGCCTTATTAAAACTAAACCTACCGTGGTAACTTACTTCCACAGCTATAAACTCATCCCGGCTGAAATTGCTCCCAAGAGTTTTACTCTGCTGCAAACACCGGTATACCTGACCCCTCCCATTCCCAACTACAAACCATCGAATCAAAATCCCTGAGCTCATAATCCACCAATCCCATTCACACTAGCAGAAAACCTCTGACAAATGAAAATATTAAATGGGCTGACAATGTATAAAGTGTAATAGATAGGCCCCATTTTCAATTTGGACATGTCCATGGCCTGGATGTGCAATTTATGGAATTGTCCTCCACATGAAATGGTTGATATCTGGAATAGAATTTTGTTAAGACACTAGATACAACTGCACTTTTTACATTTAGATTTGCTTTTTATAATGACTGATTGTGTGAATTACAACAGCAAGGTTGCAAGCTTGAGCAGAAAGGGAAAAGGCTCCAGGTGTTGTTAATAAATGAAATTATGAATAACATTTGGATAAAAATACAATTTGGCAACAAAATGTGCAAACAATGCTGTTTGTTCTCCATTATTGCTTCATGTAGCCATTCTTAAAGTAAATCTTCAAGGTTGTTGCTGATCTATATGAGAAAGTGACTATTATCCTTTTTTTGTACTGAGCTTTCCATGTAGTACTGTTTTGCATTGCAATTTGTCTCTCATTTCTCCAAGCAACACTGGTCCCAGGAAGGCCAATGGAGTGGCCTATGCTTATGGAGTTCTAAAAGGTAAATAATGCGGAGAAAGATCCTTTGTGTGACAAGCGTCATTGGCCAGTGCCCCTAGCTTTGCTGCCCTGTGTTAAAGAGTTGTAGGGTGCCATGAGATGGGATCCCCAAGAAAACACTGCAAGAGTTGACCAGTGAATATTTTGTGTAAGGAAAGGTGGGTTTGGCCAGGATAGTGCCAGTGCCGTACACTGAAGTCTAAAGCATGTCATTTAATAAAGAAGAAGAATCATTGCTAAGATAGAGAAAATTGCTGTTGTTCATTCTTTGCAGCTTGATAGACCTTTGCTTTCTTTTTTTTTTTTTGGTCAGATTTTGGCCTTCTACTCCCTCATATCTCATTTGGTCAAGCTGACTAAGTGTAACTGTTCATCAGTAAGAGTGACTTTCAACTGAGGTGAGGGCAAACCATGTAAATTATTACCCTTACTTTTGTTGAGGTCACAGCCGAAGAGTATGCCATTTATTTATTTAACAGTTTTTATATACCGCTTTATCATTAAATTAAAGCGGTTTACATTATAATTCACAAATCTACAAATAACTTATTATGAAACTTGGGGGGGGGGAGTACATTTGCTCTGCCTTTTCTATAAGGGACTAATGTCATTGCAGTGGCTTTCCCTGTCCATAAATGCCAGTCAATGATGGCATTCAATTCGTATGAGCTAGGCTGGCTCTGAGCACCTCATTCTATGTTCATGATTGGCCAGCTTGTCGCTATTCAGTCTCCAAGGGCTGACCTTTTCAAACTCAAGATCACATTTTCATAGCTGACCTCCGTTCAAGCCTCTAAATAGACTAATCAAGGCCAAAGTGAAGGTCAGTTGTGAGAGATGCAGACTTTCTTGCTTGGTCCAATACTGTTTATTTGCCTGAAAAGTAATTGTGGGCAGGCATAAAGAATTTTCATTCTTTGCTAATAATACAAAAGTGGATGGGCCACTCACCTCAGAAGAGGATTTGCACATGCTTTTAAAGCCACTTCTTGCAACTGCACAACATATTAAATGATAGGCACTATCTATTACTATTATGAAAAGGATTTAAATGCACTCTAGAGAATCCTCTTCTCTAAGGTCAACACTAAGGTTAATCATTTTCATAGCTGTTATATAAGTGCAGTTCAATGTACAGTAGATAATTTTTTAAGCAATTTTTTCCATTTACGTCTAGCAATTGTTTTCATTCTGGAGTTGAAGAAGCTGTCTTCCAGGGCTCTGCTTCAGGGAAAACCGCCTGAAAAATAATATAAAACCCTCAAGTATGTCAGGCTTCAGCTCTGCCCCTTTTCAAATCCACACTAAAAACTCACTTCTTTGAAGCTGCTTTTGGATCGTGATCTGTGTACTCTCCTTACCATCCCAATAGATATATCCTAATCCCCAGCTGTTATGTTGTCTGTCTTGACTAGATTGTAAGCTCTGATAAGCAGTGACCATCTCTTACATCTCTCCGTACAGCGCTTTGTACGCATTATACTGCTATACAAATGATCAGTGGTAGTAGTAGTACATTCTGCTGCTACAGAGGCTGCTGACAGTACTGCATGAGATCTTCCAAAATCTGTGGAACAGCTCTAAGGAGTACTGATGAGTGTACACAATATGAAGCTGACATGGTAGGTATTATAGAGACACACAGAAACCAGGAAAGATAGTGACAAACCCAGATTTTCATGAATGCAGTTCCCAGGGCCGGAGCTTCCATTAGATGAACCCAGGGTGTCACCTAGAGCACTGAGCTCTCTGGGGCCTGCAATGGTGAAAATGGGTTTAAAATCATGACCCCGCACTTATCTATTCTTATTGCTTCCTAGCTTGTATGCATAAACTGTAAGTGGGTGTCGGAGGGGGGAGCAGAAGTGGCAGCTCATATAAGCCGATGACCCTTTATAGCTGCGCCTGAGGCAACTGCCTTTTTTTGCTTCATGTAATGTATCACCATGGTTTCGTGATACATGAGACAAAAGACTCTCTCTCTGTTACTCCCCGGCATCCTTCCCTCACCCAGTCTTTCCCTCTCTCTCTTATATGCCCCCGCACCCTACTCTTCCCCCCCCCCTCCTTCTCACATGACCCCACATTCTGCCCTCACCCTTTCTGACTCTTACTCTCTCTCTCTCTTTCATATGCCCCCATCCATACAACCTGCCCTCTCATTCAGTCTTTCTCCCCCATCAGTCCTTACCCTACCCCTTACAAGCCAGCCACCTCTCACACCTTTCCTATCTTCTCAACAGCCACTCCACCTTAAAGACAACTCTCTGAGGAACTCTATCAGACCGGTAACTGGATTATCATACCTGCTGCCTCTCCTTCATATTGCTGACTGTTTTTGCTGCTTCAGAAATAAGCACTGCTCTACCCTTGCATGTGATCTTTTTAGGCTTAAGTTACATCATATAGGAAGGAACTTGGGCATATCATGAGACTTGCACTAGAGTTTCTTCTTGCTCTGCATGGCTTAAACATAATAAGATCCAACCATGCAAAGGAAGGACAGCAGCAACCAATTCATGGGCACAAAATCCCTGGTCCCAAGGTTCATTTTTAGGTTCCATGGCAATTTAGCTCCCAGGATTTGTCAGGCCCTGGGCTAGAATAGTTGAGGTGTCAAGAACTATAGGTATGCTTATAGAAAGTTTCCAGCTCTTGGCAATACAAATTCCCTATTGACTAATGCCTCTGAGAGTGAACACGAGGAAAAGACTGGAATAATTATTAGAGCACTATAAAGAAAAATATGTTGTTTGGGCCTGCAAATGACACCTGCAGTGTTGTTTTGTAAACAGTGCTACAAAGTGGAGATGTGAGAAATATTTTACAGAAAAATCAGACAAGGCATATTTTAGAGGTTGCATCTATTCTGAAATGTGTGGATTTTCGCCAGATTTACTGGGAAAGGTTCTAGTAAATCTGTGACAAATCCATTTGCATGTACTGAAATTTGAAGTGGATTTGATGACTTGTAGAAAATTCTCATATGTTTGTCAAATTAGTTTGAAAAGAAATTCTGCACAAGTCATACATGTCTATTGTGAAGACACTAGAGAACAGAAGTGTGGAATCCTGCAACAAAAATGTAGCCCTGTTTCTAAGGCATTTTTGATGAAAGAAAGCCAATATAGAAGGGGGATGGCAAAGATCAAGGGCCAAGGATGGGGAACTGGTGCTACTCACTCCCTAGTTTTTTTTTAACTTTATCCTCAAAATAAAGACTATAACAAATTTAGTGTATATATTTTTAAAAATCAAATCCTAAAAGATACAGTATTTGTACATAATGAATAACTCATAGGATGACAAGTGTTTGTACATGTCAAATTAAGACAAATAACTTACATTCAACTGGGTTCTGGAATTTCAAAGATGAGGAGGTGTGGCAATCCTTTATTCCAGTTAAAGAAATGGATTACTTATTTGGAGTTAGCAGATGCATTTTCATTGATAGCTCAAGGTAAGTTCCATACAGGAACCATATCTATCTCCCTATTCCCACGGGGCTTGTCATCTAAGGATTAGATTTACAAATGTGTGTTAATATATTATCATATGACAATTTGAATTTAATATGCATTAACGCAATTTACATAATTTATTCATAAATAGGCCCTATTGATAATAAGGGGGCTTATGTTAAATAGCATGCCTTAAATTGTATTAGCATACTTTAATAAATCTTGCCATAAATTTGTAAGTGAGGTATTGGAGGATGAAGTGATCTGTCCAAGCTCAGAAGAAGTTTCAATGGGATTTGAACCCTCATCTAACTACTACTTTACCCTTCCACTGATCTATTTATTTGCTCTGTGCCAACAAAACAGAACAATAGCGATATGTATTCTTTAGTATGCAATTGGTTCACTAAGGCGCCTTAAAAATTTTAGGGGCATGCATATTAAAGGTTAATGTGTAGTAATGAATGTTAACTTTGCTCTAAATGCCACTGTGCCCATAGAAATAAATAGGCATGGTGGCACTTAGCGCACATTAAAGCTCATTGACTCATGAGAACCTTTAGTAAACATGCCCCTTAGTGCACACAAAATGAATGCCATTAATGTTCATTAACCTACATACAGTACATGCAATCAACTTCCATGGAGAAGTAGCCCAGTGATTAGGGCAACAGCCTGGGATAAGAAACAGCAGCATTCAAATCCCACTAATTTGTGGAAACTGCTAAAGAAAAAGCAGAATTGCTAAACAAATACTTCTGTTCTGTGTTCACAAAAGAAAATCCTGGAGAAGAGCCACATAAGACTGACAGAGGTAACAAGGGGAACAGAGTAGATATACTGCCATTCACGGAAGATGTTTATGAACAGCTTGCAAAACTGAAAGTGGACAAGGCCATGGGACCAGATTAGATACATCCCAGGATAATGAAGGAAATCAGGGAGGTTTTGGCAGGATCTTTAACAGATGTGATTAATAGATCCCTGCAGACCAGGGAAGTACTGTGGGATTACGGAAGGGCTGATGTGGTCTGTCTTCACAAAAGTGACAATAGAAAACAGGTGGCAAACCAAAGGCTGGTAAGCCTTATTTTGGTGGTGGAAAAAGTAATGTAGATGCTGCTGAAAGAAAGGTTTTCTGGAAGCCAACAAATCTCAAGATCTGAGGCAACACGGCTTTACCAAGGGAAGATTGTGCGAAACAAATCTGATTGATTTCTTTGACTGGGTGACTAGAGAACTAGATCAAGAGCATGCAATGAATGTTGTCTACATGGATTCTGGCAAAGTCTTTGATACTGTTCTTCATAGGAGGCTTGTGAAAAAACTGAGCACCCTAGGGATGGATCTAGAACTGGTTGACTGACAGACTACAGAGGGTAGTGGTGAATGAAACTCATTCTGAAGAAAGGAGAATGAGCAGCGGAGTGCCTCAGGCAGAGTCAGTGCAAGAATTGAGGGATCCTAGGTGGGCCTCCGCATCCTGCTGCCTCCCCCCATGGGACCCCACCTCTATTGCCACCACTGCCACCCCTTTCTGGGGCTTGCAACAGCGGCAATAGCTCAGAAGTCATGAGGCAGTAAGTTGCCGATGTTTCCTTGCGGTTTCTGCTCTCAACCCTCCGTCTTTTCTGCCCCCCCCCCTCCGATGCACACTTCTGGTTTGAAGTGTATGTTGGACGGGGCGGAAGAGGCCGAAGGTCGAGAGCTGGAACCGTGAGGCAGCACCAGTGACTTAAAGGAAAGCAAGTGCTGCCTCACGATTTCTGAACTATTACTGCTGTTGCAAGCTCCACAGAGGCAGCAGCAGCAGCAAAAGGTTCCCCCAGAGGGCCGGCACTCTAGGCAACCGCTTAGTTCACTTAATGGAAGCACCAGCCTTGGCCTCAGGGATTGGTCCTGGGACCATTACTGTTCCATGTCTTTGTGGGTGATACTGCCAAAGGGTTAAAAGGAAAAGTTTGACTTTTTGCACATGACATGAAGATTTGCAATAGAGTGGACACCTCAGAGGGAGTAGACAATATGAGAAAAGATCCACAAAGATTAGAAGAATGGCAATGAAGGTTTAATGCAAAGAAGAGCAGAGTGATACACTTGGGATACAGAAACTCAAAGGAGCTATATGCAATAGAGGATGAGAGGCTGGTGTGTACGGTTCAAAGAGAGGAACCTTGGAGTCTGAGGTGCTCTAGATGCAAAGCAGTGTGAGAAGGCAGTGGCTAAAGCCAGAAGGATGTTAGGCTGTATACTGAGAGAAATAACCAGAAGGAAGAAGAAGGTATTAATGCCCCAGTGCAGGTCATTGGTGAGGCCTCACTTAGAGTATTGTATTCAGTTTTGGAGATTGTGCATTGCCAAGGATATAAAAAGACTTGAAACAGATCAGAGAAAGGAGACCAAAATGATTTGGAGCCTGCGCCAGAAGGCATATGAGAAAAGACTTGAAAGCCAAGATATGTATAACCTAGAGGAGAGGAAGAGACAGGAGGGATATGATACAGACCTAAATACTACAAGGGTATTAATGAACACAAAAAACTTTCTCAAAGACAGGGACGCTATTGAACCAGAGGACATGAAATGAAGCTGCAAGTAGGTAAATTTAAAAGCAACATCAGGACATATTTTTTCACAGAAAGGATAGTGGATGCCTGGAATGCCCTCCCAAAGGAGGTGGTGGGAGCAAAAACAGTGAAAGAATTCAAAAAGACATGGGGCAGACATGGATGAACAATGTATAGAAAGAGAATGGTCAAAGCAAATGTAAATAACTTAATAAACAGAGAGAGGTGACCCACCTAGAGCGACAGGTGCAAATCTACAATTCCAACCACCTTATTGGGCAGAGTACATGGACCATGCTGGTCTTTATCTTCTGTCATTTACTATGTTAGTATATGAAATGAACTGAAAAAAATATGAGAAAAAACAATATTTCTTTAAATAGCATTTTGTAGATGGTGGAAAAACCAAGATAGAGTTGGGATGAATACAAGATAAGAAGATGAGCTAGATAAATGAGACATTTGGTGAGAAGAGCTTTAAAGCTCAGATAGGAATTTAAATTTGATTGTGAAAACAGTGGGGAGCCAATGATAATAAATAGCAGAGGAGACACGTAATTAAATTTAAACACACTACAAATATACTTAATGGTGGTATTCTGGATCAACTGGAGATCTGTCATGAAGACAGCAAATATCTCATGAATAAAAGCATTGCCATATTCTAGTCAATTCAGAATAAGTGCATGTAAGTGGTTGGAAATCTATTTTTTAAGAAGAGATGGAGAAATCAGATTTTCTGAAGGAGAAAGGACTTGTTCATTATTGTGGAAATATGAGGAACATAGATAATCCCGAGTGTCACAACAGGGATACTCAGAATACAGGGGCAAGGTACTTCTTTCTGCTTACCCACAGTGCCCCAGACCTTTGAGGGTTTAGGTTTAACCAATGGTCAAAAAGCTACATGGCCACTTAAGCAAACATTAAGATTACTAAAATCAGGAAGCACTGTATTAATAATGACCATCTGCAGTATGCTATCAGTACTGAACATAAGAACATAAGAACATAAGATATGCCATACTGGGTCAGACCAAGGTCCATCAAGCCCAGTATTCTGTTTCCAACAGTGGCCAATCTAGGTCATACGTACCTAGCAGTTTCCCCAAGGGACACAGGTTCCACAATGCTTGTATTGGTTCAAGCATTGATATCCTGAGTCCCTTCTTAATAATGGTTTATGGACCTTTCCTCCATGAACTTGTCCAAACCTTTTTTAAACCCTGCTACACTAACAGCCTTTACTACATCCTCCGGTAACAAATTCCAGAGTTTGATTACACGTTGAGTGAAAAAATATTTTCTTTTATTAGTCTAAAATAGTTTACCCTGTAGCTTCATTGCATGTCCCCTAGTCTTTCTATATTCTGATAAGGTAAACAATCGATCTACGTTTACCCGTTCCACTCTGTTTATTAATTTATAGACTTCTATCATATCTCCCCTCAGCCTTCTCTTTTCCAGGTTAAAGAGCCCCAACCTATTTAGCCTTTCTTCATAGGAGTATCCTTCCATCCCCTTTACCATTTTGGTGGCTCTTCTCTGAACCTTTTCTAAAATAGCTATATCCTTTTTAAGATACGGCGACCAGAATTGCACAAAATATTCAAGGTGCGGTCTCACCATGGAACGATATAGAGGCATTATAATATCTTTTGTTTTATTTTCCATTCCTTTCCTTATCATACCTAGCATTCTATTTGCTCTCTTGGCCGCCGCTGCACACTGGGCTGAGGGCTTTAACATGGTATCTACAATGACGCCTACATCTTTTTCCTGGGTGGTGGTTCCTAATGTGGAACCTTGGATCGTGTCACCATAGTTTGGGTTGTTCTTCCCTAGGTGCGTAACCTTGCACTTGTCCACATTAAATTTCATCTTCCATTTTGATGCCAAGTCTTCCAATTTATCAAGATCCTCTTGCAATTTTCCACAATCCTCTTGGGTTTTAACAACTTTAAGTAGTATTGTGTCATCTGCAAATTTTATAACCTCACTCGTTATTCCACTTTCCAGGTCATTTATGAATATGTCAAAAAGCAGCGGATCCAGCACAGATCCCTGGGGTATACCACTATTCACCTTTCTCCATTGGGAAAATTGGCCATTTAGCCCTACCCTCTGCTTTCTATCTTTTAACCAGTTCCTGATCCACAATAGTACACTGCCTCCTATCCCATGACTCTTTAGTTTTGCCAAAAGTCTCTGATGAGGGACCTTGTCAAAGGCTTTCTGAAAGTCCAGATACACAATATCAACTGACTCACCTTTGTCCACCTGATTATTCACTCCTTCAAAAAAACATAACAGATTAGTAAGACAAGATCCTCCTTGTCTAAAGCCATGTTGGCTGTCTCCCATTAGGTCATGACTATCTACGTGCTGAGTAATCTTATTCTTTATGATGGTTTCTACCATTTTTCCCGGTACTGATGTCAGGCTCACCGGTCTGTAGTTTCCCGGATTGCCCCTGGAACCCTTTTTAAAAATTGGTGTTACATTGGCAATCCTCCAATCTTCAGGTATTAGAGATGATTTTAATGATAGTTCACAGATTACTAATAGCAGGTCTGCAATCTTGTATTTCAGTTCTTTCAACACCCTTGGATGTATACCATTCGGCCCAGGTGATTTGCTACTCTTCAGTTTATCTAATAGTTGTAATACATCTTCCCGATGTATCGATATTTCCTTCAATTCTTCCGCACCTTTAAATACCACTTCAGTCATGGGTAACATCCCTACATCTTCCTCAGTAAAGACTGAAGCAAAGAAAACATTCAATCTCTCCGCTATCGCCTTGTTGCCTCTTAGTGCTCCTTTAACCCCTTTATCATCTAATGGACCAACTGACTCTCTCACAGGTTTTTTGCTACGAATGTACTTGAAAAGGTCTTTACTTCGCGTTTTTGCTTCCGCAGCAAACTTCTTCTCAAATTCTCCCTTTGCCTGCCTTATCAATGCCTTGCATTTGACTTGCCAGTGCTTGTGCTGTTTCCAGGTTCCGTCGTTTGGTTCTTTTTTCCATTTCCTGAAAGATGCTTTTTTGGCAACAACAGCCTCTCTGACCTCACCTTTAAACCATGCTGGCAGTTTTTTGGACTTCCTTCCACTTTTCTTAAAGCGTGGAATACAGCTGGTCTGGGCTTCCAAGATAGTATTTTTCAACAACAGCCAAGCCTGATGTACGTCTTTAACCTTTGCAACTGTTCCTTTTAGTTTTTTCTTAACTGTTTTCCTCATTTTATCATAGTTTCCCTTTCGAAAGTTAAAAGGTAGTACTGTGGATTTCCTTACTATCCCTCCTCCACTAATTAAATCAAAGGCGATCATGCTATGATCACTATTGCCAAGTGGCCCCAACAACCTTATCTCTTGCACTAGATCTGGTGTTCCACTAAGGACTAGGTCTAATATGGCTTCCCCTCTGGTTGGTTCATGAACCAGCTGCTCCAAGAAGCAGTCATTTATTTCATCTAGGAACTTTATCTCCCTAGCATGTCCTGATGTGACACTGACCCAGTCGATACCGGGGTAGTTGAAATCACCCATTATTATTACTGCACTGTAACATTTGTTAGCTTCCTTGATATCTTTGAGCATTTCATCATCCATTTGGTCATTCTGGCAAGGCGCTCGATAGTACACCCCCACTGCCATTGCCTTCCCCCTTTTACATGGAATTTCAATCCATATAGATTCTACAGCAGATTTGTTTCCTGCAAAACTTTAATCCTTTCTGACTCAATGCCCTCTCTAACATAGAGAGCAACCCCTCCACCAATTTGATCAGCTCTATCATTACAATATAGTTTGTACCCAGGTATCATAGTGTCCCACTGGTTGTCCTCCTTCCACCATGTCTCTGATATTCCAATCATATCTAACCTTTCATTTAGTGCTATATATTCTAACTCTCCCATCTTATTTTTTAGACTTCTAGCATTTGCATACAAGCATTTTAGAGAATGTATTTTACTCATATTAATTTGGCTATTGTTAGACATGGGTAATTTGGGATCTTTAAGCTCAGTCTGCTGCATACTTGAGGGCATTTGGGCTACTTTACTCTTTTGTGGAACCTCTCTGCTTTTGGTAGTATCCTTCAAAGATACATTCTTCTGAACCATCCGCTCTTGGGCGACTGTTGGCTTTCCCCTAATATCTAGTTTAAAAGCTGCTCTATCTCCTTTTTAAAGGTTAATGCCAGCAGCCTGGTTCCATCCCGGTTAAGGTGAAGCCCATCCCTTCGGAAGAGCCCCTCCTTTCCCCAGAATGTTCCCCAGTTCCTATCAAATCCAAAACCCTCATCTCTGCACCATTGTCTCATCCACGCATTGAGACTCCGGAGCTCTGCCTGCCTTTTGGGTCCTGCACGTGGAACAGGAAGCATTTCGGAGAATGCTACCCTGGAAGTTCTGGATTTCAACTTCCTACCTAAAAGCCTAAATTTAGCCTCCAGAACCTCCCTACCACATTTTCCTATGTCATTGGTACCGACATGTACCAAGACAGCAGACTCCTCCCCAGCACTATCTAAGACCTTAACTAGGTGGCACGTGAGGTCCGCTACCTTCGCACCAGGCAGGCATGTTACCAGGCGATCCTCACGTCCACCAGCCACCCAGCTATCTACATGCCTAATGATCGAATCACCAACTATAACAGCTGTCCTAACCCTTCCCTCATGGGCACATGGCCCTGGAGAAACTTCCTCGGTGCGAGAGGGTTTTACATCACCTGGAGGACAGGTCCTAGTTACAGGATCACTTCCTGCCACACCAGGGTGATGCTCTCCTGTCACGTGACCTCTCTCCTCCATGGCAACAGGGATGCTGCCAGACTGGACATGGGACGTCAGGACTATATCCCTGTAGGTCTCGTCTATGTACCTCTCTGTCTGTCTTATGCTTTCCAAGTCTGCTACTTTAGCCTCTAAAGAACGGACTCGTTCCCTGAGAGCAAAGAGCTCCTTGCACCTATTGCACACGTAAGACCTCTCACCAACTGGGAGAAAATCATACATGTGACACTCAATGCAAAAGACTGGAAAGCCCCCATCCCACTGCTGGACTGCTGTCTGCATCTTATTTTTAAGTTTGTGTTTAGATCTAAGTTCTTTACTTATTAAGTGTTGCAATGGATATTTATACTAATAAAACTGTACCTAATACGTGTAATATGCCTTGTTCACCTGAAGCTTAACTAATCTCAGGTCCTTAGTGTATGACTGATTTGGGTAATGAGCTTCACCTGAGAGCACCTCCTGTCTTTTAAGATGTTTAAGTACCTATAAAGCTACAATTATCCCAGGGGTGGGTGGGTGTGGGGAGGGAAATAACACTTTTTAAAAGAGGGCTGCTACACAGTACCCTGTCTTGTGCTGCTGAGGTAAGCTAAATTCTGATTTGATTTAAATTATAGCTCTTAGCTGCTGCTAGGCTCTAACTTCTTATGAAATTTAAACTACAAGCCCTCTGCTGGGTTCTAAATTTAACCAGAAAGCTCTCTTCTGTGTTTTAAATTTAAACTAAAAGTACTTTGCTGTTACTAGGCCCTGAGTGACTATTAAATTTAAACTACAAGCTCTCTGCTGGGTATGAAATGTAACCAGAAAGTTCTCCTCTGTGTTTTATATGTAAACTTAAACTGCTGCTACTAGGCCCTGACTGATTTAACAAAAAATAGTGGGTTCACAGATTAATTAGCATTAATACAAAGAATTCCTTTTAGAAAATTACCTGAAGTATATACTCACAGTTGCAGATCTCTCTTCAGAAGTAACAGTCCCTTTTTCTAGTCCTTCAAGACAGAGGATCACAGAGCTCTGGTTGAGCTATTTATTCCTGTGCTGCTGAGGTACGCTGTGACCAACTTCCTGGGTAATTAACAGTCCTTGCTTGGATAGGAGGAGTCTTTCAAAAATGGCCTTTTGATCTGCCACCTGGTGTTAACACCTATTGAAAAGGTTTCACAGGTCTCTTGCCCCCTAGGTAGAAGGCCTCTTTGTAAAGGTCTCTAGAAGACTTTATTTGTTGCTCAAAGAGTACAGACCCTGTTTTGCCTTTTGTGCTAAGCTAAATTCTGATTTGATTTAAATTATAGCTCTTAGCTGCTGCTAGGCTCTAACTTCTTATGAAATTTAAACTACAAGCTCTCTGCTGGGTTCTAAATTTAACCAGAAAGCTCTCTTCTGTGTTTTAAATTTAAGCTAAAAGTACTTTGCGGATGCCAAGCCCTGAGTGACTATTAAATGTAGACTACAAGCTCTCTGCTGGGTTCCAAATGTAACCAGAAAGCTCTCTTCTGTGTTTTAAATTTAAACTAAAAGTACTTTGCTGTTACTAGGCCCTGAGTGACTACAGCTGCAGATGTCAAAGCCCTGAATCAGAATTATCTAGAGGGGCAAGAAAGACATTAAACTAAGGAGATGCTAAAACTGGCCTCTGTGGGACTCCAGAAGTGAGAAAGGGCAAAGAAGATTAACAATTACCTACAAAAGAGCATTTCAAAGAAAAGATCTAAACCAGGCAACTGCTAGAGAACTTCAGAGGGTAATTTTATAAAAGGGAGCCCAGTCAAAATACATTTTAATGCACCTTAGTTAAGCCTATTTTATAGAGACAAGTATGCATCTATTTTCCTTTATAAAATACTAGCATAAGTACATAAAAACATAAGAAATGCTATACTGGGTCAGACTAAGGTCCATCAAGCCCAGTATCCTGTTTTCAACAGTGGCCAATCCAGGTCACGAAAACCTGGCAAGTTCCCAAAAGGGCAAACAGGTTTCACAATGCTTATCCCAGAGTAAGCAGTGGATGTTCCTGATTATCTTTAATAATGGTTTATGGACTTTTTCTCCAGGAACTTGTCCAAATCTTTTTTAAACACAACTACACTAATAGCTTTTACCACATCCTTTGCTAACAAATTCCAGAGTCTGATTACATACTGAGTGAAAAATTATTTTCTCTTATTAGTTTTAAATGTGCTACATTGTAGCTTCATTGCGTGTTCCCTAGTCTTTCTACTTTTTGAAGAAGTAAACAACTGAGCTACATTTAGCCATTCCACTCCATTCACTAACTTATAGACCTCTATCATATCGTCCCTCAGCCGTCTCTTTTCCAAGTTGAAGAGCCCTAACCTTTTAAGACTTTCCTCATAGGGGCATCCTTCTATCCTTTTTACCATTCTGATGGCTCTTCTCTGTACCTTTTCCAATACTGCTATATCCTTTTTAAGATATGGTGACTAGAACTGCACACAATATTCAAGGTGTGGTCACACCATGGAACGATACAGAGGCATTATATTATCCTTGGTTTTCTTCTCCATTCCTTTCCTTATGATTTCTAACATTCTATTTGCTTTCTTGGCTGTTGCTCTACACTGGGCAAAGGGTTTCAATGCATTATCCACAATGTCACCTAAATCCTTTTCCTGGGTGGTGCTTCCTAATGTGGAACCTTGCATCATGTCACCTTAGTTTGGGTTGTTATTTCCTAAGTGCATAACTTTTCACTTCTCCACATTAAATTTAATCTGCTATTTGGACATCCAGTCTTTCAATTTATCAAGGTCCTCTTGCAATTTTTCAAAATCCTCTTGTGTTTTAACAACTTTGAAAAATGTTGTGTCATCTGCAAATTTCATCTCCTCACTAGTTCCCATTTCCAGGCCATCTATGAATATGCTAAAAAGCAATGGACCCAGCACAGATCCCTGAGGTACTCCACCATTAACCTTTCTCTACTGAGAAAATTTGCCATTTAGCCCTATTCTCTGCTTTCTATCTTTTAGCCAGTTCCTGATCAACAATAGTACACTGCCTCCTATCCCATGACTTTTTAATTTTGCCAAAAGTCTCACATGATGGACACTGTCAAAGGCTTTCTGAAAATCCAGATATACTATAACAACCAGCTCACCTTTATCTACCTGTTTATTCAAACCTTAAAAAAAAAGTATAACAAATTAGTAAGACAAGACTTTCCTTGGCTAAATCCATGTTGGCTTTCTCTCATTAAACCATGACTATCTACATGTTCAGTAATTTTATTCTTTGTAATGGTTTCTACCATTTTGCCCAGAACCGATGTCAGACTCAGCGGTCTGTAGTTTCCCAGATCACCTCTGGAACCCTTTTTAAAAATTGGCGTTGCATTGGTCATTCTCTGATCTTCAGGTACTACAGATGATTTTAGTGATAGTTCACAGAAAGTAGTTGGTCTGCAATCTCATATTTCAGTTCTTTCAACACCCACAGATTTCTACCATCTGGTCCAGGTGATTTTCTACTCTATTGAGTTTATCAAATAGTTGTAATATATCTTCCCTGTCTTTTGATATTTCTTTCAGTTCTTCTGATACATCATCTTTAAATATCAGTTCAGTCATGGGTAACTTCCCTATATCTTCTTCATTAATGACCAAATAAATTTATTCAATCTCTCCACAATGGCCTTGTACTCCCATAGTGCCCCTTTTACCCCTCTATCCTCAAATGGTCCAACTGACTCTCTCACAGGTGTTTTGCTATGAATGTATTTGAAAAAGTTTTATTATGCATTTTGGCTCCTTTTTCCATTTCATGAAATATGCTTTTTGGCTATAACTGTCTCTCTAATCTCACCTTTAAGCCATGCTGGAAGTTTTATAGCCTTGAATATTGTGTGCCATTCTGGACACCATATCTTAAAAAGGATATAGCATTATAGCATTATTAGAAAAGGTACAGAGAAGAGCTACCAAATGGTAAAGGGGTAGAAGGAGACCCCTATGAAGAGAGGCTAAAAAGGTTAGGGCTTTTCAATCTGGAAAAGAGACGGCTGAGGGGAGATAAGATATAGGTCTATAAATTAATGAATGGGGTGGAACGGGTAAGCGTAGATCGATTGTTTATGCCATCAAAATATAGAAAGACTAGGGGGCATGCAATGAAGCTACAGGCTAACCCATTTAAGACTAATAAGAGAAAATATTATTTCACTCAACATGTAGTCAAACTCTGGAATTTGCTACCAGAGGATGTAGAAAAGCCGTTAGTGTAGCCGGATTTAAAAAAGGTTTGGACAGGTTTCTGGAGGAAGGTCCATAAACCATTATTAAAGTGGACCCAGAATATCCACTGCTTGCCCCAATACAAGCATTGTGGAACCTGTGTCTTTTGGGGAAATTGCTAGGTACTTGTGACCTAGATTGGCCACTGCTGGAAACAGGATACTGGGCTTGATGGACCTTGGTCTGACCCAGTATGGTATATCTTATGTTCTTATGTTCTTCCTTCTACTTTTCTTAAAGCATGGAATATATCTGGTTTGGGCTTCCAAGATAGTATTTTTAAACAACACCCGTGCTTGATGAAACTTTTAACCTTTGCTGCTGCTCCTTTCCGTTTTTCTTATCTATTTTCCTCATTTTATTATAATCTCCCATTTGAAAGTTAAAAGGTAGTATTGTGGATTTCCTTGCTGTTCTCCTTCCATTTATTATATCAAATGTGATCCTGCTATCATCGCTATTGCCATATGACCCCACCACCGTTATCTTTTGCACCAGGTTCTGCATTCCACTGAAGACCAGGTACAAAATAGCTTCCCCTCTTTTCGGTTCATGAACCAGCTGCTTCAATAAGCAGTATTTATTTCAGTTAGTAATGATATCTCTCTGATATATCCTGCAGTGACATTGATCCAGTCGATACCAGGGTAATTGAAGTCACCCATTATTACTGTATTGTAACTTTTGTTCCCTCACTTGGTTTGCAGCTTGTCATGCTGTGAGGGCTTGTGTGCATCCGTGATGCTGAGAGCTAAGCTATCGGTAGTTTAACTATTGGCAGGGTCTACCAAGATGGACAGGTCTCAGCTGAAGTGCCAGACCAAGACAAACCACTCATCTGGACAGCAGCAGAATGGGATAGTGTTGACAGCAGAGGATCACATTTCTGTGACAACGGCAACAACACTAAACTTAAACTGCGCAGAGGAAAGGCCCGGCAGTCTACTTCTGTATCTTGCCATGAAAACCCATCTGGGCAGCAGCAGAATGGAATGGTGTTTGTGGCGGAGGATCACATTTCTGTGTCAACGGCATCAACACTAAACTTAAACTGTGCGGAGGAAAGGCCCGGCAATCTACTTCTGTATCTTGCCATGAAAACCCAATGGATAGTCACAACAAAGCAAATTGTGCTATAGTGCTGGAAGATGAGACCCCCAGGTCGGAAGGCACTTAACTAGCTACTGGGGAAGAGCTGAAGACTTTTCAGAGTAAAGCCAGCATTTATGATGTGGTTGGATCAAAGCCCTTCTGACGTCTGACTGCTGATGTAGCTGCGCATGAAATGAGAGTCAGAAGCTGTAAAGATGTCTTACACATTGGAACATGGAACGTACGAAGCATGAACCAAGGGATGTTGGAGGTGGTCAAGAATGAAATGGAACGTGTACAACTTGATCTGTTGGGTGTCAGCGAACTGAAATGGACTGGCATCGGGCACTTTGCATCAAATGATCACATGCTGGAAATGAAAGACAAAGAAGAAATGGTGATGCATTTATAATAAAGAAGAAACTTGCAAGAACTGTAATGAAATACAATGCAGTCAGCGAACGCTTAATCTCTATTCGTCTACGAGGATTGCCTATCAACACAACTATAATTCAAGTATATGCCCCAACAACAGCTGCAGAAGAGGATGAAATTGAAGAGTTCTATGAACATGTTCAAGCTGAAATTGACAGAACATGCAAACAGGATATCCTTATAGTCATGGGTGACTGGAACGCAAACGTTGGCAACAAAGAAGAAGGCAAACTGGTTGGAAAATATGGACTTGGCAACAGAAATGAAGCTGGAGAAAAACTGATAGAATTCTGCAAAACCAACGATCTATTCATCTCAAACACTTTCTTCCAGCAACACAAGCGGCGACTGTACACATGGTCTTCACCCAATGGATTATATAAAAATCAGATTGACTACATGTGTGGAAGTCAACAATGGAAAAGCTCTATAACAGCAACAAAGAAAAAATCTGGAACTGACTGTGGTACAGATCATCAACTACTAGTATGCAAACTCAAGCTAAAGTTGAAAAAGAGCAAACCACTCATGAATGCAGCAAAATATGACCTTGAGAATATACCACTGGAACTTAAAGACTACCTGAAAAATCGATTTGCTGCTTTAGATACAAATGACAGAGCTCCAGAAGAATTATGGAATGACATCAAGAAGGTTGTGTTGGAAGAAAGCGAGAAGTCTCTACATTGCCCATTTGTTCATTCTGGCCAGGCAGTAGGTAGTACTCCCCCCCCCCCCCCCCACTGCCACTGCCTCTGCCTTCCTCTTTTATATGGAATTTCTATAGAGATGTTACAGTGTATTTTGTTTCCTGCAAAACTTTAATGCTGTGTCATTCAATACCCTCACTAACATTGAGTGCAACTCCTCCAGCAATCCAATCTATCCTAACATTGCAATATAATTTATTCCCAGGTATCACAGTGTCCCATTGGTTGCCTCCTTCCATCAGGTCTCTGAGATGCCAATCATATGTAACCTCTCATTTAGTGCTATATATTCTAACTCCCCCATCTTATTTTTTAGACTTCTATCATTTTATACAGGCATTTTAAAAGTTGTATTTTATTCATATTAATTTGGCTATCAGTTGACAGGGATAATTTGGAACCTTTCAGCTCTGTCTGCTCTGTACTTAAAGGCATCTGAGTTTCTTTTATTGAAACCTCTCTATCATGCCCTACCTTCCCTCTTCTGCTAGTACCCTTCAAGGATATATTAAGGGCAGACTAGATAGACCACGTGGTCTTTTTCTGCCGTCATGTTTCTATATCTTTCCAAACCATGTACTCTTGGGTTACTGTCAGCCTCCCACTATTTTCTAGTTTAAAAGCTGCTCTATCTCCTTTTTAAAGGTTAATGCCAGCAGCCTAGTTCAGCTACGGTTAAGGTGGAGTCCATCCTTTCGGAAAAGCCCTACCCTTCCACAGACTGTTGCCCTATTCCTAACAAATCCAAAATCCCTTTCCTTGCACTTTCATCTCATCAATGCATTGAGACTCATCCACACATCGTCTCATCCACACATTAGGTAGGAAGATCTGGATTTCAACTTCCTACCTAAAATCCTAAATTTTGCCTCCAAAACCTCCCTCCCACACTTTCCTATGTCATTGGTACTAACATCTACCAGGACAACAGGCTCCTCCCCTGTAATGGAGAGCACACCTTTAATTAAGGGGCATTCACATAAGCCAGCCTTAAAGCTGGTGTAAACAACCATGCTTACTCTTTGTATTAGTGTTGTTTGCACTGTTGAATGCTCTCATTTTGAGGGTCACTTATTGACAGGGACATGTTTAGACATTTAGCTATAGAGAACCTTTTCTGATTTCTCTGGTTCATAATTAGCATTGTAGAAATCTTTTCCAGAGATGACCAATGCTGGAGTAACTAAGGAGTTCTTCTTCTGCCATGTATGTTGTGGTGCCAGGCATGTCATGACAGACATATCACTTTCTACTTGTTTTTATACTATGAGTGCACTAAGATTACTTTGCCGTGTTCTTGGCATGCAACAGACTAATATATATAGAAACATAGAAATATGATGACAGAAAAAGACCACATGGCCTATCTAGTCTGTCCTTCCACAACAACTACAATAGTCCCCTTTTTACCTTTAGAGATCCTCTGTGTTTCTCCCATCCTTTTTTGAATTCAGTTACTGTCCTCATCTCTACCACCTCCACTGGGAGACTATTCCACGGATCCACTACTCTTTCTGTAAAGAAATATTTCCTCATATAACTCCTGAATCTATCTCCCTTCACCCTCATCCCATGTCCCCTCGTAGCAGAACTTGCTTTCAATTGAAAGAGGCTCTCTCCCTCATCCAGCCTTTCAAAATACGGTGAGCACAGGGATGTCCATGGCCGCTTGCTGCATGTACCCATCTCTCGTAAGCCCTAGTGCGTTGTTCATGCCATGCTGGAAATGCCTATGTCCCTGATTCTGGCACCATGGCCACGTCTATAATCGCGGGTGCAGAATTAGTTTTAAATCGGGCCTGTTTTCGGCTTGGCTGTGCCTGAGGGCCAGACATGCATGTTTTGGAATTGGGCTCAAAGCGGGTAGAAGAATACCCAATGAGAACTATATTAAGCATCCAAAGGCGCCCACAAAAATGCAAAGCAGGAAGAGGATGAGGAGTTGCCCAAAAAGCCAAGCAATGTCATGAAGCTAGAAGGTAATGACAAACCAGGATGGCATTAAATGAGGGTGAAAATCTAAACCATATACTATTTAACATGTGCCTTAAAGTTCGTAGGTACATAAGTTGATTAAAGTATTTTAGAATCAATGTGCATACTTATGAATTCCTCCCATGCTCTGCCCAGACTCTGCTCTGGTTATACCTACCAGCAAATATCCAGCTTCTTCACAACATGCATATATGTAAGCCCATCAGTATTTTATTCAAGGCCTTTTATGTGCCTACGTAGCCATATATGTGCAGAAAAGACTAAAATTACTCCAATAATGCAGTTTATTAGGGAAACCAAATTCTTGCTGCAGCTGCTTTAATGTTTTAATTTTACCATTATTTATAATTTGACACAACAACCAAACGCCCACCATCTGCCAAATCCACCAGTCAAGTTGAATGTTTTGTAGTTTGAACACAGCATTTTTCCATTAGTGTTGATAGTGAACCAGTAGAATTTACAGTTTATTCCAATTTCTGAAAAGCCTTCAGGATAGCTGCAGTTACCAGATTGCTTTCAACAGCTGAAGGCAAAATCATGGTTGGCAACTGGATGAGGAGATATGGATTAAAAAATTACTTTGCAACCTTGAGTCACACTTAGGTATCACCAGCACAGGGACATACCAAGGGAAGTATGAGCAGTGCATTGCAAGTACAGAAGGGGCACTGATGCCATTACTGAATTTCCAGGAAGCCAGACAAGAGCAAGCTCCTGTCTATAGCTGAATGGGGGTGGGGGGCATCAGGTTCGCAGGGTGCATTTCTAGCTTGGTACGGTGCCTTTGCTACCCATTGACCGTCTGTTTCAGGCAAATGGTGCAACGCTATAGTGCAAATCAGGAAAGTTTCTGCATTCTTGTTTTTTTGTTCAGCTTCATCTCATATATCACAATTCTGGAGGTGGGGGTAGTGCTAGTCCATAAACATTTAGACAAGCATTAGTGGCCCGATGCTTAAGGGCAGCTGAATTATGCAGCTTGCAAAGTTGATCACAAGTCACATTATTCATTTACCATAGAATTACTAATCTGAGGTATTGAGTTACTGCAGGTTAGTGACTTGCACAGTATATTCTGCTGCTGTAAAATCCAAGATTTTACCGCAGCTTAGCAACTACCCCAACAGTCAAAGATATGATCCAACACTAGATTAAAATCTGTCCCAACTGTAATGGAAAAACAATCCATCTTTATTAACATAGAAGCTAATGTAGGATAGGACAAGTGAAAATTGACTACAGAAACATAAATGTTAAACAGTATTATCTTTTCATTACCTAGTTCCAGAACAATTGTAACCCATCTTCCTTTGTTATAAGAAATTTGCATTTTTACAGTAGGAGGCAAATGATCTTTTAAGAGAATAACCATGCCAGTCTTCTTACTAAGCACAGCATAAAATGCTTTAACCTCATAGCACGTATTGGATAACTTTAAAGATTGTTTGCTTATAATTTAAATGTATCACTTGTAGAAAAAGAACATCAGGATTTGCTTTTTTCATATATAGCTTGACGTTCTTCCTCTTAATGGGATTGTTAAGCCCTTTATTTATTTATTTATTTATTTTTCTTATATACCGCGCTATTAAGATCAGTGCGGTTTACATTATAACTGAACAATGCAACAATGTATTACATAACACGATGTGCTTACAAAGAACAGGGGTACAATCAAAAGGGGAGAACGGGGGAAACTATTTATAAGATATATACACATAAAACTTACATAGAGTTATATACAACTAATACTTTGCATTCAGTGAACGATTTTATAAAGTTGTGCCTTGTTAAAGTGTATTTTCACATGCTGTTTTACGCCTCTTTTATAAAAGTCAGGATTTCATATATCTGATTCTATAAAATACTGGTGTAATTGGCAATGAACACACCTTAAGTTAAGGCACAAAAGACACACCTACTTTTTTGCAAGTAGACAAGTAAAGTATAGTATTCTATAATTATAAATGTGCACCCTTGTGTGCTCCACCCAAACTCCACCCACATGCACCCCCACAGTCAAGAGATGAGTGCTCTTTTACACCAGTTGGTATTTTATAAGAGGTCATTTAGTCATAAGTGGTCACATACACATGACTGACTAAAATACCACCTTTTAGGGGCATGTTTCCTTAGCAATTATACATTTCAGCATTGCTTAAATATTGCACATATTGGGGTTGTGGTAACATTAACATAGGCGGTTTTAACCCAAGGCTAACATATTGGGATAGGTTAAGTGACTAATTCCTTGATTCTTTGGTAGTTTACGTTTTGTCCTTAAAGTGTTGTAGGAATAGATGAGTTTTTCTCTCTTTGAGGAATGCTGTGAACTCTTGTATACTTTGTATTCTTTTGGGGAGGGTATTCTAGAGCATGAAGGGAAAATGTTCTTTTGCTGGTAGTCTGATTACATTTTATTTCAGATGGGAAGGTCAGCATGTTTTGTGTGCATTGCCTTCTGGTTCTGTTGTTTGGTGTCACATGTATAATGGAGTTCAGGTAGATAGATGACAAATTATGTGTTATTCTGAATATGTTTAGAAGGACTTTACATTTAATTTGGCTTGTTAATAGAAGCCAGTGTAGTTTGTTTCAGTATGTTTTATGTTTTATTTAATTTGATACACCGTGCCTTCACAAAAGCAGCAGGGCGGTGCACAATTTAAAAAATAAACTGAAGCACCAGCAGGAAAATTGGAAAAGAATGCCATGTTTTTGGTAGGAAAGGTAGCACAGTCATAACAAATGGGGGTAAGCAGGCAGGAGGCTGGGGTAAAAATCTAGGGGTGGCATGTCAAAGGCTATTTGAAAGAGGTGTGTGCGTCTTAAGTAGGGATATGAACTTAGGGTAGGAGAGTTCGAGACGGAGAGCAGAAGATAATGTGTTCTATAGGGCAGGGCCGAGGAAATAAAAGGTGGAGTTGCAGGTGGATTTGAGGTGAGCTCAGGAGACAGGAGGAAGGTGGAAGTGATTGGCATGGACGGAATGGAGGACACAGTGTGGGGAGTGGAGATAGGCCATGTGGTCTTTTCCTATGTTTCTATCTAGTCTGTCCTTCCATATCAACCACTACAACAGTCCCCTTTTTTCCTTTAGAGATACCTTGTGTTTGTCCCATGATTCTTTGAATTCAGATTCTGTCCTCATCTCTACCACCTCCACTGAGAGACTATTCCACGGATCCACCACTTCAGTATGCATAAATATTTCCGCATATCACCCCTGAATCTATCCCCTTTCACCCACATCACATGTCCCCTCGTAGCAGAGCTTGTTTTCAATCGAAAGAGGCTCTCCCTCTGTGCATTTATGCCATGGAGGTATTTAAACATCTCAATCATATCACCTCTATCCCGCCTTTCCCCTAAGGTGTACATATTAAGATTCTTAAGTCTATCCTCATATGCTTTATAATGAAGACCGCTAATCATTTTATTAGCCATGGCTTTATGGATGAGAGTGAGAGGTTTGAACTGAATACGGTGCTTGAGAGGGAGCCAATGGTAGTGAATCAGGAGTAGAGTGATATGGTCAAAATGGGAAGCATGAGCAAGGATCCAGATGACAGTGTTTTGTACAAGCTGGAGGCAGTGCAGTTGATACTGAGGGAGACTGGAAAGAACAACAATACAATAATTGAGCCTAGATATAATAAGTGTAAGGAGAAGAATGGACAGTGAAGAGGTTGAGAAAAAAGGACGGACAGCATGAATTTGATGAAGGGAAAGAAACAGCTGGCGGACAAGAGATGTGATGTGGTCATGAATGGTTAATGTGGAATCAGTGATAGCACCCAAATAGCAGAGGGAACTACCAAAGGGAATAGCAGAGTTCAAGAGTGAAGGGGCAATGAAAGGACAGGAACCTCCTGCTAGGAACCAGATGGCAGCTGTCTTGGAGGATTTGAAGTAAAGAAAGTTGGTGGACATCCAGGAGGATTTTTGGGCCATGCAAGTGTTAAGGGGTCAGGGGTTGGGGTGACTGGGTTGTGTATGGTGAAGGATGATGTCGTCAACATAGTAGTATGCTGAGACCGTATGTTGTTGGATCAGCAAGGTACGTGGGACCAGGAATATGTTAAAGAGAAGTAGAGCCAGCACAGATCCCTGGGGAACACCACAGGAGAGAGGGACAGTGGAGGATGAGGAAGAACCTGTGAGAACGGAAAAAGATCAGTGGGAGAGATAAGAGTGGAACCAGTGTAGCAGAATACCATGGATCCCGAAGTAATGAAGATGGGAAAAAAGAGTGATGTGATCAACAAGGTCAAAAGCAGAAGATCCAAACACACTGCTAAAGAGATGTTGCCCCTATCATGAAATTCATGTATTTCATTTAGGAAAAAAAGAACAGTTTCCATGCTGTGACCAGAGTGAAAGCCATATTGACAGGGGTGCAATGCGTGAGTGGCATCAAGGTGGGTTGAGAGATGAGCAAAGCCTAGTTTCTCGAGAATTTTTGAAAATAACAGGAGAGTTGAGATTGGTCTGTAATAAGTAGGAGAGAAGAGGTCTAAGGAGGTCTTTTTAAGGATGGGCTGATTTAAAGCATGCTTTCAAAGTGATGGAAAGGTATCAAAACTTAGGCTATTGTTGAAGATGGAAAGGATTGCAAGTGAAAGGGCCAAAGAGGATTCAGTCAGCCAAGAAGAGGGTATAGGGTCAGAAAAGCAGATGGTTTTATGGGAAGAAGGCAGGAGTTTGAGTAGTTCAGCTGGAGAAATTAGAATGAAAGGAATACCAGATATGGGTATTGGTCACTGGAGGGGAAGTGGGGGCATCAGGAGTGGAAGGCAAGGTGGAAGGGAAATCCGGAGAAGTAGCACAGAAGGCCAAAACTTTGTCATTTAAGTACTGGGTAAGGAGAGACAGTTGCTGATGAAGAAGGGATGCAGCTGGACCAGGAGAAGGAAGCAAGAACAGAATAAAACTGAGAGGAATTTGAGGAGAAGGATATCAAGTTGGTGTAGGATGCTTTTTTGGCATTGTGGAGTGAGGAGCAGTAGCAGCATGTAAATCTTTGAATTGACGGTGCAATTCAGAGGTACAATATTTTCTCCAGAGCCTCTCCGCATGGCAGAGATGGGAACCATACAATTGGAGACCAGAGTGATGGCCAGGGGGTTTGCTCTTGGGATGGAGTGGGGTGATATGGTCAAGAGCAGCAGATAAAGAGGAGTACCAAGTGCAGACTTAGTAGTCGACTGGGAGGAAAGCAAAGTCAAGGAAGAACCGAGTCAGTAAGTGGAAAAAGCTCAAGGATGTGAGAAGTGGTGGGACAATCCGACGATTGTGCCAGAGATGGCGGGCCCAGTGGAGGGAGAAGAATTGTGCACGTAAAGAGAAGAGGATGCAGTGATGGTCAGACCAAGGGAGGTCCAAGGCAGACAGGGAGGTAGGAGAAGAACTGAGAGTGGGAGTGGAGAGGATGAAATCAAGGGTATGATCAGTGGTATGAGTAGAGAGATGCATGTGCCAAGTGAGGGAGAGATCTTGGAGGTGTATGATAAAAGCCCTGTACCAGGGTATAAGGGGGTGCTCAAAATGGACATTAAAATCATCAAGAATGGCAAAGTTCAGGATATAATAGAAAGGCCTCAGAAATAGTGAGAATCAGTGAGTTAGTACTGGGCTAATGTGTTCGGTTTTTGATGCTCCAGAAATAATGTGGGCAGCTATGTGCTGTATCATTTGCCCTTGATGTAAGGCATATTTTGGTATTCCTTGATAAATAATGTTGCAAAAGTTAAAATGTGGGAAAAAAATTGCCTGGAATACTGTGTGGAAATTGTGTACTTCTAGTAGTGGGTGTAAGCATTATAGGAACCCTATTTTGTTGTATATTACACTAGTGATTTTGCTGATGTGTGAGTTTAATTTAGTTGCTGATCAAGGGCTATTCCTAGATAAAAGTGAATAAAATTGAGAGATGATCAAGCTGCAAAAGGTATAATATTCCAGATCTCGTTCAGGCTTTCTGGCCCTAGTGGACACCCCACATTCTACATTTATCAATCCCCATTCATATCAATGACTAAACCGATTAAATACACATTTGCAGTGCCCTCCTTCAGTCTATGTAATTTTCAACCTCGATTCAAACAACTTACAACACACCCTATCTAACAATAACATACCACATCTATCTCAAGCATTCAAACAAGTATGCAAGCACAATTATGAAACAGTCCAGAGGGTAATCCAGAGGCTAATCAAAACAACAGCCCACAACATGCAGCTGAAAAACGGTGCAAGTGAACTAAGTAGCCAATGAATAGTAATCAACAATAGATGGTGAAAAAAAACTCAACCAATACCAAAACAACAATCTGCAACTAATTAAATGTTTCAAGGCACAAGATGCACTCAAGTATGTCCTTACAGACGGGTCGGCGCTATAACTAGATAAACTAGGCAGTCACTTAGAACGCTGGTCCTCCATGGAGACACTGCTGACACCCCAATCTGGGGCCTGCAGCAGTGGCAATAGACATCAATCCACAATGCAGTGCTTACCTGTCCATGCTGGTGCTGCATTGCTGTTTTGTTTACTTTTGTATCTTTCGCTTCTTCTCCCCTCTTGCCCAGACTTCAGTATGCATAAATCAGAAATCTGCACCATAAGGGTGAGAAGCAGAAAGGAAAGGAAAGGAAACCATGATTCAGAGCTGGCATGGGCAGGTAAGATATGTGTCACAGTTTGGGTCTTTTACCATTGCTACAGACCCTGGAGAGGGCCAGCAGTGGTGGCAATGGGGGCAGTGGGGGGGGGGGAGGGGGCACATGAGGCAGCAAGATGAAGGTGCTACCTAGAGTGCCTCCAGCCCTTGTACCGGCTCTGCCTTACAGAGTCCTTCAGCATCTCTCATCCCTGGAATGGGAGGTGCAGCAGGGTTTCACCATGTTACAGGATTTCATGGTCATCTACCTGGAAGGTCTGAGAGCGGACCTGCATGTCATGGTTGTAGCCCTGAGCAAGCTTGCAGCATGCATCTCTGCTCGCGCCAATCTAGCCAGGAGTGGAGAGGGTGGGGAGTAGTATCCAAGCATCAATATAACCTTCCTATTATAGGCCATGTTGGTCCTAAAATAAAAGGGTTTGTTAACTTGAATTATGTGTCCAGTATTGTCCTTTACAGTGCTCCTGATTGCCACTGTAGCTTTCCACCATCCCTTGCACACAGCATGTGGACACTGGCACCACCTGTATGGCTTGTATTGTGGCCCTTCCTGTACCATCATCCCCTAACATCTCATGTCTCCCTGGTAATACATGGCCTTAAATCTGTAAAAGACCCTTGCATCCTACTTTCCCATATAGCTGTGTGACTTCAAACTGTCCTCCAGGAGTACAGGCCATGTGCCCCCCACCCCTTGGCCTGAGCACTCCTTTCACATGGCACATGGTCACAGCTACCACCCATAAGATGGTGCAGGGAAAGGAGTGGCTAGAAGGAATGGCACAGGTACACAGACACATGTCTGGTGGGGGCCTAGCTACATGCATACCATTATGAACACAATGTCTGGAGATGCCCACCATGCCTCCACAAAGGAGCTCTGCACCAACCCACAGTACATGTCATGACAGGGTTCCTGCAGCAGGAGTTGTCTATAACCAAGCATGGCTGTGTACAGCCTAAGTCAGGAGTTCAAATGACTACAAAAGGTGTCACTATATCCATGGATTGCCATTGGCTATGCCCTCATCCAGCCTGCCACAGGCCACATCTCATGCACTCACATTGGGCAACCAGTATGCCCACCACATGTGCAACACCACATCAGATGAGGGTATGGCAATGTATGAGGCTCCACACATACCCACATGTGTAAGGTGGGAGATAGGTACTCAATGAAGATCGGATATTTATTTATTTTTATTAAGATTTTAACAAAATTCATGCACAATGCATACAGGGAAAGCATAATCTATAGCCATAAGTTAGGAAAAACTCAGGAAAACAAATACAAGAGATACTCTAGCCCCCATCAGGGGAGAGAAGCAGAAGAGACCAAACTCATAGAATACCTAGACTACCCCAGTCAAAAAAAAAAAAAGAAGAAACAGCAAAATCTCCCTCTCAGAGATAATGCCCTGAGAGGTCTCAAGGAAAGCCGTCCAATCTAGGCTATCCAGAGAGATAATGGAATCCATCCCCTCCTCTTCAGCCACCTCTACTCAGGGCCAGCCTAACCACTAGGCAAATTAGGCAGTTGTCTAGGGCACAAACTTCTGGAGGGTGGCAAAAGCAGGGCATTCAAAGCTAAATAATAGATTTTGACAGTCAGAGGGGGTGTAAAGTTTGAGGTTTGCCTAGGGCACCAACACTTTGAACCAACTCTAGAACTGGCCATGCCTCTACCTGAGTCCCCTTAGAAGCATAAAATAACTTAGAAATAACTAATGCGTCTACATTGCTAAGCAGCAAGATTTCTTTCTGCTACTTATTCAACAACTGGAAGGGGGACAGAGGTCACATCACAGGAAAACTCAGGAACCAAAGATTCGTAACCCTTAATTGATTTTCAATTGCCTCAAGCTTGGTATCAATTGCCAATCTGTCTTTAACAACTGCCCCGCAAGAGACTGTAGTGAGGGCTGAAAGCCCTCAATCTTCATTACTCAAGACTAATGAGGAAATGAATAAGTCTTGCTGTTTAAATCTGTGCACAGACTATTCAGAAAACATGCAAAGTTGACTCATAGTCCCAGTCAATATCGATTCCATTTTCAATAACATTCCCCAAACATACTTCAAAGAAAGGAGGGACTCAATGACACAACAGGACTTGAAGATTCTGTAGGAAGAGAAACTGCCTTGGGGTTCCAAATACCAGATGGAGAATCTGAGTGAGAGTGGGATTGCAGAGAATGGTCTCCTACAGTCGGAGAAGGATTGGCCCTCAGAGAACAGCTGCTAGCATCGAGAATAGTCAGTTCTCTCATAGAAGAAGAAGACTGGGGAAGATATGTGACTCAACTAGAACTCAAAGAGGTTTCAGGATCAAGTGTATTACTCACAGTTGTAGAAAGAGACAAAGCAATAGGCTGCACATGAAGATCCATAGGACCCTTAACCAGAATTGCTCCTCCGGCAACCCCCAATGCCTTGTTCTTCGCCTTCCACTTACCCATAATGATTCAGAGTTTCTTCTGGTGCTCCTTTGTGGTCCAAAAGGACTCCAAAATAGCAGAGCATGCTACTTTGGTCACATCCCTTCAGGGCACCTCTAACACTGATCACAGGAGGAGGAGCTGTCTTACATCCAGTCTCCACTGGGGTGCAATTGCTGCGAATAGAAAGCTAAACACAAACCTTAACCCTCACCCCAACATATATAACAACCAAACTTTCCAGAGTGAATGTAACCAAATCAACAAATATTTTTGTCGGAAGTTGTAGCCATGGGAGGAAATCCTCTCTTGAAGCGTAACTTCCCTTTTATTCAAAATATGGTTAAAATTACCAATGAAGAATCGTGAAATATGCACACTAATCAGTGCTACATCACAATAACATAATAATCTGAAATACTCATCGGCACGAAAACTTCACAGTTGAATCCACGCGCCACTATCGCAGTTAGAAGAACGAACACAGCACTGCGTTTGGGACCAGGGCACTTCAATCCAGTCCTGTTTCAACGATTAAAGTTACTGCGAAACAGCAATCAGTCAAATTTTAATAAATGATTCAGTCCAACGTCATGACCACTGAATACATAAGACGAAGGTTTATAAACGCAAAAGCCAATCAGCTGATATTACGTCATAATAAGCTAGTCCAATCCAGTTCAAGGTTAAGCCCAGTCGGTTCCACCGATGATAGATGAAAAATCCAAGATTGTTCAAGCAATTGAAGTTTCTTCTCCCTATCGTCCCCTCGAGGGTTAGCAGGAACATGATCCAAAACTCGCCATTTAAAATCACTGAATTTGTGCTGAAAGTCTACACAATGTTGTAATATAGGTGCAGAGTGCACTAAATTTCGCACTCTTGAAGCATGTTCTTGTAAACGACGTCACACTACACGAGTAAAAATGCAATGTGTGCCTTTGAGTCAGTCCTGACTCCTGGTGACCCAGAAGCTCCTTGGTTTTCTTGGCAGTGTCACCAGAAGTAGATTGCCAGGCCTTTCTTCTGAGGCAATGGAGGGTTAAGTGACTTGCCCAAGGCCACAAGGAGTGCCTAGTGGGAATTGAACCCTGGTTGCTTGGTTGCCAAGCCAGTGTTCTAACCACTAGGCTACTCCTCAATATACAGCTTCTGATGAGGGCATATTAGCACATATACAACAAAAGATGACAGGCAGGAAGTGGACCATTTCAAGACATGATGAAAATTCATATGAGGGATCCGCCATTCCCTTCCCTCAATGGCTTGGGCACAAAATTCACATTTAGAACAAGAAATGTGAACCATATTTTGAATAAAAGGGAAGTTACGCTTCAAGAGAGGATTTCCTCCCATGGCTACAACTTCCGACAAAAATATTTGTTGATTTGGTTACATTCACTCTGGTGAATAGAAAGCTAGCAAAAGCACTCAATCTCTCTCCAAATGACTCTCCAACACACTATGGGACAGCTGGGCTTTACCTCCAATGCTGATCACAGAGGGAGGAACTACCTTACAGCCGTTCTCTGTGGGGGGGCATTTGCTACAGTAAACTAGGAAAAGAACTTAGTCTCTCTCTAAATGAATCTCCTTCAGATCTTTATTAATGGTCAATGCACAATGGAAGCACACTCTAGACATATTGGAAACGGCTGTTGAAGTTAGAGGGCATTATTCATACTCACATTGCAGCTGGTGTGATTCTGCATTGACAGTATCGAATTGGACTCATCCTAATGGTAAAGGTTTTGTATCTGAACATTATTATTCATCTGACACCAAGGGGGTGTGGTATATATGATTTTGTGTCCTTGTCCCATGATTTATGTGGGCTGCACCACTCGGATGATCCAAATTCGATTAACTAAACATAAGAACTGTATTATTAACAAGGTTGAGTCAGTCTTTAGTGTGTCATTGGATCCAAAGTCAGCATTCAATTAATAATATTAGATGGCATGTGGTAGATTATTTATAACAGACCTGGAGGGGAAGTAATTATAAGAAACAGTTGTTGATTCGTGAACATCAGTGGATGCATGTTAGGATCCATTGGGTTAAATCATTTTGTTAATTGGTTTGCCTTGCTGTGAATGAGGAGCGTCTGACCATGTGAACATGTTTTTAGATAGTTAGATTTTTATGAGTGAGTGAAGAGTGTTTGGATACTCAGCCTTTTGGAATGTGTACAGTGATATTTTTATATAATGTTCCCCTAATGCAGATAAGTAATTTGTCTCTTACCAAAACACAATATTGTGTCATATGTGATATCATTTGAATTTTTTGTATGGGGTAATAGATAATGTATGTGATATCATTTGAAGTTTTTGTATGGTTAGTTTAAAGGCTATTTGCCGAGATATGACCTATGATGAGAATTGAGCTATCTAGTACAGGCCTTTTAGGCCGTTATATTGGAGGACCATTGTTTAGCTTTATATAGCTATGGCTACAAGTTTGAGGTCTTATCTGGTGTTTATATACATTTCACTTTGTGTTTGTTAATAATTTTTGTTAAGATTAGTGGAGGTTTATAGTTATATTGTGGTATATTTTGTACCTTAACCCTTGGCCGGGTGGTGTTTCATTTGCCCTTTATTATTAATCTTGACATACTACCTGAATAAATAATGACATACAAACAATAAATAGTAATGTTACAGATTCCTACTATCATGATAGTGTTATGTCTGGTCCTATTATTAAGATGTTCCAAGCTTTTCTCAAGCATAGTAATTGACCTCAGCCTGTTCTCTGCTTAAATAACTCTGTGCAGGTCCACAGCTTGTTAAATTGTGCTTCCACATCGAAAACCTCTGCCTTTGATTTATTCCAAGCATTGTGGGTATCCTTTAGGACATCCTTTGCCTGCATGTTCCTATACTGGGAACTGATGGGTGATGCTACTGTCTTTAGGCCCTGATGATTTGCAAAGGGAAGCTGGATCATGCTTCGAATGTTTAGCCCCGGGAATGGTCACAGGAGAAATATTACAGATATTGTACCATTTTCAACAATTACCTACGCTAGGAAGGAGTGAGAATCCACCAGTACACTAAGGGAAAAAAGCAAAACAAGAGAAGAAAACTCTTCAAAGAATTAGATCAGCAAACAAGGAAAAGCTAGTAGCAAATGCACTATTACAGTGGTAAGTATGAAGTGTTATTCCAGGAACCATTGATTGATCAAAACCGGACACATGAATGGTTAAGGAGAGGTGAACTGAAACTGAGGGATAAGTGATTGATAGTTATAGCTCAGAAAAGTGGATCATGAATGAGATAATTCACCCCAAACACAGAAACAAAAATGGGAAAACTCATATACTGTATGTAGATTCTGTAAGGAAGAGCTGCAAATGGTTATTCATCTTATAGATGTCTGCGAAGTTCTGATGACAGAAACTTTCTATCCAGAACAGCACAATAAGGTGGTACATCTCATCCCACTGGAAACTTGTAAACATTAGAACATCACTATAGTGGACAAGCATTGGGATCATTATCTTGTTATGGAAAATGAAGATATTATGATCACCAGGAACATAAGAACATAAGATATGCATACTGGTCAGACCAAGGTCCATTAAGCCCAGTATCCTTTTTTCAACAGTGGCTAATCTAGATCACAAGTACCTAGCAGTTTCCCCAAAAGACACAGGTTTCACAATGCTTGTATTGGGGCAAGCAGTAGATTTCCTGGGTCTCCTCTAATAATGGTTTATGGACTTTTCCTCCAGGAACTTGTCCAAACCTTTTTTAAACCCAGCTACACTAACAGCTTTTACTACATCCTCCGGTAATGAATTTCCTGGGTGGTGGTTCCTAATGTGGAATCTTGCATCTTGTAACACTAGCTTGGGTTGTTCTTCCCTAGGTGCATAACTTTGCACTTGTCCACATTAAATTTCATCTGCCATTTGAACATCCAGTCTTTGAATTTATCAAGGTCCTCTTGCAATTTTTCACAATCTCTTGGGTTTTAACAACTTTGAATAATTTTGTGTCATCTGCAAATTTGATCACCTCACTCATTGTTCTCATTTCCAGGTCATTTACGAATATCTTAAACAGTTGCAGACCCATCACAGATCCCTGAGGTACTGCACTATTCACCTTTATCCATTGGGAAAATTGGCCATTTAGCCCTATCTTCTGCTTTCTTTCTTTTGACCAGTTCCTGATCCACAATAGCAAACCATCTCCTATCCCATGACTTTTTAATTTCGCCAAGAGTCTCTCATGTGGGACCTTGTCAAAGGGCTTCTGAAAATCCAGATACACTATATCAACCAATTCACATTTGTCTACCTGTTTATTCACACCTTCAAAAAAACAACAGATTAGTAAGACAAGACCTTCCTTAGCTAAAGCCATGTTGGCTGTCTCCAATTAAGCCATGACTATCTATTCAGTAATTTTGTTCTTTATAATAGTTTCTACCATTTTTCCCGGTACTGATGTCAGGTTCACTGGTCTGGAGCCCTTTTTGAAAAATGGTGTTACATTTTGAAAATTGGTGTTACAATGGCCATCCTCCAATCTTCAGGTATTACAGATGGTTTTAATGATAGTTCACAGATTAGTAATAGTAGGTCTGTAATCTCATATTTCAGTTCTTTCAACACCCTTGGATGTATACCATCCTGTCCAGGTGATTTGCTACTCTTCAGTTTGTCAAATAGTTGTAATACATCTTGCCTGGGGTGCCAGGACCCTTGGACTGCCCCATGTCCAAGGGTCCTGGCACATTGCCATTCTGCAGCAGTAGCAGGACTGTGTGCTGCCACTGTCAATGTGGGATCATGATGGACATCACAGATGGTACTGCGGATGGCATAAAACCTCTTTGTGGAGAGGCTAAAAAGGTTGGGGCTCATCAACCTGGGGAAGAGACGGGTGAGGGGAGATATGATAGAGGTCTATAGATTATTGACCGGAGTGGAACAGGTCAATAGATTGCTTTTTTATGCCATCAGACTACAGACAGACTAGGGAACCTGCAATGCGGCTACAGTGTGACCCATTTTGGTCTTCTAGGCGAACATATTTTTTCAGTCAACACGTAATTAAACCCTGCAGTCCATTACCGGACGATGTGGTAAAAGCTGTCAGTGTAGCTGGGTTTAAAAAATGTTTGGAGGGGTTCCTGGGTAACAGTCCATAAGCCATTACTAGAAAGGACCCGGGCTATGCACTGTTTGCCCCATTGCAGTTATTGGGGATCCTGTGTGTCTTTTGGGGAAACTGCTAGCTACATGGGACCTAGATTGACTACTGTTGGACACAGGATACTGGGCATGATGGTCCTTGGTCTGACACAGTTTAGCATACTTTATACCTATGTACCATCTAGGCAGCTGTCTGGTCCCCCCTGTGCACCAGAAGACTCCACTGCATGACCTATGCGCCACCTCCTTTGCCCTTTTCATACTTGGGCACTATGCTGTTGCTGCTAATGGAGCACTACTATCACTCTCTTGGGCTCAACTGTCTGTGCATCACATTGCAGACATTAAATAGGCTCTCTCTCCTCAAAAAAACCACTCTTTTGCGAGGTTTTGTGTTGTGTTAGGTTTCCTGCCATTAAGGTGCCTGCGTTAAGGAACCAAGCCTTGTTCTCACCCACTCCCTGCCCATTGACCTCCACTCTCTGCCCCATGCACGCCTTCTCTCCAACCATAGGTACTGTTAGCATGCGCTAAAGAGGCTGGTACTGTTAGCGCATGCTAAAGTGGCTTTTTGGATGGGCTAAGGGTGCAGATGTGCAGTTAGCGAGCGCAAATGGCACACTTGCTCCTTTACCGCGGTTTAGTGAACATACTCTTTCGTGTATGTTCTGGTGGATCTTCCTCTACCGTTATCCTCCTTTTAGTTGGTGTACCTCAGGGCTATGTCTTGGGACCTCTCATTTTCTCTCTCTACACTCAGTACCTTAGTGCACTTACTTCCTTCCATGGTTTTCAGTACCACCTTTATGCTGATGACTCTTAGAACTACCTCTCTGTGCCTGAAATCTCTCCAGTAATCCAAGCCCAGATCTCTGCCTGCTTATCCGACATTGCTGCCTGGATGTCTCACCACCATCTGAAACTGAACATGGCCAAAGCTGAGCTCCTTATTTTTCCCCCTAAACCCATCTCCCACTTCCTCCTTCCTATTTTCCTGTGGATAACACTGCACTCCTCCCTGTTTCCTCAGCTCTCAACCTTGGGGTCATCTTTGACTCTACTCTCTCTTTCTGTCCTACAGATAGCTAAAATCTGTTGCTTCTTTCTCTATAGCACTGGCAAAATTCCTTCCTTCCTTTCTTCATACAGTACTAAGACCCTCATCCACTCACTAGTCACCTCCTGTCTTGACTTTTGTAACCTGTTCCTCACTGGTCTCCCTCAGAATCATCTTTCTCCCCTTCAATCTGTTCAAAACTCAGCTGCATGGCTCATGTAACCACTCTTTTAAAGTCACTTCACTAGCTCCTTATCCATTTCTGCACCAAGTTCAAACTTCTACTTAGCTACAAGTGCATTCGTTCTGCGGCTCCTCACTACCTTTCCTCTCTTACTACTCTCCTCCTCGGGAACTCTGCTCCTCTGACAGATCCCTTTTATCTGTGCCCTTCTCTGTCACTGCCAACTCCAGACTTTGGCATTCCATCTTGCTGCTTCATATGCCTGAAACAAACTACCTGAGTCGGTGCATCGGGCTCCTTCCCTGGCCCTATTCAAATCCAGGCTAAAACCCACCTCTTTAAGGCTGCTTTTGGATCCTGATGCTCCTCACTCTCTTGTTCACTACTTATGTATTTCTTACTATACTCTAGTCCCCAGATTTTATTTTTCATCTTGATTAGATTGTAAGCTCTGATAAGCAGAGATTGTCTTACAGCATCTTTATGCACAATACTGCGTACGCTTTCTAGTGCTATACAAATGATTAGTAATAATAGTAGTAGGAGGAGGAGGAACCTTGCATCGTGTAATCATAGTTTGGGTTGTTCTTTTCTAGGTGCATAACTTTGCACTTGTCCACATTAAATTTCATCTGTCATTTGTATAACTAGTTTTCCAATTTATCAAGATCCTCTTCCTATTTTTCACAATCCTCTTGTGTTTTAACAATTTTAAGTAATTTTGTGTCATCTGCAAATTTGATCACCTCACTTGTTATTCCCATTTCTAGATCATTTATGAATATGTTAAAAAGCAGTGGACCCAGCACAAATCCCTGGGGTACTCCACTATTCATCTCTCTCTCTTGAGAAAACTGGTCATTTAGCCCTACTCTCCGCTTTCTATCTTTTAATCACCTCCTCATCCGAACAGTTGTGTAGCCTTCAAGTACCAAGCAATGCAGTCAGAGGCCAAGAAATGTGGCAGAAAGATACAGAAATAATTTTCATCATATTGGATGTCACAGGCTTGATTAAAAGGAACTTTCAAGCATATTTTGATAGGTTGCCTATACATCTTATGAGCTCCAGAAGGAGGATCTCTTAGGCATGATGCAAGTATTATGCCGAGCCTTAGCAGTAAATTTAAGAGACAGAGATCATGCCCCACATACTCTGGCTTAGGAGTGAAGATCATGATGGTCATGGTATGTGCACAACTAACCTATTTGGAGAAACTGCCTCTGAAAAAAATCCAACTTGCTTAACTTGCTTGTTGTGGTAGGCTGAACTCTTCCCAGCACAATAGCAGAGAAAAGGAGGGCTACATGGTGACATGAATCCTGAAAAGGGATCCTCTGTGGAGCTCTCACTCTAAGCAACCATTTTAGCCCTCCTCTTCTGACCTCTGACAGGAAGGTTTTCAGAGACATAAAAAACAACTTCCTCAGAACTTTCTAATGTATTTTTCTTCATTTCTGCATTATTTTTATTTTATTTAGCAAGATTTGTATACTGCTTTTCACTGGGTCAAAGCGGTTTACATTTAGCAATTTGAAGTGGTTTACAGAGAACATTTAACTATGTACAGACAGAGGAATACATAGCAATATACACGTGAACAATCTGAACATTTGAACTTGGCTTACTAGCCCGTTTAACTTTATACAATGCATTTGGAGCACTTTGCTATGTACAGTCTGATTATAGACATACAGATACAGGATGTGGTGGGGGTGGGGGGTTTGCAATGTGGGTAGGCTGAGTTACAGTTGTTTAACCCTGGAATTACTGAGATTTTTTGCACACACTGAATACTGTTGGGGTCATAAATGACCCCATGACAAATTTTGTTAACCATGAAAAATTTAAACTAAACAGACAAAATATTATTCCAAATTAATTTATTATATGAAGGTTAAATGTTTTGAAATTTAATGCTTTAGCATAAAATTATATGAAGAAGAGTTGCCATGAAAGCAGTTTTTGCATGCACTTGATGAACACATTAAAGTACTACAGTCATTTGCATGAGACACAGACAATTTCTGAATGTTCTTTGCAAACATTGCGCTTGCAGGAGGTGCAAACTATGTTGCTTTTCTTGTCTTTTTCTCTGGAACAGCAGTGACACCTTGCCCTTTTCTTTGGGATCCCAACATTGCAAACAGCATCAGTGGCTTCTTCAATGCTGGAAGAAGTCTCGCTGCAATTACTCTGAAGCAGCTGCTTTCTAAATTCCAAGAGGAATAGACGACGTCTGTGCTTTGACTTGGACTGCCATTCTGGATTTAGTGACATCCAAATAATGAAGGCATTCAAAGCACTGATGTCCAACATGTTGTAGAAGATTGTCACTGGCCAGCGTCTTGTTATTCAATTTGTGATATACGTGTGCAACATTTGATCTGCCGTATCTACTCCACCTTTGCTAGAATTATAGTCCAAGATCATGCGTGTTTTTTTTGTCTGGACGTGTGTTATCTACTTCTTCTTGATCATGCAAACTGCTCAGAAGAACAACCACTTTTCCTTTCTTCGGGCAATAGGAATCCAGAGTGGCGTCATCGCGAAAGGCAAACAGTGAAGTGAATACCTCTCGGCCCTTTGCTGTTACAAATTCTGGAGGTAATTCTTTTCTGTTCTTTTGAATTGTCCCCAAAAGTGTCATTTGTTTTTCTAGCAATTCCTGTTACAGGGATAAACTGCAGAAGAAATTGTCAACAGTAACATTTCTGCCAGATCGCGTCAATCCTTCAGTGAGTTGCAGCACAACCCTTTCTCCCTGATTCTGTTCCCTGTTTTGTCTGAGTTCCCTTCCTGTATATACTTGAAGACACAGAACATATGACATTGCACTGTCACACAACATCCATAGCTTTATGCCATATTTCCCAGGTTTGCTGGGAATATATTGTCTGAACGGAACACAGCCACGAAATGTAAGCAGTTGCTCATCCACGGTAACATTTTCACCAGGAACAAAGGCATCACTTCAAGTTGCTTCCCAGGTATCAAAAACGTGTCTGATTGGAGCAAGCTTATCCACGCCTCATTGTTCACGTCTGTTGTTTGCATCATCAAATCTGAGAGCACAAGAAATTTGCTGAAAAATGGTTAAGGGCCATATTTTTGCCGAAGACAGAACGACCATCTTCAAGGTTCCACAACTGAACTATGGATTCATTTCGTGACTTGTACATGCCTGAGAGGATCAGAAGTCCAAAAAAATGTTGAAATTCTCCATCTGTCAAATCTTTCCAGGTGTTGTCATAAATGTGTCTTCTTTGTTTGCTCATCCACATCATGATTTCATTCAATAAGTTCTTCCTCATGAACAAGTGGAATGCTGCGAGAGGGCCATCAACATTTCATACAGAATACCTTGTAGGACCTTGTTGTACGGGCATGACATTAGCTCTGTCGTATCTTCCAGCAGCTTGCTTTATAGGTTTCCTGTTCCATGATGTGGCATCCTTAGATACATAGGCTTCAATAGCAACATTTGTGCTTATAGTTGATGACCTCTTAGCTCCTCTACGACCACAACTAAGATTCCTCACAGATGATACTGACACCGAGGACTCCTGCCTTCTTCCCCGTCCAGCACAGTCTTGACCTTTGCCTCGACCTGTAACTTGACTCTTTGCTGCAGGCGATGTTACCAGCTCAACATCAGTCTCACATTCACTTGGCGACCAACTGCTGTCGCCATCTGAATTATGACTGTCATCATCATATTTATCGCCCGAACTTGGCTGATATGCTTCTTCGCTTGCTGAATATGCTGCATCATCAGACGACTCAGAGCCGTCACTGTCAGCATCTCATTGCAATATTTCTCTTACTTGGGCAGCTGAATACTTTCATTTTGACATCATAAACAATAACCTAAAATAAATAAACAAAGATAAAGTTGAATAAAACGCAAAGCAGTTTTACTATAGGTGTACAATAATCATGATGAACAAGCTGAAAGCCTTTAGATTTCATCGGAAATAATGAGAGAATGTATGATATCAATTACAGAAAATGTGTAATTTTCATAAAATAAGAGTAAAAAAAATAAATGATACATAATTAATGATAAATACCTTTGTCAGATCAAAAAATTCACAAAACTGCAAATTGTATCATGATCCAAACCGGACATAAGCAACTGGGGTCAAAAATGACCCTACTGGTACTCTGTGCTGCAATTCATCACTAGCGTCACCTAGCGGATGAAAATTATTCCTCTCATGGTGCAATATAAAGAGAATATTGACATGTGAAAAGTCATAAAAAGATTGCATTCTTGAACAACTAGTTTCCGAGATACGCGTTGTGAAACTTGCAATGGGGTCACTTTTGACCCCATCGGTACTCCCAGGGTTAAGTTACATCAGTGAAGTACTTGGCAAAGAGGTGGGGTTTTAACATCTTTTATATCCTTTAAGTTAGAGAAGCAGAAGAGAGTAAAGAGATTATATAGTTATATTTATTTTCCTGCAAATTTTCATCAACTATAGAGACTTTATTTTGGAAATCACGCTTTATCTCCCATGTTTTATTTTTGCAAGTAAACTGAAGTGGTTTAAGGAGTGTTCAATTCACTAGAGGACCTTGGTGATTTATCCTCCTTTGTTGAGAAAAGATCCATAGCACTCTTTTTGAGTAACAAGTAGCCGGAGGTTACACTTCACTTCATTCAATAAACTTTGAGCCTTGCATTGCTGGCAGACTTCAGCTGACACCAGGAGAACAGTGTGAAACTGCTGATGCTGCATTTATGGGAGTTAGTGAATGAAGCTGTTTGGTAGAGAGGAAACTCACGCCGTGAGAGCAAGCTCGCCTGGTCAGTGGTCAGGAACTAAGCAGGGGGATGCTGGCACTGGGCCTGGTGAAGACTGTAGAAATTTAGGCCAGTGTGATAGAAGACTGTTTGTACTAAATTTTTCAACTCTTAAAACATGCTAAGGCAAAAAAGAATTTCTTAAAACTTTCACAAACCTCCAGAGATTGCAAGGTTTAGCTAAAATGCATCAACAGAATAGTTCATGCTAGTTACTCGATACTATGTGTGTCTTTTTATATGAAGTATTGTTGCTTTTTATGTTTATTTCTACTCACTAAAGAGGTGATTTTATAAGATTTATAGATATAAAACAAAACATTTATCTGTAAATCACCATATTTTGCCTGAAAGTGAACATTCAGGTCAGAATGTTGAAAATTTCAATCGTATCTCACAGAACATGGGACTTCTTGTAAAAAACATATAAAAGCATGGAAAATCAGTGCATATGGTAGCCTGCATAGCAGAAACAAAAGAATGGCATTAGGGGATTTGTACATGCGACAAGCATGAAGCATATATATGCAATAGATTTTGCTGCTTACATGTGTAAGAACTGTCACACGTTTAAGCACCAGATTTTCTAAAATTGCATGCACAACGTAAGCCAATTAAGGGACCAAGTGTCTAAACTCACATTTTTGGCTTTTGAGATGGTGTTCAACACTTGAGGGGTAAGCTTAAGGCACCCTTCAAACTCTCCAAATCCCAGACCCAAATGAGAAGTTATCCTCCACTGACCCGTGACTCAAAGTTGCTGTAAATGCTGATGGGAAATGTTTTGAAGTCCACAGATATGGCTGTGGTAAACTATACAAATTTAGATATACTTTGCCCAAACCATGGGCAGAGTAGGTTCCCTTTAAATGTGTGCATGCAGCAGGCTCATATGAAGCTGTGCCGGTATTAAAATTGCTACTTATCAGGATGTGCACAGAGCAAAAAAGTGTTTTTTGTTTGTTGGGTCTTTTCCCCCAAATGTTAGACTTTTCTTGGTTCATTTCACACATTTGCTTTAATAAGAAAGTGTTCATGTGCATTCAAACTTTTTAACATACACAAATTGACTTTGAAGTTGCTAGAGAAAGGGACACATCTTTTAGACTCATTGACATGCACTGAATTGTATGCATTTTGTTGGAGCATAATAAAAAATATGATTGTTTTAAGCAGTTAAAGAGTTGATCTCCACTTCACCCTCAAAAGTGTAAGAACCCAGTTAAATTCAAGCCATTTGTCTGTTTTTAAATTAAGCTTTCAAAAATACAGGGGCCCTATTACTAAAGGTCGCTATGGTGCTGCCCCTAATGCAGCAAAAGCTCTGAAACAATAGTGAGTTATGGGCAACACCACTGCATTAACTGTTGTGAGCATGGGAAGTATTTTCCAGCAGTTACACAGGGCCCATTTGTGTGGGTGCAGTTAATTCCACCTATTGAGGTGGCGTTGGGTGCTCCCGCACTAAAGCAGGCAGTGTGCAGTGTGAACACTGCACTAACTATGCTGAGCTCACCATGCCGACTCTCCGCCCTAACCCACCCACTTGCAACCTTACCGTGGATTACACAGTTCGCATGGGAATCATCCAGCACTGTCATGACCCTTTGCTAGCTGGCAATATGTGTCCCAGTGCACATTCAGCGCATGCCAGAACATGCGCTGTCGGCTAGCGCTCTTTAGAAAAAGACTCCCAACAGCGTTTGAGAAGCTCTAAAAGCAATACAATGGGCCAACAGCAAGACTTCTATTTATTTATTTATTTATTTAACACGTTTTGATTTACCGTTTTTCTACAAGTCAAGACGGTTTACATGGAACTCGATGAAATACAATGAGCACATTAAATAGAACAATTTATGTCTTTAGTACTACAACACAAAGGAAAGTTTCACCCAGGCTGTGGTCCCATCATATAAGAAAATCAGGAAGGCGGCATAAAAAAACCCGAGAGGAATGGTACTTGCAGAGTGAAAACAACAAAAAAAAGAAAAGCAGCTTTCCTACATCCTGTTCCATTCCTTTGTGAGCCATTTGACTTAGGGGGTCTTTTAATTAAGGGCACTAAGTTGTTGAAATGAGCAAGACTAAAGCTCCACACACCTCCGTGTTAACTGTCAGGCGGGTGAAAAGCATTTTCCTGGCAATTAACACAGAGCCCTTTCCCTGCACATGCACCGCAGTAGTGCAAATACATTTAACTCCCTCTATTGAGGTCTGTTACTCCTTTATCAGTTTGGATGAAGGAGTAATGGCTATTGAAGCTAAGTGATGTCAATTTGTATACTTTTGACTTGGGATGTTTTTCCGGCCTGCATACTTTGAGGGAATTCAGGTTTTTGAAATTGAAATGGGATTTTTGAATTAGAAAAATGAGAATCCATATCCTGGAAGGAGATTTTTAGGGTCACTGATGTGATGATGATGAGTAAAGGCTTGAGTATTGTTTACCGAATGCCTAATGCTCTGACCTCCTAAGGAGCTGAGACCCTTTTCTCCTTCTTTTCCTCTTTACCAAGAGAATAAACAGAGGTGAAAATTCTGAGTTTGCAGATCTGGTGGAGTGTTTAGGGTCTTTTTCAAAAAAATCAAAAAAGCCAGAAAAGGGTTATTACACAGACAGAGATTGGTAGTAAAAATGTCCCTGTCAGAAGAAGTAATTCCAGCTTTTCTGAAAAAGCTGTGGTGGAAATCTTACTGGACATGAATATTTTAGACCTATTTCAAATCTGTTCTACAGTATCAAGGTAAACTATTAGAAAAGATTGCGGAATAGCAGTTTTCTCAGTTTCTGGGTAATGAAAAATTCTGAATAAATTTCAGGCTGGATTTACAGAGGGCATATTATAGAAAGGTCTTAATCGCGCTTTGAGATGACCTGCGGATAGATTTAGAAAAAAGTGTCAATGCATAATTACCCTTCTAGATCTGTATGCTGCCTTTGACCCAGTTAATCATATTATGCTGATTGATGGCTTGAAAGAGGTAGGATTGAGGTAAACTGTTTTTAATTGATTTATTTCTTTTCTTCAGGGCAGATCTCAAAAGGCGGTTTTAGGAAATTGATGTTCAATGCCATAGAACTAAACTTGTAGGGTATCCCAAGGATCTATCTGCTTGCCCTTTAGGTGTGATATTCTCAAACAATCACAATATATTCCATCTGTAATCAGTTGATATATAAATTTATTCACCAGTAATAACGACTACTGTTTGGAAAAGACCAGAACAGTTAATCCACATTTAAATATTGTAAGTTTATAGGAAAATGTGAACAGATTAAAATGGAATGCCAACAAAACTGAGATTTTGTAGTTAGAGAAAAGTCTCCTTCAGTTGATTTTCTGATGTTTATGGAAGGTCCACCATTTAATTTACATGTAATTTAAGATCTTGATGGACCAGTAGATACCAAAGTCATTTTGTTATTACATTTGAAGGCATGTTTAAATAGTATGTAGAGACTGAGACAGTCGAGGCCACAATGCACACAATTCTGGCAGAATTTAGAAAAGATTCTGTTAAATATGGACCATGTTCTAAAATAGTGCAGGAGTGTTCATGTAATGTCTGATACATGGAGCCGGAGGGCCCATTTTCCCAGTTTGCACATGGGAAAAATTCATAAGGGAAAACTTGGCAACTTCTATGAACTTCATGTCAAAGGTGGTATTTCACAAGTTCCACATGTAAGCACCAGCATGTGCATGTATATGTCAGCCATTTTGTGCATCTACACGTATAAATGCTGAGTGTCAACTAACTACAGATGCCACATATCTAATTTCAGTTTGGAGGGGGAAATAAACAATGGGGGATTAAGGAAAAGAACCCCTTCCTATTCGTTTCTCCAGGTCAGTCCAGTTACCCTTGGGTAGTCTCCATCTTCCAGCAGCTGAGAACTGAGCATGTCAGGATTTTGAGAGCCCAGAAGAAGAGCACCCCATCCCCCCCCCCCCCTTGTGCCTCAGCTTCCAGTCTCTCAGTTCTCAGCAACTGGAAAAAGAACTCTCTGCAGTAGGCTACCTGTAGGAACGTTTAGGCTTATATCAAAGCAAAAAATTAAATAACAATTAACAACCTTAAAAAAATGGCAAGGCTTCATTGGTACAGAGTGGCTGAGTGTCCTGCTTTAGTAGGAGTTTTGAATCAGTCAAGGAGCCTTCTCACTGTAACTCTGAGGGGCTCATGTCTGTCAGGGGTTAAACTACCTGGGAGCCCCAGGTCCCTTTTCCCACTCAGCAGGGTATCCCAGTGCCTGTTAGCTACAGGAGACTTGGGTTCCCATTTGCCAGCCTGCTCTTCGGTGTACAGAGGACTCTAAAACCTGGTAGCAGGATAGCAGGGTCCCAACCAAAAGGCTTTCTCCCCAGAGCATCGGAAAGTGCTGTGTTCTGTGGGCCTTTTTTCCTCAGCGGGCTCCCCTCAAGTCTCTCTCCTCTGGTATGCATACAGGCTCCGGGGGGGGGGGGGGGGGTGGTAGTGCATGCTGCCAGGGCAATTGGGTTGTGCAATCTCTGCAGGCAGCCAAGGTTTGATGGCGTCGGGTGTGTGTCGGCTCTGCTTTTGACGCGGCAGTGGGGATTTCACAAAGGTGGAAATAGAAACCAATCCGGTTGAGGGACAGCGGTTTGAACAAGCAGTGGAGGCATCAGGCAATGCACAGATTTTGGCAGGAAGTGCAACCATTTCATCGAGGGTGGCCATTTCCACTGAGGCGGCAGTTAAACATGTCAAAAAGAAAAAGGGCAAAGGAGGCAGTACGGCTGTCACAGAGCTGAGTTTAGATTCAGGGTTTCTCCCACAAGACGTGGAGCACATGTTTTCACCACATTTTATATTATCCCTCTTTCATAAAGCATATTGCTTAAACAGAAGGAGTTCAGGGCTGGGGAACTCTCTGCTGTGCAGCAAGGAGATGCTAAGGAGCACTGCCCACTACAGGAGAACCCTATAATGGGAGCCCTCCAGCAAAGAAGGGGAAGGAGGATCCAAGGATATGGTTGGCTCAGGACTCCCCACAGTTCCAGGCATTGGAGGATATGGGGGAGGGTCCCTGAGACCTCTGGGGAAACCCAGGGAAGCAGGAAATGGAAGAGTGGGAAATCCCTCCAGGGAAAGACCCTAATGTGTTCAGGGTCTTTCACCAGGAGGAGCTGACCCCTCTCATCACCCAGTCCTTGGCAGCGCTTAATATGGTGGCGCCCATGGCACAGAACAAGGAACTCCTTGAGGATCCCTTATTACAGGGTTTTAAAGGGTTGTAGTTTTGTTTCTCAGTGCACAGGATCATCAGGAAGATGATTGAGGAAGAGTGAGAATTTGCAGAAGCCATCATACAGGGAGCCCGTGCTCTGGGGCGGCTATACCCAATCCCTCAGGAGGAAAAGGATCTCCTGCAGATGCTCAAGGTGGATGCCTTGGTATCGGCCGTGACCAAAAAGACTACCATTCTCGTGGAAGGGGGGGGGGGGGCTGTGCTCAAGGATCTTTAGGACCGGAGGTTGGAGTCTCTTTTGAAGCAAGCCTATGACTCCAGTGCATTGGCGCTGCAGGCCTTTGTGTGTGGAGACTACGTCTCCAGAACCTCCATTAGGTGGATTCAGGGGCTTTCATCCCCAGAGGGGGATGGTTCAGGGATGTCAGAAAGCAGCTGGTGGACACCTTTTATGATCTTATCCGGGTAGCCTCCAAGAACATGGCATCAGTCATTATGGCTCGTCAGTTTCTCTGGCTCCATAACTGGGCAGCGGATGCCTCTTCCAAGCCCAAGCTCAGAAAACTGCCATTCAAGGGCAAACTCCTCTTTGGGGAAGCTCTGGAAAAGATTGTTAAGGACTTGGGGGATTCTAAAGGTGGGAAGTTACAGGAGGATCATCCCAAAGGGCCAAAACAGGGGGCTCCCCAGAGGGGGCAGCCTCAGGATTTTCATAGATTCAGCAGAGCGTGATTTATGCCCTATCAGAAAGGTCGCTATGGAGCGCGAGGGCAGCCCTTTCATGGGTTCAGGGGATCCAGACAGGGATTTTATTCCTCCTCCCTGGGATAGAGCAAGAAGCCCCAATGAAGCCAGGGCAGGCCAGTGGAAGTCGCAATCAGGGGGCAATTGCAACAGTTTTCGTCTGCCTGGGTCGCGATCACGGATGACCAGTGGGTCTTGGAGATTGTTCAGAAAGGTTATGCTCTCAAGTTTGCCACATCACTCCAGGATGCCTTCGTTTGCTCTCCCTATTTGGCCCCGGAAAAGGCGAAAATGGCTCACCCTCGTCAAGCTTTTGGTTCCGGCAGACCAGTGCGGATCCGGTTGATACTCCATTTACTTTATGGTACCAAAAAAGGAGGGGGTTCCACCCTATCCTCGACCTCAAATATGTGAATCGTGTGTTTTGAGTGCCCCACTTCTGCATGGAGACCTTGCAGTCGGTTATCCTGGCAGAATGGCGAGGGGAGTTTCTAACTTCCCTGGACCTTACCAAGGCCTATTTCACATTCCAATTCAGGCCAAGCATCACCATTATCTCTGCTTTGCAGTGCCAATGGGACAATTTCAGTTTCGAGCATTTCCCTTTGGCCTAGCCACGGCTCCCCATACCTTCACCAAAGTCATGGTGGCGGTGCCGGTGGCCCTGAGGAAGGAAGGCATCCTGGTACACCAATATTTAGATGACTGGTTAATATGGGCAAAGTCAGAAATAGAGTCCGTAGCCACAATGCAGAGGGTGATAGTGGTCCTGCAAAGCCCAGGATGGTTGATCAATCTGGCAAAAAGCCAGTTGAATCTGGGAGCGCATTTCAACATTCAGGTGGGTCTCGAATCACTATCAGAGGGGCGAATTCGCAAGCTGCAGCATCAGCTGAAGCACTTCCTGAACAGAAAGGATCCCGCAGCTTGGTTTTAAATTCAGTTCCTTTGGTCCATGGCAGCAGCTCTGGATCTAGTGCCCTGAGCGAGGGCCCACATGTGCCAATTGCAGCAGGCACTGCTGTCACAGTGGTCACTGCAGTCTCAGTCATTGACCCACAGGTTGAATCTCATGGAGTCTACGTGGTGCAGCCTACAATGGTGCTGTAGCCGTGGCACCTCACAGAGGGAGTGCCATTGGAGTGCCCACAATGGATCATGGTAACAACGGATGTGAGCCTCTAAGGCTGGGGGGCTCATTGCTTGTCACAGGTGACACAGGGGTCCTGGACAGCAGAGCAAAGCTTGTGGTCAATCAACTGTCTGGAAATGAGGGCAGTGTTCTTCACCCTTCAGCATGTTCGTCCCTGGGTAGGGCAGAAAGCAGTGAGAGTGTTCTCAGACAATGCGAACACAGTGGCCTACATCAACCGGCAAGGTGGCATAGGGAGTGCAGTCCTTCTGGAGGAAAGCCAGTCAATCATGTCAACAGAATAGAACTTCACGGCTCTGTCAGCGGTTCATGTTGTGTCAGCTGGATCAGATTGGATTCGAGGGGAATGGGAGCTCAACATGGTGGTCTTCCATGATCTCATAGTATGTTGGGGTCAGCCAATCATGGATCTGATGGCGACATGTGACAACGCCAAGGTGTTCCGCTTCTTCAGTCATCACAAGGACCATATGTCGGAGGGCCTGGACGCCATCACCCAAGCTTGGCCAATGGAGGAGCTGCTCTATGCATTTCCTCTGTGGCCACTGATCAGTCGTCTGATTCGGAGGATAGAAATGCACAGAGGGCGAGTGATCCTCATTGCTCCGGATTGGCCTCGGCAACTGTGGTATACAGATCTTCAGCGATTGCTGGCAGATTGCCCATGGCAGTTGTCAGACAGGAGCAACCTCTTATTCCAATGGCCAGTTCTGATGCCTCAGGTGAGTCGATTCATGGCTCGAGTGGGCGCAGCTGAGACAGTGGGGACTGGTTCCATCAGTTATTGTAACCATGTTACAGGCCAGGAAACATTCCACCAACCTGACCTACGTGCTAGTATGGCAGATTTTCGAGGCCTGGTGCCAGGAGCGGGGCCTTCGGGTGCTTAGTGGTACACTCCCAGAGATCCAGCTCTTCCTGCAGCAGGGGCTGGACAAGGGATTGTCTCTGGAGTCCCTAAGGGTCCAAATAATGGCCCTGTTCTGCTGCAGGGGCAGGATACAGGGGAGAATGATTGCGGAACATCTGGACGTGGTTCAGTTTCTAAAAGCAGTAAAATATGTGCGTCTGCCCATCCGAGGGGTAGTACCAACTCGGGACCTTAATTTGGTCCTCTTGTGCTTAACAGAAGAGCCATTTGAACCTCTGGGGGCACCTCTTAAGAATCTTACTCTAAAGACAGTTTTCTTAGTAGCGATTTGCTCAGTACAGCGGGTGTCGGAACTTCAGGCGCTATCCTGCAGGGTTCCTGATTATCTCCAGGAAAAAGGTAGTGCTGAGACCACTACCTTCCTTTTTGCCTTGGGTGGTTTCGCGATTCCACATGAATCAATAAGTCTCCCTGCTGGTGTTCCCAGAGCTGGAAGATTCGACAGAGGGGAGGCAGTTGTAACTACTGGACCTACGCAGGGCCCTGCACAACTATCTCAGGAGGACAAAATCCCTGTTCAGGACCGACAGGCTGCTCATATTGTTTGGTGGTCCACGGGCAGGAGAGGCAGCTTCCAAGGCCACCATTGCCCGGTGGGTGAAGCAGATCGTAGCCACAGTCTATAGGAGACACGGCAGGACTCTGTCTTCTGGACTAAGAGCACACTCGACAAAAGCACTTGCCACCTCCTGAGTGGAGTCGCACTTGGTTCTCCCAGTGGAAATCTGCAAGGCAACAACTTGGTCATTATTGCACATATTCACCAGGTATTACTGGCTTGATGTATAGGCAGCAGGGGATGCTAGTTTTGGTGCCACAGTGCTGCAAGCTGGTCTTGCTGGTCCCCCCTGAGGGTGAGTACTGCTTTTGTACATCCCAAGGGTAACTTAACTAGCCTGAAGAAATGAATAGGAAGGAGAAATTAGACCTTATCTGCTAATTGTCTTTCTTAGAGTTGCTCCAGGCCAGTCCAGGTCCCACCCAATGTTTGTCAGTGACTGGTGTTAGGGGAGCTTGTGGGGGATTGACCAGCTACATAAAGGGTGGACGAAACATAAGAGATGCAGCATCTCATGCTAATCAAACGATGTATAAAGGGGGGAGGAACATCCTAGTGGGGTGAGCCCTCTCTGCCCTGGTTAGTCCTTACTTGTTCCTTTGCTGATAGAGATTGGCGAAAAAAAAAAAAAGAAACACGTGAAAAAATAAATAAATGAAAAGGATAAGGTGTTCTTTCAGTTGAAGCAGAAAAGTGGGAGTGGTCCCAAGAGGGTAGCTGCTTTGCCAATAGGAGACTGGAAGTTGAGGCACGAAGGGGAGCTCTTCTACTGGGCTCTCAGAATCCTGACATGCTCAGCAGGGACTTCCAGTTGACTGTACAATGAACTTTATGCTTGCACAGTTCATAGCCTATGTTTTATGCTTGCGTTAACACTGTTCCATCTATTTTAAAGACGGTTACAGAGAACTCATGATCATGACATCCTGTTCTATTTAAGAGGAAGTAGGTGAGAAGTCAAACTTCTAAACACATTTTGTATCAAGAAATTCATCCATCTTCAATTACATATTAGGGATTCTGGTATCCCTTTATCTGTCCAGTCCTACAGATACAGCATCAGCATATGCAACTGGAATAAATTGGCCAGCAAGGGTATATAACCCTTCAGCCACACAGACAGACTGCACTATCCACAGCTGCATGGAAAGTCAGCCTGATAGCACCAGCATGCTGAGTGGCTGTTAATGTCAGAGGGTGCTAGCAGTGCCTGTCCAATGAGTACATGTTAACAATGCTTGAGATGATATGGAGACCAAAGTGGCAGGCAGAAATGCCAACCATCCCCACTTTGCACAGTGTGTGTGTGTGTGTGTGTGTGTGTGTCTCCAGAGTGTGTGTGTGTGTGTGTGTGTGTGTGTCTCCAGAGTTCTGTGGCCTACTGTACTGTGCCTAGGCTGATCCCAGTGTTAGTCTGCAAATGTGCATGTTGAGGATTGAGGGTATGAGACATTGTAGTGTGTGGCCACAGCAGTTCATGCTGTGAGAACAGGCTCACTCTGACTGAGCTGTGACCATGGCATGGAAGGTTTTACTGTGCAGTTTAATGTATGCAACACTATTTATGGATTGCCCTCACCCCTTCTGACCTTGGGCAGGTTGCCTAACTTTCCAATGACTCAGCTGACTGCAGGTTCTTACAGTCCCTGTATTTCATCAGACATTACAACTTTTTTGGTACAAGGTATCCCAATGTGACTGCACTGATGCAGTGGTATATTAACAGGCAGTTACATGCATACAGCTGTAACCTGTTTGTGCAACATGAGTCATGGTTTTCTTTATATTGTTTATTGTTATATGACGTTATATGTAAAACAAACCTTGCTTTGTTGACTGTTGTTATTTGTGAACCGCATCTGATCTCTGGAAGCTGCGGTATATAAGTGCTTGTTAAATAAATAAATAAATAAATGTATGCCATAATGACTGTGACTATGTAGCTCTGGTTCCATCACATCTGTGCAGTACATGCACACACATCCTACTCCTCGGATAACCACCCGCAGGTATCACCTCATGTCCGTACACACCCCATTTGCCCAGTTGGGATGACACCTGTCCAGTTGTTATCTGCACATTTGTCTGGGGTGTTGTATGGTGGCTCTGTGGCTGGGACAGGTATGAGTCCCACATGTCTGGTATCAGGCCTTCCACATGGCAGTGGTGCACATTTTCACACACAGTACAAATACATTGAGGGTGACACCTACGATACATCAGTGCTGCCAGCCCATGCCATCCTCTCCTCTGCTACCATCCTTCCTTCAGCCTATCCATCTGGCTCTGTCAGCTGTGTGCAACCTATGCCATCTCCTTTCCTCCTACCCCTACACACTCCTATGCTATCTCCTTTCCTCCTACCCCTACACACTCAACTAATTTGCTAGTTGATAATTGTACCAATAAGCTGTCGACAGTAAGAGCACTACTGTAAATGCTCTGTAAATAGTTTTAGCAGTCTTCCTCGTACAGCTGCATGTAAATAGTTCGGAGACATGCCCTCACGCAATCTGTTCTATGTATAAAGTTCAAAATCTTGTTATATGTAACTGTTATTGTTAAAGTTTATCGTTATAATGTAAACCGCCCCTGATCTCTGGAAGGGGCGGTATAAAAATGTAAGCAAATAAATAAAATAAATAAATAAAATGTCTTCTTTTGCAGGAAGTATTTTCTGCATTTCAACTCTTCATGCATGTTTCTCCTGTGCCTGATCTGCACATCACCACTCCTACTTTGTCCTCCTCTCGCTGCACACTTCCTGCCACTGCTGACTCCGCTGGGGGACACGCCTTCCCCATCCTATGCCACAGACTGATATTGCACCGTTTTACATTGGTACCCCCCCTGTGCAATGGTACAGCTGCCTCCCACATGCTCATCCAATTTACTGACTGTCATCAGCTCCCACCTGTCCTTCCATCCATCACCTTTATATTGACTTTCCTTGGTGCTCCTTTATCTAGTGTTAGGGTTACAGCCATTTTCAGATTTTCTGTTAACGCATGTTAAATGGCCCATAAAGGCCTTTATGGCGGAACACCTCCTACCCGCCCAGCACCCTTTACGCATTTAACACCTCTTATCGCTGCCGTTAACACCTGTTACCTTAACACCCTTTAGTAAACATACCCCCCAAGTGTTCTAAAAAAGAACCTAAAACTTACTCCATGCTCATCCTTGGAGTGCTCCAAGTTTTTATATTTTTTTGGCCCAGAAGTTTCTCTTTTCTCTTTTTTTATTCTAGGTCCACATCCACACACCAGTTGTGACTCCATCTGGGCTCCACTTAGACCCTTCCCCAAAATATGCATACATGTGGAGTGGAGGAGTAGCCTAATGGTTAGTGCACTGGCTTAGAAACCAAGCAACCAGCGTTCAATTCCCACTAGCACTTCTTGTGCCTTTGGGCAAGTCACTTAGCCCTCCATTACTCAGAAAAAAAATCCAAGTTATTAATGTGCAAGTTTAAATTACAATGTGAACCACCTTGATTGAAATGATAAAGCAGCATAAATAAATGTGTTGTTTTCTTTCCACTATGCACACTTTTACATGAGTAACCCCTCAGGTAATTTTATAAAAGCCCCATTATATATGTAAAAAGGCTTTTATGCATGAAAATTCCTTTATAAAATTATCCCTTTAATGTGAAATACACTAGTGTGCAGTAATTGTTAATGCATCAGTTAATGTGGAGCAGTTAAAACTATATCAAAAGGCAGTGTTAGCATATTCATACTATTATTATTATTATTATTATTATTAAACCTTTATTAAGCTCTACTAAGCATACACAGTGCTATTCAAACACAGATAAAGACAGTCCCTACTGCTAATGCAGTTACCGCACATTGTTGCTTTTTTGTTAACTGTATGGGAAGATGATGGGCTTGTCCCCAACAGTTAACACAGAGGCTTTGTGATTACTGTATATTAATTGGGGCAATTAGCACATAGTAACTGCAAAATGTGAATGCAGCTTAATAAAAGAGAGTCTATGTCATCTTTCCAACCAGGGGCTGTGAACTCTGCAACCCCCGTTCTGGCTATCTGTTTGCTTGTTTTCCAATGATTTGCTGGCCACTGCATAGATTATAGCTCTGCCCATGGTTCCTAATGTACTTTCTAATATTGTCATTCACTAAACAGATCAAAACAATTGACATGTCCACATATTAATAATTTTTTCTAGCAGAGAGTTTCAAGCAAGATTTCCAGTTAACAACTAGAGGAAGTATTTTTAGAGATCAGTGCAAATGGAAGATGAATATTTGTCTTTCATTCCTTAATATAAATTACTCAAGAAGAAATTGTATGTTGCCTTAGGGAAATCAACATCTTCAATTGGATTGCTTCTGTCACTGCCTGGACACAGTCTTGTTTGATGCCCTCCTACCATTTGTCTTGCATTGAGTCTCTTATCTAAATCCAAAGCCATACAGGCTTCACCCCAGCAATTCAATAAAGGCTTCATAGAATCTGTTTTTCCACGATTAACAATTCATCTTAAAGAGCTTTTGAGTTCTATAAGTATCCATGAATATTGCTTTTTCAATATTGCCAACTAATTACTTGCAATCCTTTTTGTGAGTTGCAAGAGATCCAAAATGCCGCACTTCTTTTCTTATTGGTATTTAGAGAAAGGTCAAAGATTGCATTTGCTCTGTCTAGCAATCCATTTCAATTCATTCTGCCAGGCCATTTTCTTTTCTGTGCTATGGAGATCAGAATTCTTTCAAATCTAAAAACAGATAAGCATTATAATGCAAATATTGTTATGTGCTGGAAATAAATTTAAAATGAAAGCACTCACAAAATGTCTATAACAAATTTGGTGATGATGGTGATATGAGGCCAGTGATAATATCAATTGAAGAGTGCCATTTTCTTATTTGAAATCCTTAACACTGAAAAACAGAATTTCTAACTTCGTCGTATGTATCTGGAAGTTGCACATGCCGTACAGTATTGGAGTAATTTTAAAGCTAGGCACAAAAAAACACAGTTCCATTTGGAAAATGAAGAAAAAAAATGCCTACACATATTTCTACCTGCTAAGTTATGCGGGTGTTTTTTCAGAAGAGATACGCATGCATGCTTTTGAATATTGAAAAGTATGAGAGTGATTTTATATTTTAGGCTATTGTATAGGTGTTTATGTATCTTTATAAAATACTAGCTCTGTCCTGCAGAAATAGCTGCTAGATTGACCCTGTGAACATTTATATCCACTCAGGAGCAGGCATAAATGTTAGCATGTAAAGTACACATGGGGACCTAAGATATGGTGGCAAAGTGAGTGGAAGCAGGACAAGGTAGTTTCAACACTGTTTCCCTGAACTTTGCAGTAAATATCCCACTCCCTGTTGCGTAGAGGGATAGAATAATAATATTTTTTGGGCTGCTAGCTCTTGCAGTACCAAGAGGTGAAGAAAGGAAAAGAAAAATGGCGAGCAAAGGTGATACGCAAATAATGTCAGGGAAGCCGCTAAGACCTGTGCAAGACAAGGGGAAGGCGAGTGTAAAGAAAATGGTGGCAGAGGGAGCCAAGGAGCCATTAGCATTGACAATCAACTGGGTGCATTACATTTTTAAAGGGTGTCCAAAACAACAGGGCCTCACAATATCCTGGGACTTCATTTGTTGTGAGTGTGTGCCTTTTGTAAGCCCAAATTGACCAGAACTACTGATCGGGAACCATTGGTGATGAAAGAAGAAGTTAAAGCAGCATTGAAAGCCTTATCAAAGAACAAAGCACCAGGCATTGATAGCATTCCCATAGAAGTATTATAGCAATCTGATGCAGCTGTTACTGTACATACAAGGCTCTGCCAAGAAATATGGAAGACAACATCATGGCCAACTGACTGGAAAAGATCTGTGTTTATACCAATACTAAAGAAAGGTGATCCAACTGACTGTGGAAATTATCGCACAATCGCTCTGATCCCACATGCCAGCAAGATTCTACTGAAGATTATTCAAAAGAGACTACAACCATACCTGGAACAAGAACTACCTGAAGTGCAAGCAGGGTTCAGGAAAGGGCGAGGAACGAGAGACATCATTGCGGATGTGAGATGGATCCTTGAAAACACTAAAGAATACCAAAAGGATATCTATTTGTGCTTTATCGACTATAGCAAGGCTTTTGACTGTGTAAACCATGAGAAACTCTGGGCCACATTAAGAAGCATGGGTATACCAGAACACCTGATCGTACTCTTGCACAATCTGTACATTGATCAAGAAGCAACAGTTCGAACGGATCAAGGAGAAACAGAATGGTTTAAAATAAGCAAAGGTGTAAGACAAGGCTGCATACTTTCCCCCTACCTGTTTAATTTATATGCAGAACAAATCATCAGAGAAGCAGGATTGTATGAAGACAATAGAGGTGTGAAGATTGGTGGAAGACTCATCAACAACCTTCGCTATGCTGATGATACCACATTACTGGCTGAAAGTGAAGATGATCTGAAACATTTGCTTCTCACAATCAAAGAACATAGTCTCAAAATGGGCCAGCACCTTAACGTAAAGAAGACAAAGATCACGTCAACTGGCATAATCAACAGGTTCATTGTTGAAGGAGAAGAAATTGAAATTGTGAACAACTTTATCCTACTTGGATCAACTATCAATAAAGAAGCAACAAGCAGTCAAGAAATCAGACGACACATTGCTCTTGGCAGAATGGCTATGAAAGACCTAGATAAGATTCTCAAGAGCAGAGATGTCTCTCTCCATACAAAGATTTGACTTGTTCAAGCCATGGTATTTTCAATAACATCATATGGATGTGAAAGCTGGACAGTGAAAAAGATAGGAAGAAAATTGATGCCTTTGAATTACGGTGCTGGCGGCGAATACTGTGTATACCATGGACTGCCCGAAGAACAAACCAGTCGGTACTAGAGGAGATCAAACCTAAGCTTTCTTTAGAAGCTCAGATGACAAGACTTCGACTTTCATACTTTGGACACATCATGCGAAGAGAGAGATCATTAGAGAAAGACATCATGCTTGGCAAGATAGAAGGTAAACGCAAAAGAGGAAGGCCAGCAATGAGATGGATCGATACAATAACAGCAGCTGCGGGTACCAGTCTGTCAACAATGAGCCGCCTGAGTCAAGACCGAACGCAATTTAGGATAGCTATCCAGAGGGTCGCCATGAGTCGACTCTGACTCGACGGCACTTAACAACAACAAGAACTGATCATCAAGATTTTAAACTGGACCAACAAAGAAAAACTGATGTGGGCATATCAGAAAGTAAAAGAACTGAGCTATCAGTCTAAAATGCTGCTTTTATTTCATGACTATTCTGCACAAGTAGCCGCTAATAGGAGGAAAATGGTGCCTGTCTGCATGGCTTTGTTTCACAAGAGGATAGCCTTCGCTTTGTTATTCCCAGCTAAGCTGTGGGTTCAAAACAATAATCAGATCTGATACACTGAAGATGCAAAGGAAAGGTAGAAAAATGTGGAGCAGCTTAATGATCTGGTAGGAGAAACATAAGGCAGGAGATAAATGTCTGAGATGAGACCTTTATCTTCCTCGGAAGTGAGTTTTTGGACTGTTGTCCTTTTTTTGTCTTGGTTTTTGGGTGGACCATTTCAAATACTGTATAGAGCATTGCAGTGGTGACAGAGGTAGTTCTGTTTGAAGTGGAATGTTTCTCCATGGACCTTATGTTTAGTCATGAAATTTTTTCATACGTCCTCCTGAAGTGAACTGAGTAATCTGATCCCACATGTAGGAGGGTGTGTTGGACAGAGTGATGGAAGGAGACTGGACAGAACAGAGAGACCACTCAGGGCCATGGCATAACTTGCAATGTTGGACCCTTGGGTGTTGTAGCACTCCACTGGAATACTGAAAAAGAGTAGAAGATCCAGGGGAAGAAGGGGGGATGGTTGCAATGAGAAAAGAGGGTGGGTGGAGACAGATTGAAGAATGCCTTCAGGGTGTATGAGCGGGTGACAGTGGAGAGATGAGGAGCTTTGCTATGGTGCATGAGGGCTGTGGGATACTGGGGTCTGGGGAGAAGCAGGGAGTGTTTTGATCTTAACTATTGGGGTGAAGTGCATACAGAAGTCCTCTTGCTCACATATTGATAGTAGGGCCAAGAGGATGGGGAGGGGTATGGTAGGGGGAATCTATGGTGGGGTGATTTAATAAATCATGTAATGACACTGAAACAATGAGAGCCCAGTCATATCCCAGACAGTTTGGCGAAACACTGGTCTGCGTCCAGGGCTGGCTTAAGAGGTCAGCCTGTGAGGCATTGACTGAGAGCGCACCACAATAGGGATGCAGGAAGCATGCCTCACTGGTTCATTCCAACCTGCCCTCTGCCTCCTCAGATGTTGCTGTATTAAACATTAATACAACCATGGGAACAAAAGCCAGTGCTCCTCAGCTGTGTTGCTGCAGGAAGGGGGAGAGATGACTGATACTGGGGCTTTGGGGAGGGCGGGAACTGGGATGGTGGTCTGGAAATCTTTGTTTTTATTGTGTTGCTTGATATACCATGTCTTCATTGCACCAGGGCAGCTTAAATTAAGAAAAATAATAGAGAGGCCAAGGTCATAAAGAGGAAAGAAACTACAAAATAAACAGGGAAGAGCAGCAGTCCCACAGGAGATAAGGGGGTAAGAGGAGAAAGCAGACAGGGAAGAAAGATAACAAGGCAGCATGCCTAGACATCAGAGAGAGGAAGGTCAAAAGCAATGGAGAAGAGGTGAGTTTTAAGGAGGGACTTGAATCTATGATATGAGGGCTTGGTATGGAGGGCAATGAGAAGGGAATTCCATAGAGAGGGTCCAAGGAAGAAGAAAGCAGAGCTTTGGGTTCAGTCCAGATGAGCATGGGAGGGAGGAGGAATTAGTAAATGGTTAATGTGAATAGAACAGAGACTGTGAGATGGGGTGTGGAAATGGACAGTATCTGCCAGGTATTGAGGAGTGTGAGCATATATGGATTTATGGACAATTGTAAGGATTTTATAGCTAATCTGGTATTCAATAGGGAGCCAGTGAAAGTCAATGAAAAGTGGGGTGACATGATCTAAGCGTAATGCATGTGGAACAATCCAGACTGCAATATTTTGTATAAGTTGGAGGCGGTGAAGCTTGTACTGAGAGAGACCAGAGAGAATGAGATTGTAGTAATCATGGCAGGCAATATCTAGGGACAACAGGAAAGTGACTAGTGAGTGGGTCAATAGGAAAGGAAGAACCAAACGTATCTGCTGAAGGAAGAAGAATGAACAACGAGTGAGGAGAGAGAGGTGATTGTGAAACAGCAGGGCAGGATCAAAAGTAACTCCAAAGTAATGGGGGGAGGTGGCTAAAGGGCTAGGGGAGCCGGAAATAACAGGGGCTACTGAAGGGCAAGAAGCACCAAAAGTGAACCACATCGGTTTAGCAAAGTTGAGGTGCAGAAAGTTTGAGACCAACCAGTTGGAGATGTGAGAAAGGCAGGTAATCAATGGAGAGATATCAGGGTTGGAGGAGCTGGTGTGGTGGATTAGGATGATGTCATTAGCATAATATTATGCTGACAGACAAGATTGCTGAATAAGGAGGGTAAGTAGGACCAGAAAAACATTGAAAAGCAAGCGTGCAAGTACAGATCCCTGCAGGATGCCAGAAGTGAGAGAAGTGAGGTTGGAGGAGACAGTGCTGAAGTAACAGAAAATGACCGGAAGGAAAGAAAAGATTGAAACAAGTGCAGAACTGATCCTTAAGACCCACATCCCAGAGATGAGAGAAAAGGACAGCATGATCCACAAGATGAAAAGCAGATGAAAGCTCAAGGGATACTACCAAAGATATGTCACTGTGATTGTGGGAAATATGGATCTCGTTATGGAAAGAAAGTAGGGTGATTTTGGTACTATGATTGGGCCTTAAGCCAGACTATTGGGGTGCAAGAGGTGAACAGAGTCCAAATGAGATGAAAATTGTTAAAAAACAGCCTTTTCAAAGATCTTTGAGAGGAAGGGGAGTTTGGACACAGGACGGTAGTGGGTGGAATCAGCAGGATCGAGAGGTGGGTTTTTGAGGAGTAGGCAAACAGTGCCATGTTTCCAAGGAGAGGGATAGACACCAGAGGCAAGACTTGTGTCCAGTGTAGGGAGAACAAATCGGAGAAGAGTGAGGAAAGGTTCCAGAAACCAGGTGGAAGGGGCGGATAGTCTTGCGGGAAGTGGAAATGGACTTTGAAAGTTGAACAGCAGTGAGAAGACAGAAAGTAGACAGATGTGGGAGAAAGCCAGAGAGGGGGGAGGAGAAGATGGAGGGGGTGAGGGGAAAGGGGAGGGACAATTGGAAAAGGAGGGGCAAAGAGATTGAATTTTGGAGACAAAGAAGGAGGCCAGCTGATACTGACACTGATATTGGGACTGGTGGGACTGGGCCTGGGGGAAAGGGCTGGAACTGGCAATGGGCTTATATTGGGGCTGGGGAGGACTGGAAATTATTTGATACAGGGGCTGAGGGGGTTAACTGATACTGGCAATGGGATGATACACTGGAATGTGGGGTTGGAATTGGAAATGGGCTGATATTGGGGCTGGAGGGCTGGCTGATACTGGGACTGGGGCTTGGTACTAGAAATGGGCTGATACTGGATCTGGGGGACTGGAAATGGACTGATGCAGGGACTGTAGGGCTGACTGATACTGACAATGGGCTGATACTGGCATATGGTTGCAAACTGGATCCAGATGCTCCCAGCAGGCTTGATCCAGTCCTGGGTATACTCCATTGCATGCAAGAACTTGCAATTTTGCTTTTCTTACGGAGTGCAATAGAGAAATCAGAATGCATGTCCCTGCATGCAATAGGGTAAACCAAAGACTGGATCAAGGTTGTCGGGCACATCTGGAGCTAGTTAACAATCCTATATTGGCAATGGGGACTGGGACTGAAAATGGGTTGATACAGGGGCTGGGGAGCTGGCAATGGGCTGATACTAGGAATTGAGCTGGGACTGGAAATGGACTGATTTGGGATCTGGGGGAAATGGGCTGATAGTGGGGCTAGGAGTATGGTACCGGAAATGGACTAATAATGCGGCTGGGGGGACTGGAAATGGGTTGATACTAGGTTTAGGGAGATGGGACTGGAAAAGGGCTGGGACAGGAAGGGAGCTAATTTTAGGGATGGGATCCTGGGTCTGAAGGGAGGGTGATGCTGGCAAATTCTAGAGTTGGAGTATTTATTTATTTATTTTGTTTATTTATTTTATTTTATATACCACACTATTTTGAAATCAGCGCAGTTTACACAGAACTAGAATAAATTATGTACATTGAACAATGGGCTGATACTGGAAGTAGGGAAAAGAGGGAGTTGCTGGAGGAGTGAGAAGGGAGATACTGTGGGGAGTGGGGAAGAAGCACAGTCAACAAAGAGGAGGTTGAAAAAGAGGGATATAAAAATGCATGCTAGGGTAAGAAGGAAAACAGAAGGAAACAAAAGGAAGGATCTTTCCATGAACAAGCAGATATATATGTAGACAAAAAACAATGGGGAATGACCACGGCTGAGACACTTGATAATTTCTTGATGGATGCTTTATTAGGCACCAAACTCGGTCAAGTTTCGGTAAATCGCACCTGCGTCAGGGGTCTGAAATTGTATGAATTCGTAAACAAATACAAAATATATCTTCAGGGTGTTACATAGAACATGTAGCCCAGAAAAACATCATTAGACATTATTTTGTTAGCTTCTAAGCTGTGAACCATGATCATTCCAAATTGTCAACCTTTGACCAAGAACCATGTGCCTGAACTTGTTTATATTGCTGCTGTCTAGGGTGGATGGTGTTTTCTGGACTAAATGTTCTATATAACACGCTATAGATATATTTTGTATTTGTTCATGATTTGATACAATTTAAGACTCTCCTGATGCAGGCATGATTTTCCGTAACTTGGCCAAGTCGGGTCCCTAATAAAACATCCATCAAGAAATTCTCAAGTGTCCCAGCTGTGGTCATTCTCCACTGTTTTTTGTCTACATCTGTATCTGTAAGAAGGATGAAAGACAAGAATAATAAATATTGGAGAAGGAAGTAAATGGGTGGGTGTTGGGGAAGGGGAATAGGAGGCAGGAAAATAGGTACTAGGGATATAGGATGTGGGACTCTGAAAGGTGGAGACTCTAAGATTGGGTGAGAGAACAGTAGATAGGCTGGGCATTGGGAAATTAAGTGGGGACTTGGGATTTGAGTGGGAACTTGGAGCTGCTTGGGGGCTAAGAAATTGACCAGAGATAAAGAGGACAGTGGGGAAAAGGTGAATAGGTGAGGGGTATGAGTAGGGCTGTTAGACATGGAGCATGATTCTATAATAGCTAGCAGAAATGTCTAACCTGAAAATGGGCACGTAATAAACCTAATTCTGAAATCGTGGGTATAGACGCACCTGTGGTTACGGAATCAGGGAGATACATGTCCCCGGCTAGTATCGAGGTGCATAGAGGACTTAGTTGGGGATATTCAATAGCACTACCCATGTATGTGCCATCAAATATCTGGTTAGCAGGCATTTACATGGTTAACTGGCTATTAACTGTATAAATGCTTTTTGATTATCGGGCCCATTAAAAAGTTAAAGCAGGTTAGTAAACGAGGCACTTAATTATGGTACAAAGCTATTACAACCTGCTACCTTTTGCTCTTTCTCTGCCATTTGTTGTCATTGCAATACTACTCACATATCTGCATCCACTTCCACTCAGCAGCACAGAATTAGCCGGATTATATAGGAGCTGGTTAACGTGTGCCATGGGCAGGGTTTTCAAATTTAGCCACTTAGCATGATATTGAACATGGAGTGAATAAATTTGTTCTCTTAAATGATTGCCTTAAATTTACTGCGTCAGTTTTTTGCGGTTGTTGTTGTTAAGTGCCGTCGAATTGGTGTCAACTCTTGGCGACCCTCTGGATAGTTGACCTAAACTTTGTTCGGTTTTCAGCCAAGCGGCTCATTGTTGATAGAGTGATATTCAAAGCTGCTGTTATTGTATCGATCCATCTCATTGCCAGCCTTCCACTTTTACGGTGACCTTCTACTTGCCAAGCATTATGTCTTTCTTCAGTGATCTCTCTCTTCGCATGATGTGTCCAAAGTATGAGGGTCGAAGTCTTGTCATCTGAGCTTCTAAGGAAAGCTTAGGTTTGATCTCCTCTAGTACCGATTGGTTTGTTCTTCGGGCATTCCATGATATACACAGTATTCGTCTCCAGCACCAAATTCAAAGGCATCAGTTTTTTTCCCTCTATCTTTTTCACTGTCCAACTTTCACATCATATGACGTAATTGAAAATACCATGGTCTGGACAAGTCAAATCTATGTATGGAGAGAGAATGTATGGAGAGAGAATTGTATGTGGTTAGAATTGCATATTTAGGAGGTAATTTTAATTTTCTAGTGTAAAAGAATGTCATTTATATGTGTAAATTGTCACGCATGTATATGAAGAGCTTTAAGAAGAGAGGCTAGTTATACATGTCTGGCCTGCAGGCACGTACAAATCAAAAAGGGCCAGATTTCAACTCAATTCCACAACCACGAGTGTAGACACAGCTGTGCTTCCGTAATCAAGGGCATAGACATTTCTGGTGTGGCACACACAAACCCCAGGACACAGGTATACACGGCAAGTGGCCTGGACGTCCTTACCCTCAGCAAATTCCAAAAAGATGTACGTATCTGATGCTGCCCATCTCTGTGTGACTATGCTTCCTCAGTTAAAATGTGCATCCCCGAAGCTGCTCCTCACACTGACAGTGTGCTCATCATGCAAACTACCCATGAAAACAGATGATACAAATGTATTGATGCAAAACAGACCATATATAAGTGATCTCTATGCACTAAAAGATGTTACAACTGCAAGTATGCTTGTCCTGACATACCTTGCAGCAAAACATACAAGGCAGTAGGAGAACATTTTTGTTGTGCTTGCATTGATCATCTCTGACAACAGTCTATACAATGTTATACATGGAGCAGAAGAAATCAGAAAAGGTCCTCTACAGCTAAATGTCAGAGCACATCCCTGACAATAATTATGGACCCTCAGATTGAGTGCATGCACCAGAGCAAACAGCACTACTAGATGCCTAAAAGCATCAGCATCTGTCTATACAAACGTGCATATTTGTAAGACCACTGATGGTGCTGTGTGCCCTGTTGCATGCACTCATTCTGAGGGTCCCTTATCGTTAACAGGGATATTCTTTGATATTTAGCTATAGAGACCCCTTTCTGATGTATCCTGGCCAATCATACTGGCAACTGGTCATGCTACGGTCATCCCTATGGTCCAGGTACTGGCCAGGCATTGATGAACCCCCAAAATTGTGGGTGAGCACACCAGGTCCTCCCATGCATCCCTGTAACCACACACACACACTCTCACTTGCAGTCACACAAAACATACATCTGCAGTAAAGATGCCCTGCACCTCTAGAAAACAGCTGATATATCATAATGGCATGGAGTCTCAGGACTACTAATCTGATCTGCGTTTCTCACTCACACATGAATCCATCCTATACTCACCCACATACAATCCCTACATCAACAGTCCCACTTCTCGGAAGACAGGAATTGTCAGGGTGCCCTAGATTATCTTCTCTAGCTCACACAGCAATTGTCAGAATAGCCAGAATAATCACCATTGCACCTCTGCATATTTCAGTAGGGCTATTTATTAATGTTTCTTTACCATACAACCTCCCCTCACCTCTGCATTCTGTTCTTTATAACTGCATCTTGTGGTCTTCCAGACTGCAGACACACCAGCTCAAAACATCTTTATCACAGCCATTCATCAATATGGGACGCATTGCAGATCAGAGCAGAAATGTTTCTAAGTACTGGCCTTATTCTTTGTTTCCGCAGGTATAATGTGGATATCTGTGGGAAACATGCAGAATGTACACAGGCCTTTTCTGAATATGCATTGTATGTCTCCGCTGCTGACCATGCCCCTATTCCGCCCCCTCCTGCCCATGTTCTGAGATCCCCATGCTAGCGCCATGTTCATACAAGGCCACGGGAGGGGGGGGGTCAGAATACAGTTGTAGATGGCTTTTACTAGAAAAATGTCTATGCCACACGCCCAAAGGACTTATTTGTGACCTCCATACTGTGTGCATCCAGCAAGCACAGATCTGAAATGCACACATTCTGGGTGTGGTCTGGGAGGACCTTAAAATTATACATGTGCTTCCTATTTTGAAATGGAAATATGCTAAGACTTCAAAAATATCCCCATTGACATTTACACCTGCTCCAAGGCTCCTAATTGTCAGCTAACTGCTTGTTTGGACCTGGCATTTGGAAGAGTGACTGAGGGGAAAGGGTGTTTTGGGGCTTGGCTCCTTAATTGACTCCCACTGGATATGCAGTTTGCAAAATCTGATTCACATGTAGATAACGAAATCTGCCACTTACAAATGTAAGTGTTGGCACTTACAAGCACAGGAAGTAATTTTCCTGTGCATAAAATTCTGATTTGAGTTCATAAAAGGATCCTCATAAAATTAGGTCACACCTAAATGTATGTGTAGTGCACACAGGAGTATACTTGTAAAGTAGGCATGCTCAGGGGAGGAATCTTAGAGGTATGTTTACTAAAGGGCGGAAAGGGAGCAAGTGTGCCATTAACGTGTGTTATTGGCATCTTTGAGTGGTTAACCCCATGAAAAGTGCCGATAATACTGCATTAAAGAGGTGCCCGCAGCGTTAAGGGAAAAGGAGGTGAAGTTTGGGCATTATTTATTTCTTTTATTTATTTATTTATCGCTTTTCTATACCGCGCTTTTTAAAATCAGTGTGGTTTACAAGTAACATTTTGTACAGAACAGGAAGCCTGTTAAGCACTTACATTGAACAGGTGGAATAACTTGGATTTCCAACTGGGGAAACTATCTACAACTAACTACCGCTATTTACATCTAACTACCACTATCTACAGTATATACATGGGTTGCTTTTTCTTCACAGTATACACATGAGATTGGGGCGGAGAGTGGGCGTTGATAGTGTGTACTCTCATACCACTGGGTTGCACAATCACGCATTGGAGGCCTCATCGCTGGGAACTCTGTCATTTGAAACCTCATGGAAAGGGGTATTTTTGAGAGGAGAGAGCTGGTCTAAAGTCTGCAATGTGCTCCACATGCAGAGGATCCCCAGTAAGTGATAGTAGCGCTCCATTAGCAGCAACAGCATAGTACCTTATTATGAAAGGGCACTTTGTTGATGGTGCAAAGGTTGCAAAGGAGTTGTCACGTGGGTGATGCAGTGGTATTGACTGGTCCACAAGTCTGACCAGGCCGCTGCATAAAGTGCACATCTGTAATGGTCATCATGACCCCACAGTAACAATGGCAGTACACAGACATGCTGTGCTGGCGAAAAGGGATACACAAGCCCCATTGTCACCATGCTGCCATGTCAGCATGGTGTGAGGGTGAGGGTGGTGGTGGTGGTCTGCAGGCAAAAGCATTGTCCCAGCCCTGTGTGTACGGTGCAAGGCTGCATTTGCCTCTCTCAAGGGGATTGTGAGGATGTCAGCCACAGGGACAGCAGAGCACATAGTGATCCTTCCCTATTGAGGTCTAACATAGAAACACATGTGGCCACATCACCCAGTGAGGGGGGTCAGGAGCGGCAAGATGTGCACAGTTGCAGAAGTGCGACATCAAGGAGGCAGCCTGCAGCACTGAAGCAGTGAGTGTGCCATGATAGCAGGGAGGGAGGGATCAGTCATCATGCTGCCCACCATGAGCTTTGGACCATGGCACCCGGCTACTGTTCCAAGTGGATGTATTGGCCCTGGGGTCAGGATACTGCCCATCTGCACATATTGCCACTGAGAAAGGAATACAGTGCAATAGGAAAATAGGCATTGTCAGAGGAAACATGCCCACCCAGCAACTTCACCTGGCAGATAACAACCATAAGATGAGTTTGACCCGGGAACACCACAATAAGTAAGAACCCAGTTAGTAACAACCATCTGAGCCACATGTGGATCTACATCAGCTATGTCGGTCTGCAAGATATGAAGTTATGCCATGACTGTCCCACAAACACACACCAGGTATTGGGGACCCTGACCATTCTGCTGGTATACAATGTGTGTGTGCCTGTATCATGGACTGACCCTTTGACTATACAGATATCATGTGTAAGACATGACTGTCAGTTGTATCAGCAGCATAGTAAGCCATTGCGGTATACAGACCTAACATGTCGCTCTCCCACATCTGTTGAACACACCTTGTCAGACAGGTTTGGTACAGAGTCTGCAGAGATCTAAGCAAACATAGCAATATCTCTACTCATGCCTGCATGCATCCTGACAATGACCACATCTACACCCATGGATTGCTAAACCCATACAGAAGCTCTGTGGCTCCACACACAAGGCAAGTGTGTAAATGGGGAGGGGGCGGGGGGGGGGGGTCACAGATTCAAGACCTGGCTGTGGTCACAAATGCCATTTCTTGGTGTTTTAACTTTATCCTACATTGCAAGGACTGCATCAGCATGTGCAACCTACAACTAATTGAACAGCAGGAGTTAAACACGCATCAGCCAAACTGAAAAGTTCCACCAGCCATGGCAGGACAGGCTGATAGCACTGACATAGTGAGCAGGTATTGACAGCGCCTGATCATTGCAAAGCACACTAATAGTGCCTGCACATTGAACACATGTTGACTATGCTTGAGTAGCTAAAGAGCCCAAAGGGGCAGGCAGGAATGCCAACCAACACCTTTTTTGCACAGCGTGGTGATGTGTGTGTGTGTGTGTGTCTGTCTGTTTGTCTCCAGAGTATTATGAGCTTCAGCAATGCACTGTGCATTGCATTGCATAAGCTTTTCCCAAGTTCAGATTGAAAGGTTGCCTGATGAGGAGCAGAGGTTTGTGGGTATTACATGAAACAGAGTGGTTTGCACAAGATGATCATGAGTCGGAGGTAGAGACAATGGCTGAGCCATCTTAGTGTCGGCTTGTCATGGTCATGGCCTGAATGCACACATAATTTCATGCTGCGAGGCCACTCTCACTCTCACTGAGCTGTGATCATGCCACGGCTATGTATCTACATTGTGCTGTACAGTTTAAACCTGCAGTGATGTGGGTGCTGTTCTCTTTTTGGCAGTCCAATCACTGTACTGGCTGCTGAGTAAACATGGTTGCTTTGTGTGTGTAATAGAAACGACAGTACAGTAGAAACTCCAAGAACACCTCGATACCCATGTTTCCCCCCCCCCCCCCGAACCTCCATCAACACAGCTTCTGCCCACAACATGGCATAGACACTGTCTTTGATACACTAATAAGAGGTATGGATAAGCCTCATCAAGGATTCATTATGATATTCCTGGACATCAGTGCTACTTTTGACTCCATATCACACCACACTCTGTTGGCCAGCTTCAGTAACATAGGCTTCCACAAGAGCACAATAAACTGGTTTACATCATACCTTACTGATAGAATGCTACAAGTAAACGTCAGACCCCTCAAATCCAAACAATTCAACCTAAGGCAAGGAATTCCACAGGGATCAGCCTTATCAGCTCTTCTATTTAACATTTACTTGTAGCCTATTTGCAATCTGTTCAGAAAATGGAACATGCTCTTTCATATATATGATGACGACATCATGTTCTACATGCCCTTCCACACACTCCCCAGACTTTTAAGTCATATCAGATTGCTACACAGCCATTACTAACCACCTGGCAGAACTAAACTTAGTAGTGATTAAAAGAAGACAGAAGCACTACTAGTCTCAAGAGACCCATCCTTCATTCCAACAGAGAAACTCATACTCCAACATGCAGAGATTATAATAAAAAATGAAGTCAAATACCTTGGTATAATCCTGGACAGCAATCTGAACATGCTCTCTCATATCGCAAAGTCAACCAATAATGCATACTGTACTTGAAACTTAAATCTCTCCAGCATCTATGACCAGTATTCCAATACAACAACTTCAGATCAATTTTCCAGGCCATCATCACACTGCACCTCAATTATGGTAACATACTCTTCCAGGGCCTGACAAAACAGGCACTATATCACTCCAATTAGTGCAAAACACTGCAGCCAGAATCCTAACGGGTACATAAAGACACCCACACATCACCCCAACTCTCAGGAGCCTAAACTGGCTACCAATTGCTCAAAGGATAAAACACAAGATTGCAACTACCATCTGTAAAATCATCCATAACCTACCAGCTCCTTGTCTTGAGGAACTTATCACAAGAACACCTACAAGGCCCAGAAGATCAGCAAACCTGAATCTCCTTAATATCCCCCCTCCCCCTTTAAGACCAAATGTACACAGCAAACAATCAACAGAGCCTTCTCCCTATTCACCCCAACAATTTGGAACTCACTTCCAGAAGCCATCAGATCTGCACAGTCCACACACGACCTGAAGAAACTTCTAAAAACACACCTCTTCATTGAACATTTTAGTCCCAGCGATATTATTTAATGGTATACATCATAACTCATTCACTTACTGTTAATTTCTGTAAGTCCCCCATATTTAACTCCAAGTTTACAACCCCATGTGGTTAGCATTGGGGCATGTCAGGGCGTTACGGGATGGAGTGGGGGTGGAGGAAAGGACTAAGTGGGTAGCAGCGATTTTCGATGATACCCAGTAAGCCCTCGGCACCTTAAAGATAAACAAAGTTTTTTCCTGGCCTATCTTTGCGGCACTGGGGCTAACCGGGTAACATCAAAAATTGCTGCTACCCACTTAGCCTTGGCAGCTGCCGGTGTGTCCAGCTAAACACGGATTTTCAGGTCCGTTGCCGCTGAAGTGAAAATCCGGATTAAAGGGGTCAGCGGGCAGACTATGCGCCGACGCAGCACAAAGCTTGCCTAAATGAAAATCGGGCCCTATGTTCGTATGTGCATACTTTGCATGATAACATTTACTCTTGCTCCTGATCAGGCATAAATGTTAGTGTCCACAATCTAGGCACTATTTCTGTTGGATTTGAGCTAGTATTTTAAAAAGACACCTTGGCACCATTTTTTCTTTATAAAATAAGCTAAAGATAGGCACTTTCTCCACCTCCAAACTTAGGTAACCTGTTATAAAATTACCCATATCAAGTCCTCAGAAAAATCCAGATTATCAATGTCCATGTTTAATGTACATTATCAAGTTTAAATTACAATATAAACCGCTTTGACTGAATGATAAATCGGTGTAACAAAACCCTGTTAAATAAATAAATGATGTTGCTCTTTTTTTACTTTTTTTTTTGTTAGATGGTGGTTTTGCTGTCCGTGCTGCCTAACGGTCATAATTTCCCATGGCCTTATACAGGGTGACCCAAAAAAAGTGAGAACATCTCGTAGCATATAAGTTATTTAAAAATTCAAAAAAGACAGATGTAAATGATTGACAAATCAAAACAAAAAAAAGATGGCAACCGGAAATTGTTGAAATAAAGATGTTATATAGCTAAAAAAGGCAAATAAGTAAACTATTTAAGCTTTTAATTTACGAGATGTTCTCACTTTTTTTGGGCCACCCTGTATATAGTTGACACATAGTTCTAGGTTCAGCAGGCCTTTTGTAAAATATGCTGCCAATTGCGAACATCCCAACTTGGATGTTTCTTTTCCAACCTAGAGAATCTTTAGAAAATTCAGCTTCATGACACTATTTTAGCTCGGTAACCATAAATGGTTAAAATAAACTGGTTAACTTTGCCACTTAACAGATCTTAAAATACTGTATCTACCCCTCATTTAATTAACTCTTTATCCATTTATAAATTTTAGTTCCATGTCTGATTTTCCTATTATGGAAGTGTAATGTATTCCTTTCAATGGTACTGTTTCAAAAATCTTTGTGAACTCGAGATAAATTGCATTGGCCTTGTTCTCTGCATCTAAATTTTCCTAAAAATAATTGATCAGGTTAGGTTAACAAGATTTGGCTTTCTAAGTTAGGTTCTACTGGCTATACCTTGCTCATTAGGTGACTGATATTCTCTTCCTCTACAATTGTCTTTGGACTCTTTCCGGGAACAGATGTTACAATTACTGGTCTGCAGTTAGCCCCCTTTCATAATGAGATACTAAATCTTCCTTGCAGTAAGCTTTTGGTGGAGTTCTGTTCTAAGCAATTCCTGCAATATAAAACAGCATGTTTGAACAAGAAAACCCAAAGTTTTAAGCACATGGGTGAATTCCGTCAATGATATTTTACTGGCAACATATTCTGACTCGTTTTCATGAGTTGGATCAATTTTAGTTAAGCAAGATTCAATTTCTTAAGAAAGAATGGGTTCTTCCTGTATCAATCATGCAGTGCCCTCACATCTGTCAAATAGGACACCAAAACATAGTATAAGAGCCAAGAATGAAGGAACAAGGATTCTAAATGCTGACCTATTAATTCTGCCCTTCCTATTCTTTCAAATCAGTTTATTATTGCCCTAATAAGAACATAAAAGGTTGATAGAATACTGAAAATAAATGGCTATATCTCTGTTTACAAACTTGAAGGAAAGTGCAATGAAACAGCGTCAGAAAAAGTTTGACATACTATTTAAGATGGAGCGTGCTTGAAATTATAATTGGACATAAAAAAGTGCCACAATTTTGTAATTTTGAGAGTAGTTCTGTTCAGTATTATTCTAAGTGATACTGTGAAAAGATTAATAAGAAATGTTCCTTCTTTTCTGATAAACAAAAGGAAACACCCCGTATCCTCTAAGGTCAAAAAATGTCCCAAAAATACAAGAATTAGAGAAAGACAGTGAAAATCCAAAGTTAATTTTGTCGGGTACAATGTCACAGGAGACGGAGATGGATTTCTCCCCCCCCCCACCCCCTGCAGTGAGCTCTTTTTAATAAAGTTATGAAGAACAAAAATGTTACTTAGCTTTAGTGGCACACTGAAATTCCTCTAAATCAGGCACAACAATCTGCAAGAGATTGGAAAACCTTAAGGGAATGGACAGAAAAAGAACTCATTCAATAAAGCTCAAGTAGTAGTTAAGTGCTGATCAGCTGGACTTTAATGCAAAAAAGTGCAGTTATGACTTTCATAGAAAGAAATTCAGGGTAGCAGTACACTATTGGGATGAGACACCATGTGCAGCATGCAGGATAGGGAACGTCACAGGCAAGAAAAATGTAGTTAATTTTTGGATTTTTAATGTTGTTTTCCTGATAGGTGTTTTTCTGTTAGTTTCATACATTTGTTTTAATAGGGAATTTTTAGTGCATGCTAAATTAATTTAATATATATTAACTAAGGCAAAATAAGCCGATTAGAGCATGTTAAGTCAATTTAGCTTACGCTTTTTGATTCATAGTGATATATACCAGAGTTGTTCCAGTACAAGTATGCAAAACTATCAACAAAATTGTTGAACTTAAAAAAAACAATTAGCTTGTTCTAAATTTTTTAAGGTGCATTAGCAAACCTAATGCAGGAGAGAGACCTTAGGTTGACAATGCCTATAGTACCTGAATGGTAGCTTGCCTTAAACTCAGGTTTGGAAACGCAAGTGATTGAAATGGATGCTCAAACTCAAAATCGATTATGTTCTCAAGGTAGGGAAACAGTGTGACAATGTACGGTACATAGGAAAAGATACAGTCAAAAGAAGAAAGGAGATGGCATTACCTCTGACATGGTTGTTGGCAAGACCTCACCTGGAATGCTGTGTCCAGTCCTTTAGTTCATATGCCCAATTTTGTATGGGTCATTTAGATTAGAAAAAAGACATCCAAATCAGGATGCTCATACTTGGCAATGCATTTAACAAAAGGCTCACTGAACATGGAACCTTTTGTAAAGTACAGTCAAACCTCGGTTTTCATGATTAATCCGTTCGAAAAAGTCTGACTAAAACCGAAACGTATGAAAACTGAAGCAATATTTCCCATAAGAAATAATGTAAATCCAATTAATCCGTTCCAGACACCCAAAAATATTCACAAAAAATACATTTTATAGAGAATAACTATATTTTTACATACAGAAAACAATGAGAAATAAATATAAATGACTAATGAAATGGATATAAATGAACATTTAACATCACTGAAAGCAAGCTAAGTACAGTACTGTACAGTACAGTATGTTAACATCTGGCCTTAGCCACCCCTGACAAGCTGCTGTGCCCAGCTCTCTTCGGAATCACATTGAATTCAGTCCATTAAAATACCTTTACATTATCTGCTCAATGCTTCAGAATGGCAGAAAATCTTAATGATATAGCTTCAGACGTACCCTGCAAGAGAAAGAACTGCCTCCCACATTCATGCAACATCTCCTGCTTACGTTGACAGCTTTTCTTCCCTGCTACCGGGACAAAATCTCAGTCAAAAGACGTTGAAAACCGAAGCAATGCATGAAAACCGGGACAAAATCTCAGTCAGAAAAGACGTTGAAAACCGAAGCGTATGAAAACCGGGGCAAATGAAAACCGAGGTTTGACTGTACATGTAAGGCCATAAAATACAGCATACACACTGTAAACAACCATTCAGAAAAAGCACACTCACTCAGGGCTTTGTACATGTAAATAATGAAACGTATTCATGTACATGGGTAAATGCCAGCAGTTACAGGTGTAAGTATCAGATTTTTCAAAGCTACATGTCAAAGAAGAACCTTCTTATCAGGTCAAGTTGCAAAACACAATTTTTTTGCTGGTTGAGATGGTTTGGAACACCAAGGAAGCAAACAATTTAACCCTCAGTCTGCCAAACTCCAGGTCTAAACAAGCAGTTACTTGATTGTTAGGCTGAATGCCTCAAAGCAGATGTAAATGCTGATGGGGGAAATTTTTTTAGTATATGTGCATTTCTGTTGCAAAATAGGAAATACACATAAATTCAAGATTCACCCAAATCATACCCAGAATACGCCCATTTGAAATCTGTGAATTACGGCGCAGAGCATCTCTTCTAAAATTGCTACATACATATATTCTCCAATTTACACATGTAAATGGCACTTTTTACACATGGGAACTTTAAAACCCTTTCTTAGTTTGCACCTTGTCATGCTGCAAGAGCTTGTATGCATTAATGATGCTGAAACCAATGCTATTGATAGCATTTCTTGGGCAAGGTGTCCCAAGAAGGACAGATCTCAACTGAGATGTCAGACTAAGACAAACTATCCACCTGAGCAGGAACAGTATAGGACGGTGTTGCAGCATTGGATCAAATACCTGTGTAGAAGACAGGCTCGATAATCTATTTCCGTTTCTTGCCATGAAAACCCAATAGTTAGTCACAACAAAACAAATTGCTATATAGTGCTGGAAGATGCGTCCTCCAGGTTAGAAGGCACTCAATGAGCTACTAAGGAAGAGATGAAGCAGAATGATTTAAAATCAGCAGAGGTGTATAACAAAGGCTGCATACTTTCCCCATACCTGTTCAAATTATATGTAGAACAAATCTTTAGAGAAGCATGAATATATTAAGACAACCGAAGCATGAAGATTGGTGGAAGACTTATCAACAACCTTTGCTATGCTGATGATACTGCATTACTGTCTGAAAATGAAGTTGATCTGAAACATCTGCTAGAAAACAATCTTAAAATGGGCCTGCTTCTTAATATGAAGAAGACAAAGATCCTGACAAGTGGCAAAATCAATAATTACATCCTTGATGGAGAAGAAATAGAAAGAGTAGACAACTTTAACCTGTTTGAATCAACAATCAATACTGAAACGATAAGCAATCAAGAAATCCAATGACACACTGCTCTTGGAATAATGGCTCTGAAAGACACAGACCAAGATTTTCAAGGACTACCAAGAGGGGCTGCCACTGCTGAGAAGAAATCTGCACTTGTAAGTATTTACCTTCTGGGAAATTGTCTAAATCTTGGGATAAAGGAAATTCTTTGCACTAAAGCTGATAGAATCTGTGGGCCTGATATTCAAAAGGCATTTACACAGTTTACAAACCTGTAAACCATCTAAATGGCTCTAAATGGGATATTCAATGGCAATAACATGGTTAGTACTGCTGAATATCCCCAGTCTTCTCCCTTACATGCATGCCATGAGCATTCTGGGGAGGAGCGGAGGCAATGACAATCAATAACTGGGCAGCAGTGACATTGCATGCTGACTGTTTAGCGACCTGTGGCTAAAAGATAGTTGAGGCAAAAGTTCACCTATTTTTTAGCCACAGCAGCTAACCGGGCAGCAAGCAATATTGCACTTCCCAGTTATCTACTGTTTCTGGGAGGCTGTGCGACAAACCTGGATATTCAGTACCAGGGCCGCATATGACCCGGCATTGAATATCCGGGCTTATGGGTCAATGCACATGGCTATGTGCCATAGTGGTACATAGCCAGCATAACTCAATATCGGGCCTTGTGTATTTTAAAATTCAGTATTTTTGTTAGGTCAGTTAGGGCATATTAAAACAAGCCAACTTTCTTTTAAATTAAAAATGGTTAGGGCCTTACTATTTACAAGCTAGCTTTCAGTTAGTTTTTCTTTCCCTCCCGCCCACCCTGGTTCCCTCCCACCCTGGGCATATTCCTTGATTTGTAGTCTCCTAAACCCGTTAAAGGGAAGAGAGTGATCTTCGTCACTTTCAGGTTTAAATGCTTATTTTAAAAAGCAAGTTCTGAGGCCTTAGGAGTAGATTAATTAAGTCCTTGCAGTTCTCCTTGAGGTGAAAACTAAAAGTCCCTTATACTTATTAAATATAATTGTATTGGCAACTTTAAAGAAATTAACAACTTCAAATAGATAAATAAAATCTTAAAATCTTATGGTGCAGTCAGCAGTCCAGCAGAGAGATGGGGGCCAGAGCTGACCCATCCACTAGGCAAGGTAGGCGACTGCCTAGGGCAGCTGGTGTGAGTGAGCGGTGGCAGTGGGCAGGTGGGTGGCAGTGACAGCAGTGGCAGTGGCAGACATGGGTGTCCATCCAACCCTCCCCAGATGCCGTTGATTTTGTTTGGGGGGAGGCAGGAGGTGGCAGTATTTCCAAAAACACTGGCAAAAAGCTGCCACTTTTGGAAATACTGCCGCTGCCTGCCTCCCCCTCCCAAGACAGAATTGTCAGCAGCTGGGAAGTGATCAGGGCAGGGGCAGCTTGGCAGGAGCATCAGCTGAGGGGTGGCATCCGGGGGGGGGGGGGCGGCCCAAGGGTTTCTCTCTATGGCAGCAGAAATCATTGGGCCAGCTTTGATAGGGGCTATCTAGTCTTTTGCACTCAGTATAACATGTATGATTTTTCTCCCAGTTGGTGAGAGGTCTTATGAGTGCACTAGGTGCAAAGAGCTCTTTACTCTCAGGGAATGAATCCAATTTCTGGAGGCTAGAGTACCAGACTTGAAGCAGCTGAGGCAGAGAGAGAGATATATAGATGAGACCTACAGGGATGTAGTAGAGAAGTCCCATCTCCAGTCTGGCAGCTTTTCTGCTGCCATGAAGGAAAGAGTTACGTAGAAGGACAGCAGTGATCCAATAGCTAGGACCTGTCTCCTAAGTGATGTAATGCCCTCTAGAACCAAGGATGTGTCCCCAGTGTCATGTGCAGATGATGAAAGAGTAGGACGACCATCATAGTTGGTGATTCAATCATTAGGCATGTAGATATCTGGGTGGTTGGTGGACATGAGGATTGCCTGGTAAAATGTCTGCCTGGTGTGAAGGTAGCTGACTTTATATGCCATGTAGATAAGGTTTTAGATAATGCTGGAGTGGAGCCTGTTGTCTTGGTATATGTTGGTACCAATGGCATAGGAAAGAGTGGGAGGAAGGTTCTGGAAGTTAAATTGAGGCCTTTAGGTAGAAAATTGAAATCCAGAATTTCTAGGATAGTATTCTCAAAAATGTTTCTCATTCCAAGGGGCAGGCAGAGCTCCAGAGTTTCAATGCATGGATGAGATGATGGTGCAAAGAAGAAGGTTTTGGTAGGAATTGGGCAACATTCTGTGGAAGAGGGGGCTTTTCAAAAAGAATAGGCTCTACCTTAACCAGGGTGGAACCAGGCTATTGGCATTAGTCTTTAAAAAGGAGATAGAGCAGCTTTTAAACTAGAAAATGGGGGAAAGTCAACAGTCACTCAAGAGCGCATCATTTGGAATGATGCATTTTTGGAGGAAACTAGAAAACAGGGAAGTTAGGGCATACCGATAGAGAGGTTCTGATAAAGGTAAAAGTAACTCTGATGCCTTTAAGTAAAAGCCAGACTAATTTGAAAGATTTCAAATTATCCCTATCATCCTATAGCCAGACTATTAATATGAACAAAACACAAACTTTGAAATGCATGTATGCAAATTCTAGAAGTCTAAAAAATAAGATGAGAGAGTTAGAATATATATCACTGAATGAAAGGTTAGATATAATTGGCATTTCAGAGACCTGGTAGAAGAACAATAGCCAATGGGACACTGGGCTACAAAGTTAGCAATGAAATGGTAGATTGCATAGGTGGAGGGGTGGCACTATATGTTAAAGAGGGCATTGAGTAAAACAGAATAAAGGTTTTGCAGGAAATAAAATACATTGTAGAATCTTTATGGAGAATAATTCCATGTAAAAAGGGAAAGAGAATAGCAGTGGGGGTGTACTAATGCCTACCAGGTCAGAATGAACAGGCAGATGAGGAAATGCTAATAGAAAATAGGGAAGCTCACAAAGTTTACAACATAGTAATAATGGGAAATTTCAGTGGTAGAAAGGGACTCAAAGTAGGTATGGGATCCTCTGAAAGAATTAATAATATGGAAATTGAAAACAACCTGAAGCCTGAAAGCTTGGAACTCACTAGCAGCCTGTAGAAAGATATGTAGGAGTAAAGCCAAAGTCATATTTTGCAGATGAAATTGTTCCGTGAGAGAGAATTCTTATGGAGACAGGATGTTTTTGTTTGTCCTGATTATGTATAAGTAATGTCTGTGCCGAGTTTGACCTAAAATATGTAGGGTCTGACACTGATTTATGATGGCTATGCGCCACTATGGTGCATAGCTGTCTGCACTGACCCTTAACCCCAGATATTCAATGCCAGGGACATATGCGGCTCCAGCATTGAATATCCGGGTTTGCCACACAGTCTATCAGCCACAGTAGCTAACCGGGCAGTGGCGATATTGCATGCTGCTTGGTTAGCCCCTGAAGCTAAAAGATAGGTGAGCTTTTGCTATGCCTTTTAGCTGAAGGTCGCTAACCAGGCAGCATGAAGTATTGCCACTGCTCGGTTAGCGACTGTCGCCACCACAGCTCCTCCCCGGAATGCCTACGACATGCCCTAATGCTAAGTAGTTAGCATCGGGGCTTGTAGGGGAGAAGATTGGGAATATTTAGTGAAACTAATTGTGTTAGTGCTGTTGAATATCCTGGTTAATGGCATTTACATGGTTTATAGGGCTGTAAACCATGTAAATGCCTTTGAAAATGCTATCCATAATGTTTAGCTTAATCAGTAAGGCAGAAGCATGACACAGAGTGATAAGATGAATTTATACCATGTAGCAGTTTTTTTCCTTATAAAAGAAGTACTATGGCCTATCTGGAGTAGGAATTATGGGAGAACTGCTCAAATTTGCAGGCCTGAATTTCTCTGCTAAAATTAAGTAGTACTGCTATTGATATAATTCTGTGTATATGTGTTTTCTTATTTGCATTGAATTTAGAGAATTGGAGCCAAAGAGCTGAAGTTGGAATTTCCTACTTGATGCCTACTTAAAGAAGCTGTGCTCTGTGTCCCTTTGCAAGACCTGCCGTATTCGGCAGTGTTCTTCAGAGTATCTTCCATCAAAGTAAGTCTGATTTATTTCGGGAACCCCCTTCTTTTGCAACTCCTTAAGTTTATGGCGAGGAACTTTAAAGGTTCTTTAATTTCGTTTCTTTTCAGCACATGTTAGGCTGATAATGACACTTGCTGTAAGTAAATGGTTTTTGAATTTTGTTCCCCTTGGCCTCTAGCATGTGATGGACATATTTTTCAGAATACAATTTGTGTATAGAACAAGATTTGCACGGTGGTAATAATGCTGACGGTTGACAACTATATGCGGTGGTGGCATCCTTTTATTCTACTGTTGATCAGTTCTATTCACTTCTCTCCTCTTCCATGTATAAGGACTGGAAAGGGGGGCTGTTACTTCTGGAGAGAAATCTGAAATTGTGAGTATATACTTCTGGGAATTTTTCTGAAAGGAATTTTTTTTCTTTTAAAGCTAATTAATCTGTGAACCCACTATTTTTTTTGTTAAATCAGTCATGGCCTAGTAGCAACAGTTTAAAATTCAATTTAAAACACAGAAGAGAACTTTCTGGTTACCTTTCATACCCAGTAGACAGCTGTAGTTTAAATTTCATAGTCACTCAGGGCCTAGCATCAGCAAAGTACTTTTAGTTTCAAATTAAAACACAGAAGAGAGCTTTCTGGTTAAATTTAGAATCCAGCAGAGAGCTTGTAGTTTAAATTTCATAATAGGTTAGAGCCTAGTAGCAGCAAAGAGCTATAATTTAAATCAAATCAGAATATAGCTTAGCACAAGAGGCAAAACAAGGTCAATTCTCCTTGAGCAGCATATAAAGTCTTCTAGAGACCTTTACAAAGAGGCCTTCTACCTAGTGGGCAAGCAACCTGTGAAGCTTTTTCAATAGGTGTTAACACCAGCTGGCAGTTCAAAAGGCCATTTTGAAAGACTCCTTCTATCCAAGCAAGGACTGTTAATTACCCAGGAAGTAGGTCACTGCTTACATCATCAGCACAAGCATAAATAGCTCAACCAGAGCTCTGTGACCCTGTCTTGAAGGACTGGAAAGGGGGGCTGTTACTTCTGGAGAGAAATCTGAAACTGTGAGTATATACTTCTGGGAATTTTTCTGAAAGGAATTTTTTTTCTTTTAAAGCTAATTAATCTGTGAACCCACTATTTTTTTTGTTAAATCAGTCAGGGCCTAGTAGCAACAGTTTAAGATTCAATTTAAAAACACAGAAGAGAACTTTCTGGTTACCTTTCATACCCAGTAGACAGCTGTAGTTTAAATTTCATAGTCACTCAGGGCCTAGCATCAGCAAAGTACTTTTAGTTTCAAATTAAAACACAGAAGAGAGCTTTCTGGTTAAATTTAGAATCCAGCAGAGAGCTTGTAGTTTAAATTTCATAATAGGTTAGAGCCTAGTAGCAGCAAAGAGCTATAATTTAAATCAAATCAGAATATAGCTTAGCACAAGAGGCAAAACAAGGTCAATTCTCCTTGAGCAGCATATAAAGTCTTCTAGAGACCTTTACAAAGAGGCCTTCTACCTAGTGGGCAAGCAACCTGTGAAGCTTTTTCAATAGGTGTTAACACCAGCTGGCAGTTCAAAAGGCCATTTTGAAAGACTCCTTCTATCCAAGCAAGGACTGTTAATTACCCAGGAAGTAGGTCACTGCTTACATCATCAGCACAAGCATAAATAGCTCAACCAGAGCTCTGTGACCCTGTCTTGAAGGACTGGAAAGGGGGGCTGTTACTTCTGGAGAGAAATCTGAAACTGTGAGTATATACTTCTGGGAATTTTTCTGAAAGGAATTTTTTTTCTTTTAAAGCTAATTAATCTGTGAACCCACTATTTTTTTTGTTAAATCAGTCAGGGCCTAGTAGCAACAGTTTAAGATTCAATTTAAAAACACAGAAGAGAACTTTCTGGTTACCTTTCATACCCAGTAGACAGCTGTAGTTTAAATTTCATAGTCACTCAGGGCCTAGCATCAGCAAAGTACTTTTAGTTTCAAATTAAAACACAGAAGAGAGCTTTCTGGTTAAATTTAGAATCCAGCAGAGAGCTTGTAGTTTAAATTTCATAATAGGTTAGAGCCTAGTAGCAGCAAAGAGCTATAATTTAAATCAAATCAGAATATAGCTTAGCACAAGAGGCAAAACAAGGTCAATTCTCCTTGAGCAGCATATAAAGTCTTCTAGAGACCTTTACAAAGAGGCCTTCTACCTAGTGGGCAAGCAACCTGTGAAGCTTTTTCAATAGGTGTTAACACCAGCTGGCAGTTCAAAAGGCCATTTTGAAAGACTCCTTCTATCCAAGCAAGGACTGTTAATTACCCAGGAAGTAGGTCACTGCTTACATCATCAGCACAAGCATAAATAGCTCAACCAGAGCTCTGTGACCCTGTCTTGAAGGACTGGAAAGGGGGGCTGTTACTTCTGGAGAGAAATCTGAAACTGTGAGTATATACTTCTGGGAATTTTTCTGAAAGGAATTTTTTTTCTTTTAAAGCTAATTAATCTGTGAACCCACTATTTTTTTTGTTAAATCAGTCAGGGCCTAGTAGAAACAGTTTAAGATTCAATTTAAAAACACAGAAGAGAACTTTCTGGTTACCTTTCATACCCAGTAGACAGCTGTAGTTTAAATTTCATAGTCACTCAGGGCCTAGCATCAGCAAAGTACTTTTAGTTTCAAATTAAAACACAGAAGAGAGCTTTCTGGTTAAATTTAGAATCCAGCAGAGAGCTTGTAGTTTAAATTTCATAATAGGTTAGAGCCTAGTAGCAGCAAAGAGCTATAATTTAAATCAAATCAGAATATAGCTTAGCACAAGAGGCAAAACAAGGTCAATTCTCCTTGAGCAGCATATAAAGTCTTCTAGAGACCTTTACAAAGAGGCCTTCTACCTAGTGGGCAAGCAACCTGTGAAGCTTTTTCAATAGGTGTTAACACCAGCTGGCAGTTCAAAAGGCCATTTTGAAAGAATCCTTCTATCCAAGCAAGGACTGTTAATTACCCAGGAAGTAGGTCACTGCTTACATCATCAGCACAAGCATAAATAGCTCAACCAGAGCTCTGTGACCCTGTCTTGAAGGACTGGAAAGGGGGGCTGTTACTTCTGGAGAGAAATCTGAAACTGTGAGTATATACTTCTGGGAATTTTTCTGAAAGGAATTTTTTTTCTTTTAAAGCTAATTAATCTGTGAACCCACTATTTTTTTTGTTAAATCAGTCAGGGCCTAGTAGTAACAGTTTAAGATTCAATTTAAAAACACAGAAGAGAACTTTCTGGTTACCTTTCATACCCAGTAGACAGCTGTAGTTTAAATTTCATAGTCACTCAGGGCCTAGCATCAGCAAAGTACTTTTAGTTTCAAATTAAAACATAGAAGAGAGCTTTCTGGTTAAATTTAGAATCCAGCAGAGAGCTTGTAGTTTAAATTTCATAATAGGTTAGAGCCTAGTAGCAGCAAAGAGCTATAATTTAAATCAAATCAGAATATAGCTTAGCACAAGAGGCAAAACAAGGTCAATTCTCCTTGAGCAGCATATAAAGTCTTCTAGAGACCTTTACAAAGAGGCCTTCTACCTAGTGGGCAAGCAACCTGTGAAGCTTTTTCATTAGGTGTTAACACCAGCTGGCAGTTCAAAAGGCCATTTTGAAAGACTCCTTCTATCCAAGCAAGGACTGTTAATTACCCAGGAAGTAGGTCACTGCTTACATCATCAGCACAAGCATAAATAGCTCAACCAGAGCTCTGTGACCCTGTCTTGAAGGACTGGAAAGGGGGGCTGTTACTTCTGGAGAGAAATCTGAAATTGTGAGTATATACTTCTGGGAATTTTTCTGAAAGGAATTTTTTTTCTTTTAAAGCTAATTAATCTGTGAACCCACTATTTTTTTTGTTAAATCAGTCAGGGCCTAGTAGCAACAGTTTAAGATTCAATTTAAAAACACAGAAGAGAACTTTCTGGTTACCTTTCATACCCAGTAGACAGCTGTAGTTTAAATTTCATAGTCACTCAGGGCCTAGCATCAGCAAAGTACTTTTAGTTTCAAATTAAAACACAGAAGAGAGCTTTCTGGTTAAATTTAGAATCCAGCAGAGAGCTTGTAGTTTAAATTTCATAATAGGTTAGAGCCTAGTAGCAGCAAAGAGCTATAATTTAAATCAAATCAGAATATAGCTTAGCACAAGAGGCAAAACAAGGTCAATTCTCCTTGAGCAGCATATAAAGTCTTCTAGAGACCTTTACAAAGAGGCCTTCTACCTAGTGGGCAAGCAACCTGTGAAGCTTTTTCAATAGGTGTTAACACCAGCTGGCAGTTCAAAAGGCCATTTTGAAAGACTCCTTCTATCCAAGCAAGGACTGTTAATTACCCAGGAAGTAGGTCACTGCTTACATCATCAGCACAAGCATAAATAGCTCAACCAGAGCTCTGTGACCCTGTCTTGAAGGACTGGAAAGGGGGGCTGTTACTTCTGGAGAGAAATCTGAAATTGTGAGTATATACTTCTGGGAATTTTTCTGAAAGGAATTTTTTTTCTTTTAAAGCTAATTAATCTGTGAACCCACTATTTTTTTGTTAAATCAGTCAGGGCCTAGTAGCAACAGTTTAAGATTCAATTTAAAAACACAGAAGAGAACTTTCTGGTTACCTTTCATACCCAGTAGACAGCTGTAGTTTAAATTTCATAGTCACTCAGGGCCTAGCATCAGCAAAGTACTTTTAGTTTCAAATTAAAACACAGAAGAGAGCTTTCTGGTTAAATTTAGAATCCAGCAGAGAGCTTGTAGTTTAAATTTCATAATAGGTTAGAGCCTAGTAGCAGCAAAGAGCTATAATTTAAATCAAATCAGAATATAGTTTTCCTCAGCAGCACAGGACAAGGTACTGTGTAGCAGCCCTTTTTTAATAAGTGTTATATCCCTCCCTCCCTCCCCACACCCACCCTCCCCTGGGAAAATCACAGCTTTATAGGTACTTGCACAACTTAAAAGACAGGAGGTGCTCTCAGGTGAAGCTCATTACCCAAATCAGTCATACACCAAGGACCTGAGATTAATTAAGCTTCAGGTGAACAAGGTATATTAAACTTCTTAGGTACAGTTTTAGTGGTATAAATATCCATTGCACCCTTTAGTACATATAGAACTTAAAGATCTAAACACAAACTTAAAACTAAGATGCAGACAGCAGTCCAGCAGCGGGATGTGGGCTTTCCAGTCTTTTGCATTGAGTGTCACATGTATGATTTTCTCCCAGCTGGTGAGAGGTCTTACGTGTGCACTAGGTGCAAGGAGCTCTCTGCTCTCAGGGAACGAGTCCGTTCTCTAGAGGCTAGAGTAGCAGACTTGGAAAACATAAGACAGACAGAGAGGTACATAGACGAGACCTACAGGGATATAGTCCTGAAGTCCCACCTCCAGTCTGGCAGCATCCCTGTTGCCATGGAGGAGAGAGGTCACGTGACAGGAGAGCATCACCCTGGTGTGGCAGGAAGTGATCCTGTAACTAGGACCTGTCCTCCAGGTGATGTAAACCCCTCTCGCACCGAGGAGGTTTCTCCAGGGCAAAGTGCCCATGCGGGAAGGGTTAGGACAGCAGTTATAGTTGGTGATTCGATCATTAGGCATGTAGATAGCTGGGTGGCTGGTGGACGTGAGGATCGCCTGGTAACATGCCTGCCTGGTGCGAAGGTAGCGGACCTCACACGCCACCTAGATAAGGTCTTAGATAGTGCTGGGGAGGAGTCTGCTGTCTTGGTACATGTTGGTACCAATGACATAGGAAAATGTGGTAGGGAGGTTCTGGAAGCTAAATTTAGGCTTTTAGGTAGGAAGTTGAAATCCAGAACTTCCAGGGTAGCGTTCTCCGAAATGCTTCCCGTTCCACGCACAGGACCCAATAGGCAGGCAGAGCTCCGGAGTCTCAATGCGTGGATGAGACAATGGTGCAGAGATGAGGGGTTCGGATTTGTTAAGAACTGGGGAACATTCTGGGGAAAGGAGGGGCTCTTCCGAAGGGATGGGCTTCACCTTAACCGGGATGGAACCAGGCTGCTGGCATTAACCTTTAAAAAGGAGATAGAGCAGCTTTTAAACTAGATAATAGGGGAAAGCCGACAGTCGCCCAAGAGCGCATGGTTCGGAAGAATGTATCCTTGAAGGATACTACAAAAAGCAGAGAGGTTCCAAAAAAGAGTAAAGTAGCCCAAATGCCCTCGAGTATGGAGCAGACAGAACTTAAAGATCCCAAATTACCCATGTCTACCAATAGCCAAATTAATATGAATAAAATACAGTCTCTAAAATGCTTGTATGCAAATGCTAGAAGTCTACAAAACAAGATGGGAGAGTTAGAATATATAGCACTAAACGAGAGGTTAGATATGATTGGAATATCAGAGACATGGTGGAAGGAGGACAACCAGTGGGACACTGTGATACCTGGGTACAAACTATATCGAAATGATAGAGCTGATCAAATTGGTGGAGGGGTTGCGCTCTATGTTAGAGAGGGCATTGAGTCAGAAAGGATTAAAGTTTTGCAAGAAACAAAATTTGCTGTAGAATCTCTATGGATTGAAATTCCATGTAAAAAGGGGAAGGCGATGGCAGTGGGGGTGTACTATCGTCCGCCTGGCCAGAATGAACAAATGGATGATGAAATGCTCAAAGAAATCAAGGAAGCTAGCAAAAGTTACAGTGCAGTAATAATAATGGGTGATTTCAATTACCCCGGCATCGACTGGGTCAGTGTCACAACAGGACATGCTAGGGAGAAAAAGTTCCTAGATGAAATAAATGACTGCTTCTTGGAGCAGCTGGTTCATGAACCGACCAGAGGGGAAGCAATATTAGACCTAGTCCTTAGTGGAACACCAGATGTAGTGCAAGAGATAAGGGTGTTGGGGCCACTTGGCAATAGTGATCATAGCATGATCGCCTTTGATTTAATTAGTGGAGGAGGGATAGTAAGGAAATCCACAGTACTACCCTTTAACTTTCGAAAGGGAGACTATGATAGAATGAGGAAAACAGTTAAGAAAAAACTAAAAGGAGCAGTTGCAAAGGTTAAAGACGTACATCAAGCTTGGGTGTTGTTGAAAAATACTATCTTGGAAGCCCAGACCAGCTGTATTCCACGCTTTAAGAAAAGTGGAAGGAAGTCCAAAAAATTGCCAGCATGGTTTAAAGCTAAGGTCAGAGAGGCTGTTGTTGCCAAAAAAGCATCTTTCAAGAAATGGAAAAAAGAGCCAAATGATGAAACCTGGAAACAGCACAAGCACTGGCAAGTCAAATGCAAGGCATTGATAAGGCAGGCAAAGAGAGAATTTGAGAAGAAGCTTGCTGCGGAAGCAAAAACGCGAAATAAAGACCTTTTCAAGTACATTCGTAGCAAAAAACCCGTGAGAGAGTCAGTTGGTCCATTAGATGATAAAGGGGTTAAAGGAGCACTAAGAGGCGACAAGGCGATAGCGGAGAGACTGAATGAATTCTTTGCTTCGGTCTTTACTGAGGAAGATGTAGGGATGTTACCCACGACTGAAGTGGTATTTAAAGGTGTGGAAGAATTGAAGGAAATATCGATACATCGGGAAGATGTCCTACAACTATTAGATAAACTGAAGAGTAGCAAATCACCTGGGCCGGATGGTATACATCCAAGGGTGTTGAAAGAACTGAAATTTGAGATTGCAGACCTGCTATCAGTAATCTGTGAACTATCATTAAAATCATCTCTAATACCTGAGGATTGGAGGATCGCCAATGTAACACCAATTTTTAAAAAGGGTTCGAGGGGTGATCCGGGAAACTACAGACCGGTGAGCCTGACATCAGTACCGGGAAAAATGGTAGAAACCATCATAAAGAATAAAATTACTCAGCATATAGATAGTCATGACCTAATGGGAGACAGCCAACATGGCTTTAGACAAGGAAGATCTTGTCTTACTAATCTGTTATGTTTTTTGAAGGAGTGAATAAACAGGTGGACAAAGGTGAGTCGGTTGATATTGTGTATCTGGACTTTCAGAAAGCCTTTGACAAGGTCCCTCATGAGAGACTTTTGGCAAAACTAAAGAGTCATGGGATAGGAGGCAGTGTACTACTGTGGATCAGGAACTGGTTTAAAAGATAGAAAGCAGAGGGTAGGGCTAAATGGCCAATTTTCCCAATGGAGAAAGGTGAATAGTGGTGTACCCCAGGGATCTGTGCTGGGTCCGCTGCTTTTTGACATATTCATAAATGACCTGGAAAGTGGAATAACGAGTGAGGTTATCAAATTTGCTGATGACACAAAACTATTTAAAGTTGTTAAAACCCAGGAGGATTGTGGAAAATTGCAAGAGGATCTTGATAAATTGGAAGACTGGGCATCAAAATGGCAGATGAAATTTAATGTGGAGAAGTGCAAGGTTATGCACCTAGGGAAGAACAACCCAAACTATGGTTACACGATGCAAGGTTCCACATTAGGAACCACCACCCAAGAAAAAGATTTAGGCGTCCTTGTGGATACCATGTTAAAACCCTCGGCCCAGTGTGCAGCGGCGGCCAAGAGAGCAAATAGAATGCTAAGTATGATAAGGAAAGGAATGGAAAATAAAACAAAAGATATTATAATGCCTCTATATCGTTCCATGGTGAGACCGCACCTTGAATATTGTGTGCAATTCTGGTCGCCATATCTTAAAAAGGATATAGCAATTTTAGAAAAGGTTCAGAGAAGAGCCACCAAAATGGTAAAGGGGATGGAAGGCTACTCCTATGAAGAAAGGCTAAAAAGGTTGGGGCTCTTTAACCTGGAAAAGAGACGGCTGAGGGGAGATATGATAGAAGTCTATAAATTAATGAACGGAGTGGAACGGGTAAACGTAGATCGATTGTTTACCTTATCAGAATATAGAAAGACTAGGGGACATGCAATGAAGCTACAGGGTAAACTATTTAAGACTAATAAAAGAAAATATTTTTTCACTCAACGTGTAATCAAACTCTGGAATTTGTTACCGGAGGATGTAGTAAAGGCTGTTAGTGTAGCTGGGTTTAAAAAAGGTTTGGACAAGTTCCTGGAGGAAAGGTCCATAAACCATTATTAAGAAGGGACCCAGGATATCAATGCTTGAACCAATACAAGCATTGTGGAACCTGTGTCCCTTGGGGAAACTGCTAGGTACGTATGACCTAGATTGGCCACTGTTGGAAACAGAATACTGGGCTTGATGGACCTTGGTCTGACCCAGTATGGCATATCTTATGTTCTTATGTTCTTAAGTACCTACAAAGGTGTTTTTTGTTTGGAGGTTTTTTCATTATAAAATTTTTTTCCCTCTGTGTGGGTGATACAATTGTGTGCCATTTTTTGTCAGACAAAGCATACCATTAATCTTAGAAATGATGGCTTTTGTATGAGCATATTGGTCCCCTCAGACTCACTCCTGTTGCTTCCCCCTTCCTCCCCGTTTTTAACCATGTATATATGTGCTGTTTACAACTTTTTATACATGTTTTTACAAGGAAATGTATTTGGTCTTCATATTTTATTTCCTTTGTGTTTATCGCTCTGCATTTCTAATTATTTATGATATTTTCAATGTTTTTATGCATATTTATGGGTTTGTGTGATGAGTTTTTAACATATGGTGTTATATAGCGTTCCAACATTTTGGTTTTATTTATTTATTTATTTATTTACTTATTTATGCACTTGGCTTTACACCTTTTATATGTTTTTAACAATGTTTTATTTGTGTATTTGTTAAGTTGATTATTTGAACATGAATGTATTATGTTTTTGTTTTATTTGTTCTATTTTTTTCTGTTTTTAGTTGCCTTTACCCCTGATGAAGTTTTAATGAAACACGGCCTGTGTCGGGTTGGCAATTATTGTTGATATTGTTAATAAAGATATTATACACACATACTTTGGTTCCTGGGTTTATACCACGTTCTCTGACTGTCTACTTGATGCCCGGTCAGGATTAACGCATCCAAACATCAATTACTCCAGTATTGACTGGGTTAAGGTTACATCAAGCCATGATAGAGAGATAACGTTTCTAGATGAAATGAATGATTGTTTCATGGAGCAGCAGGTTCAGGAACTGACTCAAGGGGAAGTTATTTTAGCTCTAGTTCATAGTGGTGAGAGGTAACTGTTTTGGGGCCATTTGGCAATAGCAATTATAACATGATCACATTTGATTTAATAAATGGAGGGAGGATATCCTGCACTAGCATTTAACTTTCAAAAAAGGACACTATGATAAAATAAGTAAAATGGTTAATAAAAAACTAAAAGGAGCAACTGCAAAGGATAAGAGTTTATATCAGGCCTGCACGTTATGTAAATATACTATTTTGGAAGCCAAGACCAGATGTATTCCATGCTTTATGAAAGGTGGAAGGAAGGTCATATGGCAGCTAGCATGGCTTAAAGATGAGGTCAAGAAGGCTGTTATAGCTAAGAGAAAAACCTTCAGAAAATGGAAAAAAGAGCCAAATGATGAAAACAGGAAACAACATAAGTACAGGCAAATTAAATGCAAGGTATTGATAAGGCAGGCAAAGAGAGAATTTGAAAAGAAGCTTGCCCTGGAAGCAAAAACATATAATTAAAACATTTTCGAGTATTTCATAGTAAAACACCTGTGAGGCAGTCAGTTGGCCATTACATGAGAGAGCGGTAAAAGGTGCACTGAGAGAGGACAAGGCCACAGCGAAGAGATTGAATGATTTTTTTGTTTTAGTCTTTACTAAAGAAGATGTAGGAAACGTACCCATGCCAAAAACTATATTCAAAGGTGATATATCAGAGGAATTGAAACAAATCTTGATAAATCGGGAAGTTGTAATACAGCTAATTAATAAACTCAAGAGCAGCAAATCACCTGGACCAGATGGCATACATCCCAGGGTGCTGAAAGAACTGAAATATGAGATTGAAGACCTACTTTTAGTAATCTGTGAACCATTCTTAAAATCACCTGTAGTACCTGAGGTTTGGAGAATGGTGAATGTAATGTCAATTTTTAAAAATGGTTCCAGGGGTGATCCAAGAAACTACAGACCGATGATCTTGACGTCTGTACTGGGCAAAAGGGTAGAAATCATTATAAAGAGCAAAATTATTGAACATTTGGATAGTCATGGTTGAATGGCAGGAAGCCGACAAGGATTTAACCAAGGAAAGTCTTGTCTCACTCATCTGTTATATTTTTTTGAAGATAAAGGCAAGCCAGTTGATAAAGTGCTGGATTTTCAGAAAGGCTATGACAAGGTCCCTCATAAGAGAATCTTGCAGAAATTAAAAAGTCATGTGATAGGAGGCAGTTTATTATTATGGATTAGGAATCGGATAAAAGATAGAAAGCAGATAGTAGAGCTAAATGGACAATTTTCTCAATGGGGAAAGGTGAATGGTGGAGTACCCCAGGGATATGTGCTGGGCCCACTGCTTTTTAACATATTTATAAATAACATGGAAATGGGAATAACCAGTGAGGTGATTAATTTGCAAATGATATAAAATTATTCAAAGTTGTTAAAACAGAAGAGGATTGTAAAATATCGCAAGAGGACCTTGAAAAATTGGGAGACGGGGCGTCCAAATGGCAGGTAAAATTTAATGTTGACAAGTTCAATTTTATGCATGTGGAGACTGATTCCAAGCAGGGCACATCCAGGCCATCCGGATGCAAATAAAATGTATGGTCCCCAATTCTGCAACCGCGAGAGCTATATGTTCCCGCGGTTGCAGAATCAGGGCACCTAGATGGCCCAGAGAGCCATCCATTCTGCCACAGTGGACATATAGCAGGCTGCCTGTTCCCTTCTCTCAATGCTCTGGCTGGTGTGCCGGTTCCATGGCATCCTGTCGCCATGACACTGGCACATCCAGCTGGTGCAACACAGTCACCAATGCCAGTGAGGCCCCATCAACCCACCACCCGACCCTTGGCGGGTGCCCTCATGGCCGAGATCAAATGGTGGGGGCACTCTCACGGGGTCCCGGTGGTGCAAGGGGGGCATGAGGACAAGCAGTGCACATCATCCGGCTCTTACTCCACCTCCAAGGTGGGACAGTCTGGGCGTCTAGGTTGCTGGCGGTGGATGTAAAGAGGCATATCTGAATTGCCTCTGTACGTCCCGCCGTCTTAGCACACCCCTGGCCGGCCCACGCTCTGTCCCAGTGCTATCCCATCCAGAGCTCTCCGCACATTAGCTCCGTATGTGCGGGGAGCTGGCAGAGCAGAATACGGTCCTGTAGCTAAAAGCGGATTGGTCATCCAGCCTGAACATCTAACCCTGCTATTCAGTCAGCAAAATTGACCCCTTAGGGAAGAGCAACCCAAACTACAATTACACACTGCAAGATTCCACATTAGGAATCACCACTCAGGAAAAGGAGCTGGGCACTGTTATGGCTAGTAGTTTGAAATCCTCTGTCCAGTGTGCAGCCTCAGTCAAGAAAGCAAATAGAATGCTAGGAATCATAAGAAAAGGAATGGAAAATAAAATCAAGGTACTATGATGCCTCTGCATTGAATATTGTAAGCAATTCTGGTCACTATATCTTAAAAAGGATAGAGAAGAATTGGAAAAGGTGCAGAGAAGATTGATCAAAATGGTAAAGGGGATGGAAGGCTATCCCTATGAGGAAAGGCTTAAAAGGTTAGGGATCTTCAACTTGGAAAAGAGATGACTGAGGGAAGATATGATAGAGGTCTATAAAATAATGAATAGAGTGAAACAGGTAAATGTAGATCAGCTGTTTACTCCTTCAAAATGCTGAAAGACTCAGTAGTAATATACGGAAATATTTATTTACGTCAAGAGTGGTAGGTGTGTGGATTAGTCTCCCAGTGGAGGTGGTAGAGATGACAGGGTCAGCCCTTCCATTGTGCGATAATGTTCTTTGCACAGGGCCCTGCACTTCAGGGGGCCCGCGCGAACTTCATTTTCGCACGATGGACGGCTGCAGAGGGAGCCGTGGAAGCCTATGCGAGGCCCAGGTTCCCTCTGCACAGCCGCCAGCGTAAAGAGTCTTTTCCCTTTAACCTTTCCTGGCATTCACGGCTTCACAGAAACAGCCGCCAGCGTGAGGGAAAAGACTTCACGCTGGCGGTTGTACAGAGGGAGCCGGAGCCTCACGCGGGCTTCCCTGGCTCCCTCTGCAGCCCCTTAGCTGGCCACGGTGCTCTTCGGAGGGGGGGGGAGCTAGGACTGGAATCAGGCTGTGATGGGGGGGGGAACTTGGACTGGAAATGGACTGCGATGGGGGTGGGCTAGAACTGGAATCAGGCTGTGATGGGGGGAAACTTGGACTGAAAATGGGCTGTGATGGTGGGGGGGACTAGGACTGGAAATAGGCTGTGTTGGGGGGGCTAGGACTGGAATCGGGCTGTGATGGGGGAAACTTGGACTGGAATTGGGCTGTGATGGTGGGGGGCTAGGAATGGAAATAGGCTGTGATGGGGGGCTAGGACTGGAATCAGGCTGTGATGGGGGAAACTTGGACTGGAAATGGGTTGTGATGGGAAGGGCTAGGACTGCAATCAGGCTGTGACAGGGGAAACCTGGACTGGAAAAGGGTTGTGATGGTGGGGGGCAGCTAGGACTGGAAATGGGCTGCAATGGGAGGGGAAGCTGGGACTGGAAATGGGCTGTGCTGGGAGGGCTAGGATTGGAAATGGGCTGATGAGGATCTGGAATAGGACTATAAATGGGCTGATGGGGGGGAGCTTGGACTGAAAATGGGCTGGAATAGGACTGGAAATGGGCTGATGGGGTCTGCAATAGGACAGGAAGTGGGCTCATGGGAGCTGGAATAGGGATGGAAATGGGCTGATGGGGGGCTAGGATTGGAAATCGGCTGATGGGGGAGCTTGGAATGTTAATGGGCTGATGGGGGGCTGGAATGGAACTGGATATGGGGGGCTAGGACTGGAAATGGGCTGATGTGGGGGCATGGGAGAATGGGACTAGAAGGGAGCGGATGTTGGGTGGGTCTAGAACTAGAACTAGAAGGGAGCTGATTTGGGGGAGGACTAGATGGGGATGGGGAATGAGAATGGAGAGGGGAAAATATATTTTGTGTGGGAGGGAAGAAAAATCTACGATGGGCCGGGTATTGGGAGAGTAAGTGGGGATTGAGAATGGAAGGGTGAAATTTGAGTGGATGATAAAGGAATAAGGAAAGAAATGGGGGAAAGAACAAAAGGGGAAAGATCAGTATGTTAAAGCAGATAGAGGGAGAATGGAAAAAATCTAGAAGAGAGGACAAATGGACAGCTCGCAGAAGACATGAAGAAACCAGAAGAAAGTGACTGGAGCAATTGCAACTGAAATATAAAATAGCCAAACAAAAGGTAGAAAAATACTTTTTATTTTGAATTTTGTAACTGGAATATGTCAGGTCTGGGAAATGTGTATCGCTAACATCTTTGCGTTTTTGTTTAGTGCAAGAGGAAATTAATTTATAGTTTTATTTGTCCAGTGTTGTTGTACATTTCATGTTTGGTTTTTGGGGTTCCCAGTTTAATTATCATCTTCCTATTTCTAAACTGTGATCCCTTGTTCTTTGTGTGGTGACGGTCTATGTTCTGCATGTGTAACCAAGCTGAGGTATTCTGTTCATATAGTTTCTATTTGACAGTCCTACTTGTTCTCTTTCCCCCAGTGAGATGTATTGGTATTCTTTGAGATGTATTGGTTTAATATTTGCCGTGTTGTCCTTTTGATAGGTAGAGTTTGATGCTTTGTGAGTCTTGGTAGTGCTGTTATGATACAATGGGTTTGCTATGGGTTCTAAATGGTCAGTGTTTATAGTGCTTCCTAATGGGCTTGGCGGTTCTCACTGCAATATAGTAATGTAGAAATCTGTTAGTCTTTCTTTATCCAGACACTCATTAAGAGGCATGTTTACTAAAAGCGCATGTTAACGTTATGCAGATATTTATGCAAATGAGGCTCCTTATGCAAATGAGGCCCTCAATGAATCTCCACACATGGCCCCGCACCCCCCTTGGGCCACCCCTGAGAGATGACGACAGCATCTGAATTCAAAAAAGCATGGGACACACACAGAGGATCTCTAAAGGGGAAAAGGGGACTGTTGTAGTGGTTGATATGGAAGGGCAGACTAGATAGGCCATGTGGTCTTTTTCTGCCATCATATTTCTATGTTTCTATGATTTTCAAAGGCCTTTACATGGGTAACTTCCCTAGTTACCCATGTAAAGGCCTTATCTGGGATTTTTGAAGGGCACCTACATGAGTAGTGACCTTCAAAAATCCTGGATAAGTCCCTGTGGGTAGCATCAGAGCGTATTAGGGGCATTCCAGGGCAGAGCGGGATGGAAGGAAAGGGCTACACGGGTAGCAGCAATTTTCGATGCTACCTGTGTAGCCCTCTGCACCTTAAAGATAGACGAGACATTTTAGTTGAAAGCTCAAAAAAGACTGTGACAAAAGTGCCTTCAAGCAGGGCGGGCCCATCCACTAGATCTGCTAGGTAGTCACCTAGGGCTGTTGGCCCAGGTAGGCTGTGACAGCGGCACGGGTGGGCGGCAGCGGCAACAGTACATATGGATAACTGCCGCCACCCCCCTCCAGCTGCCACTGATTAAATTTGGCAGGGGAGGCAGGCAGCGGCAGTATTTCAAAAAGTGGCAGCAAAAGCCACCGCTTTTGGAAATACTGCCACTGCCGCTGCCCACCTCCCCCTCCCTAGATGGAATCAGCCAAATTTGGGAGGGAGCGGCAGCTGGAAGGGGGTTTGTGGCAGCAGCTGGGAGGGAGCAGTGGCAGCAGGGGGACAGCGTCAGTGGGGGTAGGGGGTTGGGGAGGCCAGGGTTTCTGCCTAGGGCAGCAGAAACCCTTGGGTCGGCCCTGCTTTCAAGGGATTAAAGTGACCCTTCCTCCTAGTTTGGAGTGCTGTCAGCTTTTGACACTAGAAGTTGGAAAGTTTTGATGGGCTTCCTCTTCCTATCTGCTCTTCGGGTGGGGGAGGAGATAAGGAAAGGCAGAAGAGGCTAGAAAAGTTCTGCCTTTACAGTTTGTCAGTTGATAATTGGTGTTTGGCTTTTAGGCCTTGTTGCTGATCTTGTTATTGTGCCAGTCTTTTTAGCATGTTTTATAGCCTTGAATCCAATTAAGGTGCTGTGCTGGCCCCCTTGGTATATTTTGGAGTCTTTCAGTTGATGTTAGTGTTGTGCTGGTCCCCTTGGCATAATTTAGGGTCTTGAAGCCAATCTGGGTGCTGTGCTGCTCTCCTTAGCATCTTTTACAGCCTTGCAGCTAATCAAAGCTCTGTGATGGTTGTCTTGGCATGTTTTATAGCCTTGCAGCCAATAGAGATGCTGTGCTGTTCCTCTTAGCATAATGCAACAGGATACTGAGCTTGATGGACCTTGGTCTGACCCAGTATGACATATCTTATGTTGCGTTAAAACCTTTTGGCTGATCTGGGTCATGTGCTGGTCTTCCTGGCATAGTTTAGGGACTTACAATTCATCTGGGTGCTGTGGTGGTACAGTTGATGTGCTTAAGGACCTTGCAGGGCTCAATAAGAAATGTTGAATTACTTGCATACATTCAGCTTCTCGTTTGGAACTGTATGCTTACTTAATTGGTTTCTTCACATGATTATTCTGTATTGCTTATTTCAAGCTGTGTCTTGAGATTGATTTATAATATTAGCATAAAAAAGTAAAAAACATCTATGCTTATTTTAGTAGACTTAAAGAACACATCCTGTGTTAAGCTAGATAACCTACAATTTATCTAGAAATCTCTCTCTTTCAGAATTCTAAAGGAATTCTATTTTTTTCATCATTGTTTAGGGATCAGTTTTCAGAGCTTCATAGGAGGGTACAAAGCCCATGGATATTTTTTTCAGTTCTGAAAGGGAAAGGTTTTCTCATGGAAGATTGCTCAAGAAAAAGCACCAGCGGGGATCTGCTCCTGCTCTTGGTGGGGGTAAACTAACTAGCATAGTTTTGACATGCAAAATATGCCCGTTGTTACTTCCCTCAACCTATCCTAACCACTATCTCACTTTCATTTTCTCACAGTATTTTCTTGTATTCCCCCACTTTTAGCCAGGCCATGAGTGGGTGATGGTTTCTGAAAGTCGTGCTTCTGCTGGGTCAGTAAGAGGGTAATTTTATAAGGTTAAAACATGTCTTAATGTGCAAGTTTTGCAACTCTTTTATAAAATAGTGGTGTGTTAATTCTAGGGCCCTATGACTGGTGTAAATTTCCATGCTTATCTAACACGCATGAATCTGTATTCCATACATAACTACATGCTCTGCACCAAGCTCCATCCATATGAATACCCACAATGGAAGTACGTGCCATCGACCTTATATGCATATATATAGAATAGTGACCGCCTAAAGTATGCACATGAAGTCCCATTAACACTCGTGAATCACTGAAAAACTGTGATTTATGTGCATTGATTGTCTAACTTTCCATGGCTCCCTATTGAATTACCCTCAACGAGCCAATTTTCTAGAGGTTATCCAAGTCTGGAAAGGGATATCCAAGTTAGATGATTCAAAATTTGCACTACTTTTTACAAAAAGCTCACTGAACCTGGAACCCTTTGTAAAATACATTTAAGAGTGTGGATCATACTTTATTTGGTACATGTACAGCCGAAACAGCCATGCTACAAAAGAATGACATTACTCAGAGCTAGTAGCACTAATACAGTATGGGGGTCATTCTGAAAAATGAATAAGCCATGTGGACAAGCATAGAACACGGATATCATACGAACATGTCTACATCCATTTGCTGTAAATCAGACCCCGTGTACGTACATGCCATGAAGATGGGGATCTCAGAACACACATGTGAGGGGCAGAACAAGGGCGTGGCATCCGGCAGAGACATATAATGTACATACAGGTCAAACCTATGTATGCCCAGACTATGCCCCTTAGACATTCAAAGTAGACCAGCAGAAACATGATATAAGGGTCGGACTTAGAAAAAAATCCCTCTCAGCACACATAACCACTGTGACTGGAATAGAAGAAAGTGGCATGCCTGTAGCCAGGGAACACAGCCAGATGGGAGCAGCTGCCAAGCCTACGGTACTCTGTGACAGTACAAAGGATGCAAAGATATGCAGCACTGCAGAATGGGGCATAAGGAGACATGGAGACAAGTAGATGGGATGCAAACCTATTTAAGCAGCCAGGACCATCTTTAAAAAAAAAGCACCACCGGAGCAGTGATGCTGCCCCCAGCCAGCCAGATTGAACTCCTGCCCAATCCGGGCAGTGGGAGTGCTCCTGTCCAATCGGGACAGTGGGAGCAGCTGGGACCGGCAGCCCTACGCTCATTTAAGTGGCGTCCCTGCTCCGAGGGAGCCGCTTTTGCCCGCAGCCAGCCAGATTGAACTCCTGCCCAATCCGGGCAGTGGGAGTGCTCCTGTCCAATCGGGACAGTGGGAGCAGCTGGGACCGGCAGCCCTACGCTCATTTAAGCGGCGTCCCTGCTCCGAGGGAGCCGCTTTTGCCCGCAGCCAGCCAGATTGAACTCCTGCCCAATCCGGGCAGTGGGAGTGCTCCTGTCCAATCGGGACAGTGGGAGCAGCTGGGACCGGCAGCCCTACGCTCATTTAAGCGGCGTCCCTGCTCCGAGGGAGCCGCTTTTGCCCGCAGCCAGCCAGATTGAACTCCTGCCCAATCCGGGCAGTGGGAGTGCTCCTGTCCAATCGGGACAGTGGGAGCAGCTGGGACCGGCAGCCCTACGCTCATTTAAGCGGCGTCCCTGCTCCGAGGGAGCCGCTTTTGCCCGCAGCCAGCCAGATTGAACTCCTGCCCAATCCGGGCAGTGGGAGTGCTCCTGTCCAATCGGGACAGTGGGAGCAGCTGGGACCGGCAGCCCTACGCTCATTTAAGCGGCGTCCCTGCTCCGAGGGAGCCGCTTTTGCCCGCAGCCAGCCAGATTGAACTCCTGCCCAATCCGGGCAGTGGGAGTGCTCCTGTCCAATCGGGACAGTGGGAGCAGCTGGGACCGGCAGCCCTACGCTCATTTAAGCGGCGTCCCTGCTCCGAGGGAGCCGCTTTTGCCCGCAGCCAGCCAGATTGAACTCCTGCCCAATCCGGGCAGTGGGAGTGCTCCTGTCCAATCGGGACAGTGGGAGCAGCTGGGACCGGCAGCCCTACGCTCATTTAAGCGGCGTCCCTGCTCCGAGGGAGCCGCTTTTGCCCGCAGCCAGCCAGATTGAACTCCTGCCCAATCCGGGCAGTGGGAGTGCTCCTGTCCAATCGGGACAGTGGGAGCAGCTGGGACCGGCAGCCCTACGCTCATTTAAGCGGCGTCCCTGCTCCGAGGGAGCCGCTTTTGCCCGCAGCCAGCCAGATTGAACTCCTGCCCAATCCGGGCAGTGGGAGTGCTCCTGTCCAATCGGGACAGTGGGAGCAGCTGGGACCGGCAGCCCTACGCTCATTTAAGCGGCGTCCCTGCTCCGAGGGAGCCGCTTTTGCCCGCAGCCAGCCAGATTGAACTCCTGCCCAATCCGGGCAGTGGGAGTGCTCCTGTCCAATCGGGACAGTGGGAGCAGCTGGGACCGGCAGCCCTACGCTCATTTAAGCAGCGTCCCTGCTCCGAGGGAGCCGCTTTTGCCCGCAGCCAGCCAGATTGAACTCCTGCCCAATCCGGGCAGTGGGAGTGCTCCTGTCCAATCGGGACAGTGGGAGCAGCTGGGACCGGCAGCCCTACGCTCATTTAAGCGGCGTCCCTGCTCCGAGGGAGCCGCTTTTGCCCGCAGCCAGCCAGATTGAACTCCTGCCCAATCCGGGCAGTGGGAGTGCTCCTGTCCAATCGGGACAGTGGGAGCAGCTGGGACCGGCAGCCCTATGCTCATTTAAGCGGCGTCCCTGCTCCGAGGGAGCCGCTTTTGCCCGCAGCCAGCCAGATTGAACTCCTGCCCAATCCGGGCAGTGGGAGTGCTCCTGTCCAATCGGGACAGTGGGAGCAGCTGGGACCGGCAGCCCTACGCTCATTTAAGCGGCGTCCCTGCAGGGCGCGCCCGCACCTGGCGGGCCCGCGCCTGAGGGCCTCGCCAGAGGGCCCTTTGGCGTGGCCCTTAGGCGCGGCCCGATAGGCATAGCAGAGGACGAGGAAATACCGCCTTCACCGAGGACAAACTAATCCAAGGAACCACAGCGACGATTGGCTGGAGCTCCCCGGAATGGGTCCGAGCTTGCCAACACCTTTGATCTAAAGCACCAGATTACTACAGGAGGGAGTGGAGGAATTTCAAGGATCCCTCTGTGGCCCGGCATGCCGAGGCGACATCTTCACACGGCTGGAGCTCCCTCTGACCAGGTCGAGCTCGCCTACTTCTGTGGAAGCCCACCAGGCACATGAAAGCAGAATCGCAAGAAGCTGAATCCTGAACAACGGACTCCATCCCTAACTACAGAGAGCAACAACAGGTCTGTGATGACTAGAGTCAGTCCCCAGGAGGTAAGCTACTCTGAAAATTAACTACACAAAACGCCCTCCATGAACACCACTAGATAGGTCACAAACATAGCCATAATTGCAAAACAGACCATTAGGAGACTGATACGACAACCCCAAAATGACTAATGATGCCGAAGCCAACTAACACACTCCTACACTGATCATGACCGGCATTTGATGAACTGACTTTAACCTGAAGCCTTGGGCTACTAACCACTTTGAGTATCCCCCTGCTAAATATACATTATTACCTATTGCCAGATACTGTTACTTGCTGTAGCATACTGTGGTATGCTAGATACTGTTAATTGCAGTAGCATACTGTTATATTCTGCATGTTTTACTTAGCAATATTGCAAACTTACTGATGATCCACTGTTACCTAATGTCACTCTGATTCATCATACTGACTGATACTTTTACCTGCTGTACTGTAACTACTGCCTGCTGATACTGTAACATTTGCCTCTGTACTAAGTTTTACATGCTTACACCATAACTGTTACCTCTGTCCTAAGTATAGCATTGGATACTAAGCATACTGTATTGTACTGTTACACACGCACACCTAAACATGAATCTACTAAAACTGGTCTTAGGAAATTGGATGTTCACCCTAATCTCAACATACACAACCAAAGCAAACATGTACCAACCTACACCACTCATATGTGGCCCACTCTTCATCCTCTATGCAATCCATACTCATCTAAATACACTTCCCTTAACATACCTCACCACAGGTATAGTACCAACTCACATGACCTATCCAGGACCCGCAAGTAGAAAGCACGCGGGTGCACAGAACCGCCGCAGGCCAAAATCAAAAATGCCACGGATGCGCCGGCCACTTGCTCAACAAACCCAGTCTCCACCAGATCCATTAGTGGTCTGTAACATCACCCTCATAAACGCCCGATCAATCAGAAACAAGACCCACATTATCTTTGACATAATCAAAGATGAGCAACCTGACATCCTCTGTATAACAGAAACATGGATCACTAACACTGATGCTGCCTTACTGAACCAGATAAACAGACCAGGCTACAACCTGTATAACTGTCCACGATCCAACAAAAGAGGTGGAGGAGTGCTCATAATTGCCAAATCACACTTGAAACTCTCATGCACGTCCCTGGACTCAAACCCAGACATAGACCTACTCAAAGTCGAGAACTCAGCAATATCCATCTGCCTAATATACAGATCCCCCTCACCGAACCATGAATTACTTGCCGCAGCGTTAGAAAACATTTCCTCAACGCAGCCAAAGAAATTCCAAATCATCCTCGGTGACCTAAACCTAGCGTCAACAACAGCGGTACATGCCAACACCTTCCTGGAAGCTATGGCACAACTTGGGTATCATCAGATAATAAACGAGCCAACACATGAAAAGGGACATACATTAGACATGGTCTTTACTCCTAAGAACAAACAGACCAGCCAACCCCTGATTAAAATCAAAGCAATACCCTGGTCTGACCACCACCAAATAGACATACGGATGAAACTCCCATTGGTACCAAAAGATGCGAAAGCTCAACGAGAAACCCAACAGCAGAGATCTTTCAATAAGCTTGATCTGGATGGTCTCACAAATAACATCAAGACGCACATTGATTTGGAATCTACAGACCTCGATGCCCTAACAAATAGATGGGATGAAGGAATTCTGGCTTCAGCGAACCCGAAATGGAATAACGCAGCAACCCCAGGTAAACAACAATCAGAGCCCTGGTACACAACTACGCTAACTAAAAGGAAGAGAGAACTTAGAAGGTATGAAAAAAAGTGGAGACGTAACAAAACCTTGGAACTCAGAGCCGAATACCTCGACATCCTTGTAAATACAAAGATGAGGTAGATGAAGCAAAAAGGAAACACCACACCAACCTGCTGAACAAAGCCATCAACAAACCACGGGAACTTTTTCGACTAGTAAAAACGCTAACCAAAACAAACCAACCAGAACAACAGAATGACACTATTCAGCCTCAAACCCTCGCAAACCACTACGCAAGCAAACTAGCAACAACCACAACCGCGCTATGTTTTCCCAAACCACATTTAAAAACTTCAGTGAAGCTAGATAAGACTTGGAACGAATTTCACAAAATTGACGACAAGCAAGCAATCGGAATAATAACCAGTATCAATACCACCACCTCCCTGCTTGATCCCTGCCCAGCAGCCTGGATTAAGGCAGCAAAAGAGGATATTGCTCACCAGGTCTCACACATTGTGAACCAATCACTGTCCCAAGGAGTCATGCCCAACAAGCTCAAAAAGTCGATAATTAGACCGATACTAAAGAACAATTCGCTAAACAAAGAAGACCCATCTTCTTACCGTCCAATCTCCAGCATATCTTTCTTGGCTAAAATCATCGAAAAAAGCAGCCCTCATCCAACTGCAAGATCACCTCGATGACCACGAAACCCTGGACGAACAGCAATACGGTTTCAGAAAAAACCATGGGGTCGAAACCCTGCTATTGGCCCTGTTTAACAACCTCCTCAAGGGTCTAGAAGACAGGAAGAGAATGTTTATTCTCATCTTCATCGACATCTCTGCTGCCTTCGACACTGTCCATCACATAAACCTCCTTAACAAGCTGGCATCAATTGGAATATTAGGAACCACCTTGAAATGGTTCGCCTCCTACATAACAGACAGAAAACCACAGGTCCAATTCAACGGAGAAAAAGCCGAAGCCTTCACTCAAACTCAAGGCATACCACAGGGTTCGGCACTCTCGGCACTACTTTTTAACATTTACATGCAACCACTCAGTCAAATATTCAGGAAATATGGCATCAACTACCACATATACGCAGACGATATCATGCTGTACACACAACTAGAGACCATTGACCCGAATTATGCTCAGCTTGAAAACTGCATGGAAGAGATGTTGGGATGGCTAAAACAAAACAACATGTCGATTAATCATAAGAAGACCGAAGTAATGTTTATATCCAGTGAAACTGACTTCGAACCTCCTCCAACAATCACATTGTGCAACAATACCTATAACACTAAGAATGAAATTAGATATCTAGGAGTCACAATCGACAGCAAACTGAAAATGGAAAAACACCTCAGCAACACCAACAAAGCCATCTTTCACAAGCTTAGAGTACTACGACCCCTACGGAATGTACTAGATCCATATGACTTCCGATCAGTTGCTCAAGCGCTCATCATGCCCCACCTCGACTACTGCAACGCCATCTTAACGGGCCTACCAAAGAAAGCGACCAACATACTACAACTGGCACAACACGTAACAGCTAGGGTCATCATGAGAACAAGCGTCACTGAACATATCACACCTGTATTGATGGAACTACACTGGCTCCCAGTCACTGCCAGGATTCAATACAAAACATTGGTAACGACATTCAAGCTAATTCACAACCTGGCCCCGTCATTCCTCTCCACCCTGATCTCCATGCAACCTACCACCAGATGCAGGAGAACCATCAGCTCAGACACAATAATAGTTCCAAACAGCATCAGGCATGTAAAAGTCAGTACTAGCCGAAGAGCATTCTCCTTCTCTGCCCCCACTTTATGGAACCAACTACCACACGAGCTGAGAGCAATTAAAGACTTAGTCGACTTCAGAAAAAAATTAAAAACACATCTATTCAATTGTCACTATGGCCAGATGTAAATCCAAGAAAATAAAATGAATTGAATAGTTGGATGTAAAAATGTAAATAGTTGGAAGATTATCTCTCTTGTAATGTATGATAGATCATTAAGTTCATTAAGGTCGATCTGTAGACCCTACTATGTGTGCTGTGTAATACCCCTTGCTATCTATGCCCCATATATTCTGTCTTGATTTTGTGACAAATCCCAAAATTATAATCGAACCGCTTCTGATCGCTGGAAGTAGCGGTATATAAGTATCTACTAAATAAATAAATAAATAAATAAAATAGCCCAATGTGCATGGAAGGAAGCGAGCTCCTTCCTACGTGCAGAAGAAGCATCCGGGACCATCTTTAAAAGAAAAGTGCCACTGGAGCAGTGATCCTACCCCTAAACCAGCCTTGTGTGTACGGAAGGAGGTGAACTCCTCCCTCTGTGCAGAAGACCAGCTGGCACATTTAAAAAGAAAAGCGCTGTGGGCGTGCCCATGCCTGGCGGACCCACATCTAAGTGCCATGCCAAAGGGCCCTTAGCGTGGATCGGCGCGTGCCTACTTCATCAGTCTCCTTCTGAACCAGCAACAGTCACTAAGAGGCATCAACAATCCAGTGTACCTACCGCTCAATAATCTCTGGAACGAACACAGAGAGGCAAACCTGACAAAACACCATCAGCCGACCATGATACACAGAGCAGCACTACTGTGAGTATACAGAACCAGATCCTGATTTCCTTAGTCTGGTATGCAGTGCCATCACACAAATCAACAATGGAATTAAAATCACACTCATGCCTACTGTGCACTAATCATCATGCTACTGATTAACTATGGGCCCTCACTCGCCTACCCCAAAACATACCCATCATCCACACCCACAATTGTGATAGAACATATATAGTACAATACAACCTACAGTATATAACAAAAACGCACACTACCCAGAAAGGCTAATACGTATCACTCCATCCAGACAGCTTGACAGCACAAACTCAAACCATAACTCTACAACAGCCAGCCTGAAATGCCGTTTGATAAACACAAGGTCAGTAAGAAATAAAATACGTATAATAACAGACTACATAGATTCAAACTCACCAGACATAATGTTCATTACTGAATCCTGGTTGGCTAATACTGACCTAGTCCTCATCAATCAACTCAAATTACCAAACTACAGCATTTTCAACTGTCCCAGAGAGAGACAGAGGCAGAGGTGTTCTCATCATAATAAAAGTGGAGCTCAAAGCCTCACTCACCTCAGTTACAAGTGCGAAAGGGCTAGACTTACTATTGATGGAAAACAAACATTTCATATTCTATCTAGCATACACATCTCCCACATCTGATCCAAATAACCTAATGTCAATTTTAGAATTAGCATGTGCCAATAAACCACACAACAAGCAACACATCATCATCGGAGACTTCAATCTTACAACCACCCACAATCACCTGTGCAATTAACAATATGGATTTTCGCTAAATAGTCAATACCCCTGCTCAAAATAAGGGAAACACATTTGACTTGATATTTCTACCTAATGACATTCTTGATAACTCATGGCTACCTCCTGTTCAATCGATACCTGTGCCTGGTCTGACCATCACTTAATCAATTTTACCATAACCCAGAAACTGCATATAAACAAAACCATAGCTAGACCAAGTATATCATGCCACTTCAAGAAATTTGACAAGGAATCATTCTTAAAAAACATCTTGCCACAACTAAACCCAGAGCTAGAGGATATAGACATCTTGATAAACAATTGGAACACTGTCCTAAACAAGGCCACCACAACTACTCAAAAAAGGCATCACATCAAATTAACTCAATCCGAGGCAAGGTTCACATAGGAACTAAGATACATAAAAAAGAATTTAAGAAAACTAGAACGCAAATGGAGACTCACCAAGTCACTACAAGACAAAAACATATACATTGGACACCCTCCATATATACTGAAGGATGACTGACAATAATAAGAAAAACTGCTACACTAAACTATTAATGAAACCTGCAAATCGTTTGAGGGAACATTTTGATACTGTGAAGTCTCTTGTCAGAACATCCAACTCAGAAGACACTAATATCCCCACCAAACCCCAAGAATTTGCTAACCACTACATAAACAAGATCATATTCCCAGCCTGTTATATACCTCCACCAAATTCCAGCTCTTGTACTTACCTCCCACTATGGCAAGTGTTTACCCAAGTCAATACTGATCAGCTTGAAAATATTATCCCCTCTATCAATACAACAACATCCCCACCGGATCCTTGCCTGGTCAGTTGGATAAAATTAATCCAACCAGAAATTATCCTTATAATACTAAAAATAGTCATCTTTAGCCCAGGGTTACATGTCTAAATGTTTAAAAAGAGCAACTATTTGCCCTTTCCTAAAACATGGCTCACTAGAAAAAACATGTTGCAACTCTTACAGACCTATATCTAGCCTCCCGTTTATGGCTAAAAGAATCGAGAAAATCATCCAAATACAACTACAGGATCACATAGATATGCACACCCAACTCGACTCACATCAACAGGCTCTTGAAGGAAATATAGGAGTATGTTTACTAAAGGGTGTTAAGGGAGCAAGTGTGTCATTAACGCCTCTTATCAGCACCTTTGCGCTATTAACGCTGTGAAAAAGTTGCATTAATGGGCATTAAAGGCTCCTGCAGCATTAAGGGTGCAGTAGGTGGAGAGTAGGTTTTAACAGGATGGAGAGAGGGCATTAACAACATATGTTCCCTTAACGCCTTTGTGCTAACATGTGTTAAAGCCCTTTAATGCTGGGAACCCTAACACCAAGTAAAACCTTGCAGAAAGGGTGTATTTTGAGGGGAGAGAGCCTATTTTAATGTCTGCACAGATGTGATGCACAGACAGGAGAGCCCAAGGTAATGATAGTAGTGCTCCATTAGCAGCAACAGCATAGTGCATGTCGGCCATGCAGTGGGGGTTGCTAATGCACAGGGTGGAACAGGCAACTGTCCAGGTGGCACATAAGAACATAAGATCATTAAATATGCCATACTGTGTCAGACCAAGGTCCATCAAGCCCAGTATCCTGTGTCCAACAGTGGCCAATCTAGGTCACAAGTACCTAGCAGTTACCCCAAAAGACACACAGGTTCCACAATGCTTGTATTGGGGCAAGCAGTGGATATCCTGGGTCCCCTTTAATAATGGTTTATGGACCTTTCCCCAGGAACCTGTATAAACCTTTTTTAAACCCAGCTACACTAACAGCTTTTACTACATCCTCCGTTAATGAATTCCAGAGTTTGATTACACATTGACTGAAAAAAATATTTTCTCTTAATCAATCTAGGTTTATCCATTCCACTCCAGTCATCAATTTATAGACCTCTATCATATATCCCCTCAGCCCTCTCTACCCCAGGTTGAAGAGCTCCAATCTTTTTAGACTCTCTTCATAGAGGTATCCTGCCATCCACATTGCCATCTGTGATGTCTGTCATGATCCCGCAGTGACAGTGGCGGCACACAGACATGCTGCTGCTGCTGCTGCAGAAAGGAGATGTGCCACATGGGGTGTTCCAAAGGTACTGGCACCCCAGGCAGAGATCCCGGCTCCCCACCCGCCCTGCTGCTGTTGAACCCAGCTGTGGGGGAAGAGGCCGATAGTGCCAGCAGCTGTAACCTTCCAGGTAGCTGCAACATGCAGGCACCCTGGGGACTACCACAGCAGTGGCTGTCTTTCTCCCTCAAGACATATTGATGGTAGGCAGTCATGGGGTCCCTGCAGAGGCAGATGTTTGGAAGTGGCTGTGTGGTCATCCATGGATGCCTCTGCCTCCCCCCTCCCCAATCTGGACTAGGCACCCATCAACTGCCATGTTGGATGGGCTGGGACTGCATACCAACACTGATAGCCCATGGGCATGTCAGTATGGCATGGGGATGTTGGCGGAGGGAGCAGCGGAACCTGCCTGCAGCAGACCAAAGCCATGTCCTGGTCATGTGCACAGTGAACATTGAAACATGTGCCAAGGTATGCTTTTAGTTCCTTGCTTCTTGTTGCTAACTGTGTGGTGGTTTCAGTAGTCACTGCTTTGTCATTCAGGTGGGGACACCCTGCTTCCTGTTTCCCTATTCAGAGCCCTGTTTTAGTGTTCATACATTTTATGCTGTTGTCTCACTATGTACCCACTCTCTGGGTTCACAAGGGCACTCTGGGCAGTGGCCTTTGTATCTCATTGGGTTGTCCAGTGGTGCTGCATTCCTTATTCTCTGCCCTTTTGTTGTTCCTCTACATCCATTCATCCACCACATGCCTGGTCCCTCCCATTCATGCCCTCTCTCTGTCCCTCACTTTGTGATTGCCTGCTTTCATCTATACATGTCTGCCATCTTTACTGGTATTTTGGTATACTGAGCTAGGGTAGTTCTGATCCTTTTAGAGCTACTGCATGCTGCAGCATGTGCTGGCCTTTATGCCCTGTTGGAAGCAGCACCTCCTCTTCCTCCTGCCGGACAAGTCTGCAGAGCAGGTGGGTCTCCTGCTCAGAGAAATTTGGCTGTCTCATTGCCATTGTTTATCCTCCATGGTCTGTAATTCCCTGTGGTGGGTGGGGCATTACTCCATCTTGTTTCCTGTTGCACATGTACCACAGTGCAGTTGGGCACGTTTTTGGCAGTGCATGTGGATGGCGGACTCAACAAACTCGGGTGCAGGTGTAGACGGGCAGTGCACATGCAACACAGGGGCATTTTTTATGGGCAGCAGGGGGACACATTTTTGGTGTTGACACTTGCAGGGCATGCATACCCAATGGGGTCCGATATACGTGTAGGCGCGAATATGTCCTCAGGGTGATTCCGTTGGCACGGGTGCATATATACCTGTGCCTATGGCATCACCACTGGCAGCTGCACGTTTCCTCGGTGCACGTTTTTGATGGGGATAGACGTCCTTTCCTGCATTGGCCTCCATGTGTGAATGCTGGATTTTCTAAAATCATATGTGCAAGGTGAACCAACCAAGGAGCTGAGTCCCTAAGTCAGAATTTTGGCATTTAGTAGTGCTTTTAACACCCTTCAAAACACTCTCAACAGGCCTTGGCCCAAATGCATAGTTAGCCTACACAAGTGACTCAAAGCAGGTGTAAATGCCAATGCGGAAATATTTTTAACTATATGAATAGTGCCATCGCAAAATATAGAATCCACACATATGTTCAAGGTCCACCCAAACCACATACAGATTATGCTCTCTTTCAATCTGTGCATGTCTATACATATATGTCAATTTTCAGATGGAAATAGCTATTTTTACATTTGCAGATCTTCTAAAATCACCTCCTATATAGATAAACTAAGATATGATTGGGGCTTTTGAGGAGATCACATTCAGTAGGGCAGATTTTTTTTCAGCCACTAATATAGGCAGAATGATAAATTGTCTTTAGCATTTGGTGCATTTAGGATTATTGTCTGGTTCCCCCTAGAGAATAGTCTTTAAAATAATTGCTATTTAAACTTGAATGCATGATTAATTTGTTCCATAATGAAGATCCGGAAAGCTTTAATACTCTTGCAGTATAAAGAGTGATTTAGGAGGCTGGTCTCTTGAGGGGTAATTTCCACATGCAAAGTACACTTTGCACGCAAAAAAATGGCTTTTATAAAATTACATGCATATGTACATGCATAAAAAGTAGATGCACAGAAGCATAGCGCTTATCTTTGTAAAATATTGGGTAATTCTATAAAGGCTTTTTCACGCATATATGTCAGTATGCATGCATAAGGTCCTTTCATAAAATTACTCCAAACACATTGACAAGCTCATACATACTTTTACATGATCTGTATATAAGCATTTTCAGGGAGGGAATTTGCATAGAATGTGGGTGAAGTCATGATGTGCATGCATATTTTATAAAATACACACATGAAGCCACATTTTAGAAAGGACGTCTATCTGTAAAATGGGACATCCAAGTCAAAACATCCAATATACAATGGGAGGGGAAGCTATGAAGGTGGTCGTATGTAAAAGACTTATAAAACTGGCCTTTCTCCACCCTGAAAGATAGACATGCAGACTGCACAATAGAAAAAAATGGTGGCATTAAGAGTGATGGGCTAAAACATGAAGGAAGTCTCTGCATTTTTGATATTTGAACATGCTGTATATGCACATCAAAAGAATAGGAGTTATAGACATGCACGCTGCTCTATCACAGAACATGACCATTAATCTCTACAACATGCATGTCCTAGCCTAACATTTTGCAGATGGGACATGTTGCAGCATCGGTGTCTGGAGTAATGCATACTGGCAGGTATCTTTGAAGGAGTAAAAAGTGTTGACGGAGGGAATGGACATTTCCCTCTTCATTGTACTGTTGCTACATTGTTGAAAATAGCATCTTTATGAATCCTGTTCATGCCCTGGAGGAGGTATAGAGTTTGATGTTCCTGATGGCAATAGCAATAGCAGACATGTGGCACTGGCTGGAAATCGTGTGTGCATGTGTATCTTTATGGACCCACTTCTGCCACACCCCCAGGCATGCCCATGGCTGATTTAGATGTGATTGCACTTACACGTGTATCTTCAGGTTTTCAAAAATGGCTCTGGGAATGTCTTCATGGTTTGCACATCTGAATGCTCATTTTCAGACATCCAAATTATGAATAGAACTTCTACAATGACCGTCATACTGTGTACATTTTTGCAAATATTTATACCTGCTCCCAAACATGTCTACATGTCCACAGCTTCATTTTAGGCATGATTTCTGCAGGATTTATGCTGCAATTTTATCAGGATGCATGTAGGTCCATTTTAGATAGGCCATGGAGTGAGCTTCTCAAACATAGGTGGGCACCCAGGTACTTAGAGCTGAGGGTGAGTTGAGTAGGTGAGCCTTCAAGCATAGGAGCTAAAAATGAGACAGTAGCACCACTAATAAGCCAGTGGCTGATGTCTTAATCATACTGGGCCCGATTTTCAGTTGGGAAGGGCTAAACCCTGTAGCCGCGTAGCCCTGCCCATGACCCCTTAACCCCAGATTTTCACTTCCGTAGCGACAGAAGTGAACATCCGGGGTTCATCACACAGTTGCAAAGCCGCCAAGCCTAACCAGACAGCAGCAATTTTGGATGCTGCCCGGTTAGCCCCGGCACCTTAAAGATAGGCAAAAGTTTTCCTCGCCTTTCTTTAAAGCACAGAGCACTAACAGGACAGCATGCAATGTCACTGCTACTGGTTAGTGCCATTCCCAGCCTCTGTGCCACCCCAGAATGCCCCCAACATGCCCTGATACTAACTGGATAGCATCGGGGTGCGTAGGGGATTTAATCGGGGATTTTCAAAGGCGCTAGCCATGTAGGTGCCTTTAAAAATCCCCGATTAAGGCATTTACATGGTTAACATGGGCTGTTAACCATGTAAATGCCTTCGAAAATTGGGCCCATTGAGTTTAAGACAATTGTCTGCTTGACAGACGGCAATGTAGGCTAAAGAGCAGTTCAAGTTAGAGAGGTTTGGACAACGGGCATCTGTATAGGCCAGAAGTAGAAAATCATCAGCATTCCTACCTCTTGTATGATTGATGCAAGGGGACTCATGAATAGATTAAAAAGTAAAGGTGCCAAAATGGAACTTAGAGAATGCCGTAGTGCAGTGGGAAGGGCAGAGATGAAAATGAAGCAAAGTTAACTGAAAAGAAATGGGTAAATGGCCCAAGTAGGAAGTGAGCTAAGGAAGAACTGCATGTTGGAGACCAAGCACATATAGCCAGGATTGCACTTTGGTCAACCAGATCAAAGGTCGCTGAAAGATCCAAAAAGACAGCAAATGTAATCATGCAACTGTCTATAGATAACGTAAATTTCATGAGAAGGGAGGAGAGGATAATTTCTGTACTGTTTGTCAGGTCTAAATCCAGAGTGGCAAGGGTCAAGTGCATTTGTCTATCCTACGTGTTTCCAAAGTTGATCAAAAAATACTTTTTCTGTCAGCTTGGATAAATAAGGTAAATTGGACACTGGATGATAGCTGACTCATGCTTGTCCAGGTTTGATTTCTTCAGTTTTGTTCTAATAAGAACCTTTTTCCATTGCCCCAGAACAATGCCGGAGGATAGACATTATTGTTGATGGTAAATATGATTGATAGAAGCCCATGGATGGCTTTGTGAGCCAACTGAAAGGAACGGTGTCAGACATGCAGGTGGAAGAAATATTTTTTGACAAGAAGAAGCTAATAGCAGAGTGAAATGACTCCCAAGTATGTGTCTAGGAACAGAAAATGAAGTAGTGTTAGTTGGGAAGCACCAGAGAAATCCCTACAAGAAGCACAAGGCATAGGAACCACAGCAAGGAAAAAGGAGGACGGTGAGCAACAATAGAAAAATTTAATTTATTCAGATCCAACACAGTCATGTTTTGACACACACTATCTGCATCAGGGGCTAAGAAAACGTAAGATCAAACATATATATAAAACAAAACAAAACATAATATATAATAAAATCATTTGTAACAAAAGTAAACAATATAAACAAAGCATATACAAATCTTTTATGCGTACCAGAGAGAATATAGATAAAACAAACAGAGAAAATAATATATATGAAAAGATTAATACAGGCCAGAGAGCAAGATGAACAAGCCAACACATAAAAACAAAAAATTGACCATTATAATGATATGTATGAACCATATACAAAAGAAGATATAAAATACTAAGAAGTGTTTCCTTTTATTACATATGATTTTATTATATATGATGTTTTGTTTTCTTTTACATGTATATTTTGTGTTTGTTATTTGATTTTAGTTTTTCCTGACCCCTGATGCAGGCAGTGTATGCTGAAACATGGCCGTGTCAGGTCTGAATAAATTAGACTTTTCTATTGTTGCTCTCTGTACTCCTTTTTAAAGAACATAAGAACATAAGACATGCCATACTGGGTCAGACCAAGGCCCATCAAACCCAGTATCCTGTTTCCAACAGTGGCCAATCCAGGTCACGAGTACCTAGCAGTTTCCCAAAAAGACACACAGGTTCCATAATAACTCGTACT